>JAVIWC010003095.1:0-451734 GCA_031894815.1 Creontiades dilutus
AAACCAAGGTGGGGGCGTCAATCTTGGTAGGGAAGGAGGTGCAAGGAGTTACTCATGTTCTCATTTCCTTCTGTTTCTTTATTCTTATTTTCTGTTGAAAAACCTGCAAAGTACAACAAACAAAAATGAATTTAGGTTAACATTTGTTCGAACGGACGTCCCCTGTTACGAATGCATAACCTAGCTCGTTTTCGAATAGCTCTCACAGTAACTGAGAGTGTTAACTTCTCCTGAAGTTTTTGAGCTGCTGCTACAATTTTTCCCCTCAACTCTTCTTCTGTGTTCACCTGCGTTTTGTAGACTTCTTGTTTCAAAAATCCCCAAACGAACGTGAGTAACTCCTTGCACCCCTATCCCTACCAAGATTGACGCCCCCACCTTGGTTTTTTGTATTTGAAACTTAATTTCTCAAAGAAAAAATGTCGTAATCCTGAAATTGAGTATACCGTTGGAAAGCTCATGAAATGAGGAAGTTTTCATGAGATTTGACAACTTCTTGGCCTATTTTTGGAACGTCGGCTCTTTTTCGAATTTTATCGAAAATCATCAAATTTTTCAATTTTTCCCTTTCACTGCGATTATGAACAGAGTTATCGAAATTTTATTAGGTTGAAATTATGTTTATCTTATAGGAAATTTAATGCTGAATCCGAAAATGTATAATAAAATTAAAATGGACGCTTCAGTGTTCCAGAAAACTCGATTTCATGACGTGAGGTCGGAGTTGACCGTGAAAACACTAAAAAAATCATAACTATCCAATGGACTGAGATAGGAAATTTTGAATTCTACTCCATTTTCGATGTTTTTCCCAAAAAAAGGCTAGCAGGCTCGGAGGCAAAAATGTTTACCCTCCAGTGGATATTCTAGATCTGGAAACTCAACGATTCCTGAAAACTCTTCCATAACCGAGAAAAAACATGATAGTGGACCTTTGACTCGCTTATTTGGTTTAGATCAATAAACTTTTTTGTGCATCGCTTTTTTTTTTTTACGCCTAGTTCTCGTGTATCGTGGACGTATGATTGGTTCGAAAGGGTGAGGGCTAGTTTGATAACAGTTACGGGATATTTTTTTTCCGTGATTTATTAATTGCAACTAAAAAAATCAAATACTTTTCATCAAATTTTACATATCAACTTAGGTACACTCTAAGAGGGTAGGTTTTTAAAAAAAACCTAGCCCTTTCTTATATGCTCGATTAAATAGCCTGAATTGGGTTGCCCTATTCACGAGCACAACTAAATCCAGTGGTTTGTTTCGCTTGAGACGTCGGATTTCACCATCGTTGTCCAAAACGTAGAGCATCTCCGGGTTCAATAGGGCGAAGGATCTGCTTATATATAAGCAGTTTGTTGTGAAGAGAGAGATGGGAATTCCTTCCCATTAGCCAATACATCCTTCTGTACTTGATTTTAAGTTCTTCTTTCTTCTTTTCTATGTGTTTATTCCAGTTTAATTTGGAGTCAAGTGTCAAACCCAAGTATTTAACTGCTTCAGTATGCGATATTTTATTCGAATTGATCTCAACATCCAAGATTGGGACTTTTCGGTTAGTGAAGTTGATGAGGGCTGATTTTGATTCGTTCAGCTTCATTCTCCACATCTTGGTCCACTTAGAAACCTCAGTAGTAGCCGTCTGTAGTTTGCGTGTTGCGGCTTCTATATCATCTCCAACAGAGAGGATAGCCGTATCATCTGCAAAGGTGGCAACAGTTGTTCCTTCTTGTTGGGCTAAGTCCCGTGTATACAGGAGGTAGTAGATAGATCAACTTTTCTTTCAGTGGAACTGCAATAAAACCCCGGGGGTGAACGGGTATCCCTAAATTTCTAACCCTTTTAAAAAACAGGACACGAGTTCTCCTTTCCCGGGTTTTCCCAAAGCGTTGTCCCCGCGTTTTGGCCCCCCTCATAACCGGGTTTAGGGCCCAAATATTATATTTCGCTGTTCGGGGGGGCGGGAAGGGAAACCTCTGTTGATCCGTACACAAGCGCCTTTGCCTTAACAGGTTTTTTGTATGATGAAATAATGAAGGGGGAATTAAATGGTAAAAACCAGCTGAGTTAACGGGGAGCTCTAGGCGGGTTTTTTTTCTTTTTTCGTCAATAATGGACGCGACAGTTGGGGAAATTCAAAAACTGAAAAACAAAGAAATGAAAGTTGTGACCGGGCCGTTCTTCCTCATGATGGATCTTTGGGTTCCTTCCAATAAGACACAATTCGTTTCCCCGGGGTACATCCGAGGCCCTTCGTTGTCCCAAATTCAATTTCATATCTGCCGGTCAATGTTTTGCCTTTGTTTTATGTGATTGTATCTCCCTAACTCAATGTAAAATCTTTTTGGGGGAAATTGCCATCCGATTTTGAGGAGATTTTCAAAAACTGGGTGTTATGTTGTATGTGCCCCTCATGGTTTCTTTTCCCTTTGAACCTATTGCCAACCTTTTTTGGTTGGGCCCCCTTTTTTTCCTTGTGGTTTGTTTGGGAAACAAAAAATGACTCGGAAACTTCGCAAAAACGGAAAATGGTGACAATTTGATAAAATGCCAAAAATTTAAAAAAAAATACATGCCTATCGTTGCATTTTGAAGAATAGCAGTTCACAAATATATTTTGAGGGGGTTCGATTGCAAGTCAAAATTTATGGGGTTACCCCCAAAAAATCTAGTCACTGTCAAATAAGGGGAAAAGTTTCAGGAACAAAGCAAATTAGTTGGTAACCCATTTTATTGAAATAAATAGTGATCAGGGAAAGTTTTCATTTCCACGAAAAATGAGTGAATTCAGGAAATGACTAAACGAGCATAAAGTGAAGTCCAGTGAAAATTCAACAATAGAATCATATAATTCAATCATAGTTATAATTTTAATTTGACAGATAACTAAGCAATCTGTGGAATTCTTTCTTCATTTCTTCCAAACAGTTGTCGAATATTCATGGCCAATCAGTGGTAGGTCCAAATTGAGATTATCCCTCAATATATTTTAATAATCAGAGGCCCATGTTTGTAACGATTGGAATCATCCTTTTCAACAATTATAAGTTAGTTTGAGTTACCTCTACTCTCCCTTTTACTTCATTTGAATAGCTACACCACAAACCTACTTCCACTTTGTTGACACTTGATTGGTTGTACCTCCCTATCAATTTGTTTCCTTTGACCAATAAGGTTCAAGCTCCCTTTCCCCTGTGAGTATCATCAACGCCCTTCCCAATGAATTTTCAGTTACTGATACTGATTATGATTTAGTGATAGAAATCGATCGAACGCAGTATCTCTTCTATTTGTGGAAATGATGAATTAATCATTAAATTCAATTTACTTCATTCTCATGGGATCCTTCAATGTTGGAATGTCCCATTATTACGAATCCTCAGTGTTGGAGTTTTGGTTGATCTATTAATTGCGACCACCGATTAATAACGGTGTAGTATACGTCAAGTGGTATAGCTTATGCATTTAATATTTCGATAACACGTGTATTATTTTACAGGTTTGGGGCTGGAGTGCCCATCATTTTCACCAATTACTTGAGATTTCCCATCCTTGACTCGCAGTTGTTCACCGGCAACCTTGATGCGGAGGTCTTCATGATCAGTAATTAACCCGAGGAGTAATTAATGGCAGCTCTCATCCCTGATTACGCAAAATGGTTGGAAAAGGCTTCCAAGTTGAGCCGACGAGGCCTGTGATGGCCACCAGTTCATGGAGCCTTGAACCAAATTACACCTTATCCCAGGACTAATTGTCATCTCATTGTTTTTATTCGAGCTTGTGAAAACCTCCGTCCGTCCGGTTTGGATGAACCAAGTTACGTTCCAACTACACAGTTACTGACTGATACTCTCATGGTACTATTTTCATCTCGGTAAACTAAGTACAAAACTACTGAAGAAGCTGATCACAAATTGGTAAATGACTATCTATGTATATTTGTCTTTTAAGACAGAAGAAACAACATCTTTACGACCCCTTTCGGCATAAATCATTTTCTAACCTTACCTTTGGAGATAAACAATTTAGAATTTTAAGATCACCAAACTTACAATCCACTAACTAAACGTAATCACACTTTAAAGATAGGAAAAACATTGATTCGGCTTCACCACTAAGGTTGCCAAATGTTTGGGCGTGAGGGGGGGGGGGACATGTAGGCAACGTGAATTTGAAAAACGATTGATAAATTGGATATTTTAATGACACCACCACATCAACACAAATGAAGATGAAACTAGGTACTAACAGTTAGTACAGTTAGAAACCACTAACAGTTGGTAACTAACTAATAGTTACTATTCAATAGAATTTTTAAACTGCTAGGATGTGCCATATCACCAAAATTTACGACTGGAGGTTTGCTCGGGAGTTATCATTAAAACCAATCAAAACTGTGCAACGGAAGGCGTTGGGTGATAAGGAAATTGATGAATAATGTGATTTACGAGACGATACTGAGAGGAAAATTCGGAAGGTGAGGTAGTTCCCATTCCACGGATAACGATGATTCCAACCGACATGCAGTTTGAGTTTAAACAACCTCAATTTCCGATCTGTCTTGCATTCGCCATGACCATAAACAAATTACAATGCCAATCCTTGAAAGATTGTGGTCTGAATAGGAAAGCCATGTTTTTCCCATGGTCGATTGTGGCATGTTCTCGGGTCGGAAGACCATCTGCGTTATTTGTTCTTGCACCAGAAAATAAAACATAAAATCATCTGTCACAAGATTCTTCAATAAAGAGTTGAACCTATTCACTATAGGTAATACATGGTCAATTAAGAATCATTAAAATGCTAGTTTTTTATTAACCTATATTAATTATCCAAATAAAAAATTGATGTTTGCGATCGAAACCAGCTCTCACCGCGGATATTGAAGGAACTTGGGTTTGTGTTTGGTGTTATCAGTACTGGTAATGTCCTTCGAGGTTACTTTAATTTATAAAACGGTAAAGTTTCATTTAAGGATGAAAGAAATAAACCGCAGGCCTGCCTTCCGGAAGTTTAATAGACCCCAAAAGAAAGGAAAAGATGTTTCATGTACAATTAAACACCACGCGATCATCACCTTATAACTTCTAAGACAGGATTGTGGGTATAAATCATTAGCTCATAAGCAAAGGATATAACAGCTTGAAGATAGGTCTAATTGTCTGGTGTCATAAATTCTTCAGTTCACCTAAAAAAAACGCCCTAACCGAATAAATTGATAGATTATGATTCACGTCTGTTTGTTCTTAGTATGCAGCGTCATAAAGGGTAAAGGCACCAGTGTTTGACACCTTAACAAAATTTTTGGCTTTGGCACCCCATCAATGCAGTTTGGTACCCCTTTTTGACTTTTTGAAATTTTGTTCCACTGCTCTCGAATGTCTACAACAGCTCCAAAATTAGAAATATCGAAAAAATCGAAAATTTAAGGTAATAGAACAATTTTTTTGAAGTCACTATTTTACCCCAGTGTTTGACAGTAAATTTTCCAAAATCCCCAGTAATTGACAGGAGTCTGAACCAGTAATTGACAAATAAATCATTTTAATAGAAAAATGTGTTTTATGGTTTCGCAGTCTCATAATGCACAATATTAGTCTTAAGAAAGGTTTTTAAGACAAGGATCACCTAAATATTAGTATCACCACATTTTTACGACCTTGGTATACAATTAAAAGAAAAAGGCACTTAATTCTCAAATTTACATCACATTCGCATTGTCTTTACCTAATATTAATAGCTATATCAGTGAGGTAGGCACTTGGTAGGACTTAAAATAGAAATAAATTAGTAATTTAACACATAGTTTTTAAGTAAAAATGAGAGATGAGACGTCGAAGAAAAAACGAATGAAAAAGTCAACTAGATTAAAGTAGGAACATTTCAAGCTGAGATTCAAGAATGAACTAGATTAAGTAAAAAAATATGGACACGAGTATCAAAATGAGGAAGTCTTTTGGCTTCATTCTTAATATAGAAATATTTAAAATATTGAGGAACTTCCTTGGCTAATAGGACTGGATCTTCGAACAGGTACTTAGGACGGAGTTTCTTTTCTACCAATCAACGTCCACTGGCAGGAGGAACTGGTAGCGTTTCCCGTGCTTCACTGGTGCATTTAGAATCTCTTGAATATCAGTTGTCGCAATTTTTGTCATCTGCTTTTCACTTTTCACGAAGAACATCCTGAACCGATTACATGGATTGAACGGGATAGCAAACCATTCATGGTCAGCCAGGGGCTCTATTAGTTTGAAAAGACATTTGAATTTAGTTTTTCGTTTATTCTGGTGAACGATTACAAAATCGCCCACTTTGACTTCGTCAGCTCTTTCTCCTACCCTTTTCGTTTCACTACTTCCACAATTTTTTTCTGTTTCCACTTGCCCATTATTTTGGAGTTCTTTTTTGGTGTTCTGGGGCTCTTTGATGGCTTCTAGATCGCTTACATCAATGACAGGTATCAAGCCTTGTACCAGTTCCAGTTCCTCATGGTCCTCATCTGGCAAGTCTTGGACCGGCAGAAATAATTGTTTGTCTTCAAATAAGAGTGGCTCATCAATAGGGGATTCTTTCTCATATGCGGTCAGTCCATTGTCAATTTCCTTCATGGGGTCTAGTTCGCCCATCAAATCAACTCTCGGAAATGTAGACGATGTGTTTTCTGATGGAAACAGCACCCGAACAATATTGGGGTCCTCGGAAAAATCATCAATGCGGGAGGGTCGAACACTGGGAGGATCATCAATAAGTGAAGAGTTTTCGGATGGGTTCCACTCATCGTCACTTTCACTTGATGTTGATGGTATGTTCTTTCTTCGCCTCTGGGGATTTTTTTTCAGTTTCCTGCCAACTTGGATGGTCTTCTTTTCTGCAGCAATCTTTTTTTGGGCCTCCTTTGCTTCTTTTTTTTTCTGGCGTTCTTCCGCGCGTTTCCTCTTCATTTCTTCAGCTTCACGCTTGTCCCTGCATTTCTTTAAATGGTACTCTTGCCATTGTTTTGATGTAATGGCTGAAGGTAATGACTTTCCGGAATTTCTTTTATAACGACTTGGAGGGGGCAGTGAAGGAAACGGTAGTGCATTTTTGAATGGACTGGGAAATTTATTTCGAATATCGACTACACGTGATACGCTGGCTGAGGTAGAAGCTAGAGGTTCGACTGTTGGAGACTGGACTGAAGGATTTTCTCGCCCTGGCTCTGAGGTCCCATCATCTTTAAGCTCGATATTCGCTCGATCGAGTACACCTATTTCAGGTGATGTCGTATCATCTGCAGGAAATAATGGAGGATCAACCAAATGTTTGATCCTCCTCCAAACCTCAAAAAGAGATTTGTCTTTCTCGTTACCATCCCAGTTAGACTCACGAGCTCTTTGGAATTCATTGAGCTTTTCTTGCTCAATTTGAAGCTCGAGGATTTTCAAACCCGTTTTCAATTCCTGTTGAGAAATGTTCTGGACAAGTACATCGGTGGTTTCATTTACATCACAGTTACTAAGGACTTCACTTGGGTTCCATGGAAAGAGCCCACTTTTTCTGAACCCACTCTGTAAAATTTCTGGCCGCATTCCATCTAGAACCAATTTTAACAGAGGGGCAAAGTCGGATTTCCTCAGAATTGGGTCTTTATTATTCGTAAAGCGCCATTCATGCACACGTGACCGCCAGGCTTGTTTCAGGGATTTAAAAACAGCAACGTCTAAAGGCTGTATTAGATGAGTTGCATTTGGGTGAAGGGCAATTATAATGATCTTTTTTTCGGAACATAGCTGGCTAATTTCCAGTGTCATATGAGATGAATGGCCATCGATGAATAGAATCACTGGAAATTGAACACCTTCCTTCTCAAGCCACGGGTGCAACAAATTTCCTACATACTCGTAAAAAACGGGTCCATTCATCCACCCGGAATCGGACTTCCCTATCCCCCAATCGGAAGGTACGCTTTGGGCGATTTCAAGTGGAATTCGCTGGTACTGAAAAACTATTAATGGAGGAGCCAATTTCCCCTCTGCGTTTCCACAAAGAAGGACAGTTAAACACTCCTTTTCGTCAGCGTTCACAATTTGGTACACATTTCTGTCATTCTTCTTAGCAAGGACTCGGTTACCCGAGGGATTTAGGTGGAATGCTGACTCGTCAGCATTTAACACTCGAGAAGGGTCATTGAGAACGTCCAAAAGGTTTTCTTCTTCAAGGTATTTGTGGACTTCATCATACCATCTTTGAAGACTCGCATTAGTCACTTTTGCTCGGGATATGGTAAGATTTTCGCAAATTCTGGTAGTTAAGGTGGGATGTCGACGCAGAAAGCCCTTATACCAAGACCTCCCGGGGAGATTGTTTTTAAAAGGATTTGGTCTATTGAGTGATACGACTAAATGCTTGACACTCATGAGCAGTTGGGCTTTAGTAACAGGGAACCCAGCTTTCCCAAGCGATAAAACCCACTGAACTAGGAGCTCTTCCTCCTCCTTTGACAGAATCGCATCAGGCCCCATTTTTCGTTGTATGGGAGATTTGCCTTTTACTTTGTAAAGAAGGGTCACACGGGGTACCTTGTGAAGTTTAGCTGCTTCGCTGACCGAAGCGCCTGCTCCAACAGCCTGCAGAGCAGCAGCCATTTGCTCCTTCGAGTACAGGAACTTTGGTTTTTCCTTCCTCCTCTTGCCTTTTGTTGTTCTCCTCGTTGAGGCAGCCATACTTGAGGTGACTTGACTCTTCCACCTGAAAAGACTGTATGAGTAGGTACTTAAGTAGCAGCACAGGAATGCAAAATGATACGACCAACTAGGTAAGTAGGTATTTCTACAGCGTTAGTGCCTGTCATACGTCAAACACTAGTCCCGTGAGTGTCAAACACTATAATCAATGATGACCAGTGTTCTACACCCCTCAAGACCAGTGTTTGACAGGAACTTTATG
Organism: Creontiades dilutus; assembly: GCA_031894815.1. Classification (NCBI taxonomy): domain Eukaryota; kingdom Metazoa; phylum Arthropoda; class Insecta; order Hemiptera; family Miridae; genus Creontiades; species Creontiades dilutus. The sequence goes on from JAVIWC010003095.1 coordinate 8,926, forward strand.
ACGTGTAGAAGACTGGTTTGGATGTAGAAATCCCCCAAATAACTATTACTAATCATTGAAAATCAATTAAATTTCCGAATAAAACAGGGAAAATGGAGGAACCAAAAAAATGTACCCCAACCAGTGATTGACAACAATGTCAAAAACTGGGGGGCCCTCGCCATCAGGGATGAGTAATTGACAGTACGTGTTTCTTCCTTAGTTTTCTATTTTTATGGAAAATTAATGCCAGAAATGAATTCAGCGGAGAAAACTGAAGGAGAAAACATACTTGTATGATTAAAAACTGATAGGAATGAAATGAGAAACGAAATTATGTGAGACTTACTTCCTTAACTCCTTCAACAAGCTGAATGCTACCCGAACAGAAGTCTACGTGGTGTCTGCTATGACCTTCTCCATAAACTTGTGAGCGCATCCACAACTAATCTACTTCACTGAGTTACCACTAGATGGTTCTGATCACTCATTAATCCCAACTTCGCGCCTAGTAATCAATCAGGAGCCTTATTTTTCCAATGTGAAGTTAGAATGTCAATTACTGGGTCCAAGTCAATCACTGGTACTTTCACCCTACTTAGGCAAAATATGTTGTTACCTATGAAAATTGTTTCAATACTTTTTTCTTAACAGCCACTTCGTCTGCAATTCAGTGATTCAAATAGTTGTAATCGTTATCGTTCGCCAAAGTGCGTGACATTTACACACCTACACCGACACATCAATACATTTACATGTTAGAAGCTGGAACATTAGTATCAGTATTTCCCCACCCGTAATTGAAACTTAGCATTATGAAGTATACATATGTATAGCTAAGAGAATATCAAGTAAAATGAAACCCTGCATACTGGATCTATGAGAAGTTTTTACATTTCATTTATAATTTTGTTTTGAAGAATTTTACAAGGTTCACGGAAAGTTCCACATCATCGGATATCGACATTGACTGTGCTGCAAACAAAATGAAGCTTCTAGAAATTAATCTTTAACATAAAAACCTCTCAACAAGGGTAGTTGTCTACAAAAACCGCTGCCTTCCATCACTTCGAATTTCAATATACAAGAACTAATGCTTTTGAAAATTAGTGTAATACTTATCGATTTGGAAATTCATTCCTATCATTTCACTAATCTGGGTTGAAAACACAAATCGCTAGGTCTATAAATGATAGGTATATTCTTGGCAGATAAATGAAGTATTCAATATAATTACTGCGCACACAAACAGCATTGCTGATTGCATTGTATTGGTTATAACATTGTTGAGTGACTAAAATCAAGAAGAGGGAACAAATCATTCCAATAAATATAAATAGGAGTGCATCTTCTCAGTGTCTAGATTGAAAATGCGTCAGTCTATAGCCGAATGTTTTGAGAACAAAATGATTTCAAGACTGAAACATGCAACTCGATAAAAATACAACAGTGTTAATGGCTTCTTAAAACTGTGCAGTAGAGATCGACAAAAACAATCTGAATCAATGGGATATTCTACAAAGTCTTAAGAATTTGTATGTAGATGACAATATTAGATTTATTAAAGAGATTTTCTGTACTGTATCAAATGTTCTTTTAATGAATTATCAAATGTTCATTTCTTGTTCGGAAACCCTGGACATAATTTACCCAATTTGGCAGTTTTAAATGCAATCTGAAGAAAATAAAAACGTTTTTTCTTGGTATAGAAGAGAAGCCTTAAAGACGATGCGGCCTAAATTGCAATCAATGGAGCCTAATGAAGGACAACAATAATATGAATCTTCAAAGGGAAAAAGACATCACCTCTTTTAATTTTCTAATTGCAGAAGTTTGCTCAAACATAGGAAGAGCCCGAGGGGGCCCCATCACCGAAGGAAAGTTGCCACGGAATAATTATGACAATGAGCTGCGGGAGACGAGATAGGGACCAAAACTTCGTCCCCTACTTTTCATGCTTTAGGTTTAATCTATTACAATAATAAGCTGGTAGGTTCTGTCTGTTGGGAAGTCAAAGCTTCCCTCTTCCTCCTCGTGTCTCTTCAAAAGCCCGAACGAAACTTGACTGTCCAGTAAAACTTAATTAGAGAGGGGAAAAGTTTTCCTCGAGCGTTCGCATCCCCTCCCCCCTTTCTCCGTGCCTTTAGCGGAGATGGCGTGATGGGGTGTTTATTGTCTTAATCGAGAATAATGCGGGAACAAACTGCATTTCCCAGTTTCCTCCCTTCGCTTCGTGGCTCCCAACCGAGAAAATTCCCAGTGGCAAATACCGTGCAGGGAATTACTCGAAACAAGCCTTTAATTAGCTTTGATGGAATAGACAATAGATTAGGTCAGCTTTGGTAACTCTTTGAATCTGGAGTTTGAATTTATTTCTCTTGAATCACTTCATGTGTCATGACTATTAAATTGAAATAAAGCCCTGGAAAGCGTTTGTTGAAATGGAAGTTTCAAAATTCTTAGGACTGAATTTTTCCATACTCATTGAGGAAAATGAATCATTTAGCTTCAAACTCGTATTGCTTTTGAGCCAAAAAGTCAGCAGACGTCGATTTTAATCAGAAAAAAGCTCCAAACTCGACTGTTTAAATTTGTCTTAATTTTTTGCTTGGCTAATGAAACAAACATCCTGTATCTTTATATGGGACATATCATTCTAACATGACAATAATTCTGCCCAATCAGCACTTTTTCACGAATTAACACAGTAGAAAATAAATAGTATTACAAGGAAAACAAAACGTACCATTTCTGTAAGACTTCAGAATTATAGTGTGGCTCATGAAAAGAAAAAGTGGACAGATTTACTCCCCACTGTTGTAATCCACCAGTGGCTTGACAAAGTTGGATGCTAACGCATCTGTCGCGAAACTGGTTTATGGAACGCAATTCACTTTTAGGAGATCTTTTCAAAGAGCATCTAGAATCAAACAAGAATCAGCGCAATTTCGTCCATAACTTGAGTAGAAAAATGAATGAGTTGAACCTTTAAATGTGAAACACGATAGTAAATTAACTCCACTCGTCTTGATAGATTTGAAAATGGCAGCCTCGAATTTTTGAATCTTGACAAATTGAAAGATTGTTTTATCATTCCTTACAAATACCATTCAAGATCATCGATCGAACTAAAAAATTTTTCATACATGGAATGGGAGCAGTTTATGCCAATATTTCGATTGGCCGCTTGAAACCAGCATATTTGTTTCCAGAATCTATTGAAGAAGAAGTTACGCAAGAAAATATTCTTTCTGCAGTACCATCAACAGCAGTCAGAAAGAAAACGACAAGATCAGGACAAAAGAAAGCGAAGTTTCCCAAACGTCATCAGGAAACGATGTGCATTGCGCCCACATAGCTGGAGGGAAATAGCTGTGGAGAATACATACGTCGATCTTTATTAATTCCAGTTGCTAATTCACTTTTTTTCCTCCTTAGTCGTAGTGAAGATTTCGACAGGTTTGGCTCGTTGTCGTAATTGAGCCATAGTTACTGAATAAGTTATTTTTCCGTTCGTGGGCGATTACGTGAAGCTCCCCGAATTCTTTTAAGCTTGGCCGTGAGTGCAACAAATATCTTTAACTTCATGGGTTAATAATATTTCCTGAAGAAAGTATTAAAAACTCTCTTCTCGTCATTCATTCCAACACAGCGTTACCAAGTCCCTGCACGACTTTTAGAACACTTTTGCACTTATGAGCTCCCAGTTTAGCAATCTGGCCCACCATGCGGCGATAGACGATTTTCATTTAATTCGGTTGATGGACTTTACATACCTTGAAACATAAACCAACAACGTTTGAATGGGGTTGAAACGGGTGGATCTCTTACCTTGCTCGATTACAATGGTTCATCATTGCAAATAATAATCCAAAATAAATATTTAAACCTTATAGGGTTTTGTTAAGTCAAACATCATGTTTGAGTTATTACCCAGTTACAAACATCTTGGATTACCAGATTTACCATAATACTGTACGATATTCGGGAATTATTTGGAACGATGGATTGTCCACAATGAACTAGTAATGCTACCCAGCTACAGATACAGCCCAAAAGTTGCATGAAGTAATTTAAAGGCATGCTAATCTTATTCTATGCAGAGTATAGAATGGAACTGAAACATTGATTAAGTTTATCAATTTAAATGGAAGCATCGTTAGTCACAACGTCAAACAAAGAGCCAAGAGTATTTTCCACGTTCTTTATTAAACTATTTACAAACAAAGCGGTGTTTCAACACTGTCACGGTGAAGGTTTGTGCTGATGGTGAGGATGAAACGGGTGGAAAATGGAATTATCGCTTTTACCGAGGGTGTTTTTACAAGAGGATATTGCGATGCGAAGCAATTAAGGGCACGGTGCCAAGTCCGCTGCTTTCTACGACTCGCGTCGACGGAATTACTATAACTGCAGTAATATCCCCGAGCTACGTGGTGCGCTGCTGAACTTTTGTTAGCACAAGAAACGCAAGTGAGGGGTTATTGTAGATGAGCCAAGAGAAATCCTATATAAATTAAAGCGTAAGGAACTAACTTCACTCCAAGTTGAAATACCAATCCACGAGTGCCGTGAAAAGGTCGAGCTTGATCGGCATACACTTTACTTTAATTTGAACTCAAGTTTCTTAATATAAAACATTCATTAGGAAGAGAGATAGGTTATTACTTGGAAACTTCACAGCAGGATGAGGAACTGTCCGTTTTAATTAATTAAATTACTAAACTCACACAAAACCTAATGGATCCACTCTGGTAACAGTGAACGAAATCAGTCCTTATTACTCATACTGTAGTTAATTACTACATTTAGGTCTTTGGATATTATTAAACGAGCGAATATGAATATTTTTGTTATAAACTCGATCACACAGCCGCTAGCCATTGACCATCCAAAATCAGTATGAAAGGGCTCTTGGATAGTAATTACCATCAACCCAATTTTTTCTAGTCAGAATTTCCGTAGTTGCCTCAATCCCCTGTTTCATATTTTATTATTGCTATTAGTTTTGATTGTTTTACATTTTTTATTTACGTAGAAATTTTGTAGGGGATCTTGAGAGTCAGTCAGATAAGCAGTCAAGAACTTGAGCACAGTATTTTTATTTACTTTCGATGTTTCTGATGGAATGTATTGGTTCCGTCCATTACTTCTTGTTTATGTTCTCCATGACGTTTTCACCACATTCATTGAGTACTTTACTATTTTAAATGGATTTTACATCAGATGGCAACATCAATAACGATACATCAGTCTCCTCATAAAATTTGTTTCTTTCCACCGCTGTTTTCTGTCGGTTTTTTTAAAGCTCCAAACGCTAATTACCATGATTCACCTTTAAGAAATAGAATTTTTTCCACAGGATCGTACAATCAATGTCGATGCATATCTGTGTTATCTTGGGGTACGCTGACCCTATAGGACAATGTCAACTCATCGTCGGACCCACTACAGCTTCATCCTCATTCCCCTGCCAAGCGGTGCGCTTCCACTGGCATCGTACCTTGACAAGCTTATGAGCGGATCATTTCACACAATCCCAGCCTAATTTTTTGCCGACAAGTTTGTCGAGGCAGCCGGTAAAGTTAGCTTTATACAAAAAGCCCAATCAATAAAATGGTATTAACCATTACGCTGAAAAAATCCACCATTATCCTTGAAAAAATTCGAAAAATGATGACCAAGATTCGGATTTAGCGACCCCAAAAACATTATATGTACACAAGGTCTGGTATGTGGCTTTTAACCTTTTTTTTTTTGTGGGGCTGCGTTTTTCATGTTCTTCCTTAATTTTACCATACTATACAAATTAAAATAATAGTCGAAAGAAACAGAATTGACGCAATATTATGAAACACCAGGGTTTGAAGAGCGTTATAAAATTGTCAAGTTTTGTTACCCCCGCGGTGGTCAGGTGCAGAATATCTGCTCTTCCCCTAAATTTTCACTTCGTCTTTTTGCGTTAGATATTTTCCATTTCCCATTACCGCTTTACTGTAAACCAACGGTTGTCGACAGTCTCTTCATTGTGTTTCTAGTGAAACTGTGCGGTAGAAAATATGTTTCGTGTAAAGTGTTTCTTTTGTCATCAACGATGTCGAGCTCCGCAGATACTGGTAGGTACACTGAAAATCATTTCAGAATTTCGGTGGAAACTAAAATGCTCTCTGTTCAACCTACTGCATAGTTGGTTCTGGTATATCTATCGGAAAATAACCGCCGCGGCTCTCTACCGCTGTTCTCAATTTTCCTCCATCCCTTTAGCGTTTCGCCTAGGGGGTCTTTGAAGAAAGAGAACAATAGGTAACACTAACACTCCCTCCTCGGCTAACACCGACACGAGCCGACTCACTACACAAAGGCACGCCGTAGCTAGACAACGCATACACACCATTGCCTACGCATCGCGGTCCGATACCGAAAAAAGGCAGACTCCTGGCCGCCAGAGTGCGCTCTTTTCACTCTAGTTGATTCCATACCCTTCAAAGCTCTTTCAACATGGTTGCTCATCGTTTTGGAAGAAAACCCGTGCGCCACTCCTACCACTCTTGGCCCGCCAAAAGAGGTTTCGTATAAAAGAAAATTCAGAAAATTCGTTGTTCTAATAGAAAAACCTTTCTGCTCTCCCTCCCTACATTTCACTATTGTGTGTTTTCCTCGTCTCATGCTCGCTATATATTTTTTCTCTCTTCAGATGAGCGTTGCATGTAATCGAATTTGCGAATTGTTTTCTCTCTTACAAAACTTATGGTCAGAAAACTTAGCCCTTCAAAACCGGCCTTTCAATAATTTCATCTACGAACGTTTGTAATCAGCCATGGACAAAAATTTAAACTCTCTCAAAAATCGTTGGTTTACGTTTCAAGTTCTTTATGTGAATTTCAGAAATAGAACAATCTGTTCGTCAGCCGTACTCTTTTCGCCGTGAATAAGTACATAATAATCAGTCAACCTCTTCAATTGGTAATAACAAAATTTGATGAGATTGGTTATCGATGATACCGATTAAATCAGAAATGGCTATTACACGAGCGGGGACCTTAGATGTATTTTACCAATACCATTTGTGAGGTGATGGAATGGTATAGTTGCCTTTCCATTGAGGTGGATGCGGATATTATGCTCCGCCACGCTCAGAGAATGACCAACAAACCATATCCATCACACATTGGTAAATTTGGGTAACCCAATTCCTTCAATAAGATTACCTGTAGGTTTTATTACCGTTGGCTAATTGGTACTGCCGAACAGGCATCGTATGGAATAATGTGCACATATAAGTTTCAATAGTTTTTAAATATGACCATGATGATACTATCTGTCTATGTTCGGTAGCTACATAAAAAAAATCTGTATTATAAATTGCCATCATTTGGAAGAAGAGGAATCGGAGTAGGAATGTGATGAGACTTTTGACCATGAGTTGAGGAACTCAAAATAATTACCACTAAAAATTGGCGAGCTGTCTACATCCGAGGAGATTTTTGACTGCCGCTATCACGCTTATTATACTAATGGTAATTTTGTATTTTTGAATCCGTCACTCAAATAACTCTGGGATTATTCCATAAAGTCCATTCATACGTACAAAAGTAGCTTTGTGATCCGGTCATTAGTCCGGCTTAGGTCGTCTTGATTCCCACAAAAGGGCCGTCCGAGCATTAATATTCGTATGAGGGTCGGCAGAGCTCCATTTTACGACGCCCCTTATTTCAGATATGGAGGGTTAACTCGGGTTTTACAGGCCTAATCCGCCGGCCGGTTGTCGTAACCCTCCCCCGCGATCGTTACGCATTCGCATAAAAATGATAGCTTCGTCGACAAAAAGCTGACGTATGAGCCCGCGCATACTGAAATGCGCTGTCAAGAACATGTTTTCAGATCAAAGAATGGCAGAACGAACTTTTTTGTGCACCGCCAAAATAATATAACAGTCTAGACGTGCATGTGGGTATGAAATTTTGCTTTAACTGCAAAAGAAAGGGGCGTTTCTTTTCATGTGGAACGGAGAATATTTAAATAAAAAACTTGCAATCATTATTCATGCACTCAAAATGTTGGATGTTCTCACAGAGAGCAGCTTTAAGGTAATACGAGTTTTTCATGAACGAAGTTCATGCTTAATACGGTACCGCATCTCCTATGCAGCTGATTGAACATCGTAAAGTCGTTTTACGAAGTTATATACACTATTCCATCCATACTGTAAGCTATTATTTCATGTAGGTATGCCATGGTTTTACAAACGGACTTTTTATTCCAAATATAAGTACCTGAATATTATTATTCAATCAGCTTGCTGTTTCAGAATACCACTGATAATAATTTTGCTTTATGTTGGCTACCCAGCTATGTGACCCAGGAGGTAGGTATCACAGTTGCACTGCCAGTTAAAACATACGGGTGACCCAAATCTGTTGATCTTGACAACACTACAGCTACAGTGCGAATGTTAACCAACGGTTGATCTGTTATTTTCATTATTTCTTCGTGTGTGTTTTTTCTTTGTGTTCGTCTAAGAAAACATTCGTTAACCCTTTTCAAAAGTTGAAGTTTTTGTTTCAAGACATCAAGGTGCAGAACAGAGGTTGAAAAATTGAATAGCTGACTTTGCTTGTACAACAAAAATAATGCATTTTTTGAGGTTTGGGTAAATATTTTCAAGAATGTATGGAAAAGTGTATTTTCCCCATCTACGCATAAGGGCGTACTAATTAGGTGAAAGGACTATCACAATTCGCATGATTGCGGACGAAAACCGTTCGCACGAATTGGTTGGTACTGGAAGACTAGCTTAACACGTCGTGGAGCGGCTGGAAGATACATGTCGTGCAGGTTACCTTATCGAACGGACCCCATTATCGGCTGTCGTTCCAGCATCGGTTAGGCTGTCGGTATTAATTTTACAAACAGTTTACCAGGGGGTTTCCCGAACCGGCTTGTGTAATATAAAGCGAATGTAGCGGATCATCCGCGCGTAGCATGCTATCAGTGCATTTATAATTACTTTAATTAATCGTGCTTAGCAGAATACGTAGTAGATCCTTATTATGATTATTAGACGTATAGTATTTTACCTGCTCGTGATTAGGTTAATTTAGATTGTGCTAGTTTGGGGAATATTTACATTAGAGAGCAACTTGGTTAATCAAAGCACTTGGAGAAAATAATAGGGAAGTGAAAAACATCCCTAAGTACCAAATGTTAGATATTTACTTAAACAGCGTTGTTAGGCTAGTTTTATGTAATTAGTGTTGATACAGAATGGTGATATGGCTCCAAACTTAATGATAATTTAGCAAAAAAGCATTGTTTAAATCCGTCATGCTGAATAACACAGATTTGCAACATATGACAACATTTTCGTGATTTTTCGAAGTAGGTTCCACAATGTACAATAAAAATCTTCTCTCATCTTTGCACAGTCGGTTAATAAAAACTGCAAGCCTGGTCGAATTTTCCAGCATCATGATATCCATTTTAACCTTAGAATTTATGAAGCTCTCACCAAGGAGTGAAAGAATCTTCTTCTGTAGCACAGCTCTTATGGTGGTGTGATTCGATTGATTGAAGTGAGTTCTATTAAAGTCAAAGTGGATTTCTCTCGTATGATTTCAGGGAAATTGCGACGGTTCGTGGGTTTAAGATAGCGTTGGATTATAAAAACCATCCAGACTCCTTGTGGAAAAAAATAGTTCATAATCTCGCGTTTGCTAACAGCCACCCCCTACAATAGCTACCTATGTGTTAATAGTCGCTGTGTGAAGGCGAGTCCGTTAACCTAATGAGGGAGCCTCCCTGAAACTATTATTTCCCTAGAACGGAACGTAATGATGATAAATGCGCCAGCTCATCATTCACCTTGGAAGGTTACTACAGTCATCAGTCACTATTCGTTTAGCGATGAAAACGAGTAAGCAACTTTTACAAGATGTGAGCAGGTGGCGACATGAAGTCAGCTTGTTGGAAAATATGCTTATCTAGTGTCTGTAATATTTAACGTATAAAATAGAACGTTGCGACAGCATTTGGAATTTAACGTTTAGTTCAGAAAAAATCCAGAAAGAAGATTCACTTGTACTTCACGGATTATGACTATTAAAGTTTGACTCTAAGATCTAGTTTTTGAAATTTATTCATGAGAACAATTATCTCAAAAATGTGATATCTTAAGTGAAGTTGAAGGTGAAATGGACAGCGGTTTCCACAGCACAACCATGTCGGAGAGAATTTTCGAGTCTCGGGTATTGGATATTCTCATTTTACACAGTGCCGTGGTGAATAAGAGAACAAACTATAAATGCCAACTATTTTATCGGACAACGAATGTAATTTTCTGAAGAACAGAATGATCATCTCGAAGAATCTTTCCTGTGCAAGAAGCCTCAAGCTGATGCATGTAACAACGTCCATAGATGTCTACTGCATATATTCGTTGAAAATACTACATGCTTCTGCAGCATTTAGTGACATTTTCACACTCGCAGGATAACGTCAAATCTACTTAATTTTTTATTAAAACCATTAGATTTGAGTTTTTTGAAATGCAAGTAGTATGGAACGTTCCAATCTCCAAGATGAAATGTTTATATCAGTTTTGCAAGCTTATATTTTGAAACAAGAGTACAAGCTAAAGTAAATTTGGGCTCATTCAGAGAATGGATGGAATAAAAGTGGTTATAATAAATTATGAAAAGTACAGTTCTAATAGACCATTTGGGTAAATGAGGAGTGACCTGAAGATGGTGTGCCAATTATAAAAGCATTCCTAGAATTTTAAATATAAAGATTCTGCATTACCTATTTCATAGAATTCAGAATAATGTGTGACAGAAATTAAGACTCCTGGTTAACCTTTCCTATCTCATACCTTTCATCCTGGGTTTCGAACATAATAAATATTAAGCTCCAAGAGTATTTTTGAAAATGAGTGCAAGTCCTGGAAGTGTCAAGTTGCGAAATCAATCTTCTTCGACGTGGAAAAGTGAACAAAAGGGAGCCTTTTCCCGATTTAATAAACCTAATTAATGGTCGAGAGCAAATAACAAACGTCTCCCGATCATTAATTTGTCTAAAGTCTACAAGATGGCTCGATAATTGGACGAATGGAGCTATGATCCAAAAGGGCGTCCTGGAGTTATTATCGGGAAAAATAAGAAAGAGGGAGAAGAGAGGAAAGATTAATGAAGAAGAAGTTAACTAGGGCAGAAAAAAAGCGACTGTACGGGAAAAGTCTGTATTGGATAGGGATCGCTATGATACAAGGTTCGGATCTGTGTTTGGCATTCTGGAGAAGGTAAGTGCCCCAGTTAGCCATGGAGTTAGCCATTAATATCGCGGAGGGGCTCAATCCATCTGCGGCAAAAGGGGCCTAAAGGACGCTGAACCCTTCTCAATCCCTTTTCAATGTCTGACCGAGTCCCGTTAGTTATAGGTACTTTCCTCCTGCGATTTATTCAAGCCCCTGATTTAAAAGTCAATCGAGGGCTCGGGAGAGGTGCAATATTTCCGTGCAACTCGCGGCACGCGGAAAGCGCCCTCTAAGTCGTGATTTATTGTCAAATTGATTATTGAACGGTGCGAAACTTCTACAGAAAGATTTACCATTTCAGTTTTAAGCGTCCTTTCCATGCATAAGCTTGCTTGTGATTATTAAACGTGGTACATCGTGGTACGTAATAAAAATATAACTTCTTTGAAATTAGGTAGTAGAATAAATTTATTAAATGAGATAAAAACACAACCTTCATAACCTAAACTTCACTAAACCCGCAGTAAGTAACACGATTTTACATTTAGTACAATGGTACATCAATATTCAGGTTATCCAGGTACATAGTCACAGCAGTAGGGATCCATCAATTGCAAGTTTAGGTGTTGTGACAATCGGAGGTGATGAAACGGTACAGTTGCTCCTTCCATGAGTTGAATGCGGATAATGCCCGCAACACTCGGAGGATGTCCCAGATGCTGGAAGGAGTCTGATATATCTCCCGAGGCGGCGGATTCAAGAATCGGGAAGAGTAAACTTACCACAACCATAACACTTCAAGGGATCTGAGAAAAGCCGGGAGGGGGGTTGATTGGAGGAACGGCTCGCAATATGGGGATAACATGGACGCTGGAAGGCGTCTAGTATATCTTCCGAGGCGGCGGATTCAAGAATTGGCAAGGGAAAACTAACCATAACCATCACAGTGTTAACTAGCGCCCAATATACTGGTTTAACAATAGTCACAGTAAGCTTAATTCCACGAAAAGATAATCCTTTTAAAATGACATCAGCCACAGAGATGTGGTTTTCCTAACATACGAACCATAAATTTTGGATGACTCCACTTAATAATAATGACATTTGTTCATCAGTCGACTTGTCAACACAGAAGCAGTTAACTTAGTGAACGAGCCCTCGTTTAGTTGCGAGAGTTCTTCGGCCAACGAGATAAGATTCCTCGAATGGAGAGTAACTGCAACCCACCTTCAGTCATCTATCTCATGCGACACAATAATTTGCTGTTCGACCTTTACTCAGTGCACAAAATGGAGGTCTTCGATACGGTTCAGAAAACAAGAGTGCGCACGGTAAATAAGTGTATTGGCAGCACACGAAACTCAACAGTGGGGTTAGTTGGTCATGTATCAAGAAGTAATCGTTAAAAGTATGCTCTTTTCTCTGTGAGTATGTAACACATGAAAGGGGTCGATTATACAGCTCATTTTTGACAAAAAACGCCTGTTGAGTGACTTCGTATTCGAGTTATTAACGATTTAAAATTTCATCTTTCTTAGTGTGACACTTCAATTTTCATCAGGTTCTGGAAGTCCGATAGTGTTCAAATCGACAGGGTTTGCAGGAAAATCTGTCTGATAATCTCATGTAATTTCATCTCGATAGTACCATTAATACCTACTGCACATGCACGAACGTGCACCCCTTTTAACAAGCCTAATTTATACAGTTTCCATCCGATTTTTGTTAAATTTTCAGGGAGTGTGTATTAGAATGTATGTAGATCAGGTGTGGGCAACCTTTGACATGTTGTGGGCCAATATTTAGTGTGCAAATACGTCTGTGGGTAGCGTTAAAAAAAAAAAATGTTCAGGATATTTAGCTACAGATATCAGAATTGTAATTGTGCGACTTTGATGTTATAACGCAATTTATTATTAACATTATTTATTAAAAAGCGGTTTGGAAATTAATGAGACACTTGAGCTTGAATTTGGGAAACTACTTCATCGATGTTTGCATTAATTCCAATGATTCAAAAGGATTTTTCGAATTGTCATACGGTCAGTGATATACGATGTTTTGATTTAATTACTTTCATCAACCAAAAAACTGTTCACGGTTTTAAGTACTGCTAAACGTACAAATCAATCATTTTGCTAATTTTCTAAGATGCAGAGAATGATCTTCTACAGGGTATTCTATTTAGAAATCTCGATCAAATCGTTTTGCAAATGTATTGCAGCATTTTGTACTTAACTTTTTGTTAGAGTCGCAAATAAATTGAAACCGTCTTCCATGATTTTGAAGTCGCTAAATATGATCGAAATCCCTTGGCCTTTGACGACCACCACCAATGTGCTTAATCGCTCACTTGATTCCATAACTAGGAGTGAATATAGTGTACTGTTTCCTTTTAATTTTAATTGGGGTTTTCAAAATGTTTCGTTGCCCTGATCAAATCTTCGGGACGGAACCAGTCGGCTGTATCCCACATAATATGTCATATTATGATGTAGATGGTCCCCAAACACATTCATTGCTAAAGGGTCAATACATCATAATGCATCATCAAAGTTCAAATTTGATATGCACCAGAGATACCTTTTCAGGTTGAATCATCTCCTTTTCACATTGTCCATCTTACCTTTTCCTGGACATTATCAGGGCTGAACGAGGAATGTATATATTTTTTTCAATACTCTTGTTTCATTTTAAATTGATTACCTCGTTCCAACAACATTAAGGCATAATTTATTTTGGATGTATATGATTATAATATTCATTGGCTGCGAGAACAAATCAGATCGATTCTACGTACTTAGAGTTCTGGCAATACCATGAGCTCGAAAGAATTGCTACTAGCCTTCTTTTCACGCCCTCTAGGGCTACTCATAACATGGACTTACTTCTAGTGTTAAAGGATCAACTCAGGTTATTTTTACGACCTTGCGACCGAAGCCTAATCCGACCCTTCTTAGGACGGTGAAGGGAATCCCTGTAGTTGCGCTCTGTAATTCGACGCAAGTTACTAACTGTGTATCCAAGAGTGAATCTGAATCCAACACTGAATCCCTGTACCGTCTATCAGTTCCCTCTTTCGGACCGGCTTCATGATATATAGAGACCTTACGTCAAATCCTACAACGGGGAAATAATTTATTCAGATATTTGAGGCACTCGGAACAATATGAGCTCCTCAGGCATCTCGGAAACTTCTCGCATTGTTGGGCAATGCAATGAAAAGAGGAGAAACGGAAGGAGTGGAGGGAAGCGATAAGGGTAAATGCCCTCCCCGAAATTACAGTCCAATACGATTACAGGGAAACCGAGGGGTCCGAAAACGGCTAAACGACTCGGCGTATATAGGACGGCGATTGCAGGGAGGGGGCAAAATTGTATCCCAAAAGCACCTCATCCCGCAGCCTCCTGAACCTTCAAGCTCTTTATCTGGATTACTATTTGTTTACCCTTTTCAAGTTGACCACCTCGACGAAAAGTCTCTTTCTTCCCTTTTTTCCCACAAATACGGAAGAATAAGAAATAATAAGTATTAGCTACTCCTTCCCTCCACAGCCACCACCCCTGAACCCTTCACCCAAGTCCCAAGTACGTTCTTTTTCCTCCGATCGTCCCACCCCTAAGTCTTTGGGTTTCTCATTGTTATCCCGCCTTGAGACCCCAATCCTCCTCAATTGTTCGCCTCCTCACCATTGTCGCGGTTTTCCTTTCCCATTCGACCTCGCAATAAACCTCGTTCGATATTGACCTCGCCCACCTTTTTTTCCGGTCATAAGGATTTTTTTTCTTCACGACCTAACACTTCAACACATACCTACATAAGGAGAAACACCTCCTATCATACAGACACATGAATATAGTGCGACGATTCAAGAAAACTTGAAGGCAACAAATCAAGATAAGTCAGAATACTATGTGAAAAAACATGAATGTCAATGCAATTTTCATCATTTATCAAAATACTACTCGATCTGAAACTTAAGGAGGGCAATCTTATTGGCGACTTTAGAACTAAAATCTCGAGGCGCTTGTTTTTTCCATACCTCTCACTTTTTCGACACCATTATTGGTGTATCCACACCAAATGCTTTGGTGTGAGAAGTAAATGATCTATATCGACCAGTATCGTTCATCACTAGCAATCCCCTATTGTACTTTGAGTAATTCCATATTTTCCTCCTCCAACTTTTCCTCTCAATAGCGAGCTTAATTTGAGCTTAGCGAGGAACTTTTCTTCAAAAAAAAAAAAAAAAAAAAAAAAAAAAAAAAAAGGATGGTTTCGATTCCGTTGCCTTTAGAATAAAACCAATCTCACTTCTAGGTATTTCGATTATGTATTACCCATTAAGTTTGTATCACGTACCAACTGAGTTTTCAGCAAAAAGTGAACATAATTTATGATAGGTTTTGATAAAATACTATTTATTT
Source organism: Creontiades dilutus (assembly GCA_031894815.1). NCBI lineage: Eukaryota > Metazoa > Arthropoda > Insecta > Hemiptera > Miridae > Creontiades > Creontiades dilutus. Next base: position 24,584 of record JAVIWC010003095.1, read on the forward strand.
TATTTTGTTAGGTTTAACAAGTTTATCATATATTTTCCTTGGTGCCTATGTTGCTTGTAAACCAACAAACGTCATGTTGACTTTATTGCCGTACAGTTAATCTTGGTTATTTTCTATAAAGGATTTTAACCTGTGGTTCCTTTGTCGATTGTGCTACTAATTAGCAACTAAAATTACCAAAATTTTTCTGTATTATAGATTTATTTCATGTTTTTGAATTCCACTCATTAAAATGATAATAGCTCCATCCATTACAGGAGTAACCTCAAATATGATTATGCCGTTGAATGAACATTAAATTTCTTTTCTCTCTAAACCTAAATTGTTGGAATCAGCTAAACGAATGAGAAAAAAAAAAGTTGAATAGAGAAAATTGTCAAATCTTGAAAATCTGCACGTACTTACACATTTTTTCAGAGTCCCTTCTGATGCAGAGTTGAATTTTAGCCTGCAGTCCTTAAATATTTGCGGCATAAGCAAATCGATTTTGGGTGAAAAACGTGGATATAATGCCAATGCATCATGACAACTGGTCAATAGAATATCTCCGCTCTCATAGTCTTGACTGGATAATGTAATTTTGAAATTGTTACGAGTGAGATCAATTTTCGTTTAAAACTCCTAATTCGCAAACAAAGTCCGATTTACCCATAGTGTTAGAGCATTGATGAATAAGTACTGTTAATTATGCTCAATATCATTTGCTGTATATATGAATGGCACGTTAAATATGTTGGTGTAAGAAGGGGGTCATGTGAGGCCGCGAAGGCAGCTCTACTCCAGATTTGATTGGAGTCTTCGTCGGCGTTGCTTTGTGACGGCCTGCGATCACTTCACCTGATTGATACGCTACCCGAACTCAATCTCCGGTTTGAAGCTTCATATGCTCTACTCCTCTTGGTGCTCCTCATCTCCAGGTGCTCCACTTCACCGGGTGCTCCAATTTATTTTTCCATTGTACTCCACGGACCCTTCTCACTTGCTTCCCATTATTTCCCAGCTCCCCATTCTTGCGGGAAGTGCTCAATGAAAGGCTTGAGCCACGAGGAGTCGATCCATCAGGATCAAAAGCAAGTAATTTAGTATATTGGTTATAACTGTTGTTTAATATCAATTATCAAATCTCCAATTTATAATTGTCGAATAGTGGAGAAAAAACAGTTACGAATTTTTATTTAACCAAGTTTCTATACAAAGTTTGAGGAATAATTTCCTGGGATCCTCCCGAGCCCTGACATTGAGCTTTATGGAAGCAAATTGTCAGCCTATCTACAAAAGTTGCCAATTTTTAAGTACCTTCTTCAGTGATTATGAAAACTAGCAATTTGTCTTCATTTTGAGTGGCGTAAGTTCATTTTTTGGATACACTGATGTTTATTCCCGTTTCTGAAATCACTGGTCCTTTACAATCTTTCTTATTTTTTGGTTATGAAGAAATCAAGTACTCGGAGGAAAATGCAATAAAAATCGGTTTAGCGAATGCCGAATGCTGGCCCTTCACAAAAACGAAATATGGACAATTTTTCGTGATGTCGTATTTTAGGATTTCGGAGTTTCCTTCGTCAGTATTGAAACTTAATTCAATGACGAGTACATTAACTAGAGGTAAAATATCTGAAAATCAAAGTCACACATAAAATAGTTCTCTGACACGCAAATGAATGATTATAATAAAGGTAGGAAACAGTAAGAAACAGGAAACCACAAAAAAAAAGAAAAAAAAGTTTGTTTCTTTTTAGCTGCTGATTATGATACTATTTAAACTTTTAAAAAGAAGTTCGGGCCCGAATGTAGTAGATTGACTATGTTAAAAACTCCCTAGAAATTTTTTATTGGAAACATTAATATTATTGTTTATTTCCATGGTGCCAGAAGAAATTTACATCCCGTCTCACCGATTTGACCACCATCATTGACCTATAACTGTATGTCCACATATCTGTACTCCACCTGCTAATAACTCCCTCCTCTCCCTCCTACGTCATGTTCTGACTTCAATGCAGGTGACCTCCACCGTCTTAATCCGCTCGCGATTGACTGCGAATTGAAAGGGGCGTTTGCGATGGCAGGAGGACATTATATTGCTTGTACAGCTAATGGCTCGCTCCGGGTCGATACAGCGGGAATGCAGCTGTTTCCCCCCTTGCGAACTACGTTGTGTCGCAGCCCCTACTTCATCTACATATTACGACTGTTTGCTAGCAAATTTGCGCAGTACATGTACATTTACATACACTTATCGCATGATTCATATTATGGTTCAGGTAACACATTGTTCTGACGATTAACACGCACGTGTTTATTTTCATCTCAGGTATGATCTGATCTGTCGTCTCAGGTATGATCTGTCATCACAAGGACTTATGCTAATAATTAGGGCCTACGGCGTTAATAAAAAATATGTCTTTATTGTCTAGTTTTATTGCCTACCAGATCTACGATTACCATTTGCAAGGGTTGATATTTAAAAAAAATCAGCATGAATTTCGAGAAATTGTATGATTAGATTTTGATAGCTTTAACTTCCGCGGATAATTTTATGGGGGAAATGAGGTACCAAACGTGATTCGGACAGTTGAAAGAAAATTATTGTCACCGCTAATTGGAACTGCTAAACCATAGTCTGATGCATAGATGGGCTGAGCACGGATCTCATTTGGTTCCATGTTTTTTTTTTCCTGCTTAATCATTCTTGATGACTGAAGTTCTACCACAAAAGCTTATAAAAGAAGATGATCAGAGTAGGTGACATGATGAGTGAAGGTAAGTCACTCAAGAAGCAATCGGATCCAATCGGAAACTCATGCGAGTCAGTTGGCGATAGGAGAGCTATGTGATCTATTCAATCGACTGAACTGTTTGGTCTCCATTTGCTACCGTGCACACTACTCATTGATCGCAAGATTCTGAGTGTAATATCGTTCGGGTGAGAATAAATATGGACTTTTTGAGAAGACACGGATTATAGAATAACGGCGTATGGTCATCCAAGTATCCAGTATGGGGAAAAAATCGATATTATATCTATGAATAATTAAGAAAATATCATTTTAGTAGTACAATATACCGGTTAAAAATGTCAGTGTACAATAAAATAAAATGTCTACCATTTTTTCTCACAACAGCGTAGGAGTGTCAATAGCAGAAAAAATATCGACATTTGAAAATACATCGTTTTAATAGATTGAATTATCGTGAAAATATAGATGTATCAGCCGTTATTCACCAACAACGGTGGGTAAAAATTTAGTAGGTATCAAAAAAAAAAAAAAAAAAAAAAAAAAAAAAAAAAAATGCCTTTTCCAATATTCTGCTACTGCCATGGCTTTTATTTCCAGATAACAATCTGGCGTTTTTTGGCCATTAAGTAAATTTCTGCGCCCGCAGTTCAAAGTCAGTTCAAAGGAATGGAAAGTTGTTCCTCAAAGGAATAAATAAGTTACGTTGAAATGAAAAACGCAGAATCACAATAACAACAAATTGGGCAATTTTGAAAGTTCCTGCTAATGAAAATCAGTCTGAAGTGAAGTACAAAACTTGATTTCTACTCATTTTTTATTCATAAAACAAGAATACAAACCGAAGATCAAAATGGGATTCACCCACATAATTTGTAAAATGGACAAACCTTTATGTAGGTAGGGGTTTTTCAAAAATCAATTGTACCTACTGCAAAATCTAGTTTACTGTTACAACAAGATAAAATACTGTTATTGTTACACAAACGATGAACATCTTATATTTGAAAATGCTCATGCAAGTTTAATATTGCTGAAAGTTGAATAACAAGTTCACGGGTTTGATTTTTAGTGTACACTCCAGTGCTAGCATTTAGATTCATTTTTGAGTTTTTATGAACCAAAAAAATTTGGTTTCCATATTGTAAAAATAATACTGATACGTCGAGGTATTGAGAAATGTAATATATTTCAAAATATCGATATATTATATCGATATTTCGATATGTAGATATTTTTCAACATCCTTACAACGTTGTGTGCCGAGTCAATTTTTATGTACCGAAGCTCTGTCAACCTATTCCACTAAATATCACCAAGCAATTTATCTATAAACGACATATGAATGAAACACGCAAGTAAAATCTACACATTGATCTGAGATGGACTCACGGATTTTTTTTTTACTGTTTAACGAGGCCTCCTTGAGCATGATATTATTTATATAAAGGGATTTTCTGTCTCCTATGATTCAGCTTGTAGTGGCTGTGGGACTGAACAAGTGTAGGGCGTACTGTATCAACCACAAATGTGTAGTTAATTTTGCCTTGTTCTCAATATTGTTGTTCATTTCTCAGACAAACAGTTTGTGAAGCGTTATTCAGAATTGAGCCGAGGTTCTTGCGTCATGAAGCCAATACCGCTTTGAGTTATTAAATATGAATCTCGGATCAAAAAGCGTGACCTCGATATCAAAGTACGTTCTCCGCTGAACGATTTAAGTTAGAAGGTTTCAATTGTCGGTCGGTGACATCATCGTTTTTACCGAAGCCCCGTATCGGAAAACAATACCCGTTTTCAATTAAGGAGCCACACCCGGGCTCACGGCTCGGATCATTCGGGAGCTATTATGAACCTCCGGGATGCAGCTCGAGTGAAAACGACGAAATCGGCAAAGGGGTAGAGAGGGGGCGTTTCCCCATAAATGCAAACCACATGTTAATTCCCTTAAAATCGCCGGTGGAGCTTCCCAGTTCATAACAGACATCCCCGCCCTCTCTCCATGAATGGATAATGAGGATACGTTGGTCGACTCCATTTTCCCCCACCTTCTTCCATACTCATACACCTCCCTGCAATGCACTTACACTAAACGGCAGAAACGACAAACGGTCCCATATAAACTGGGGACGTGTCCGAGGGAATATTCACACCCTGTCGGCAAGGGCCTCCAGTCAGTAGAGTTAATTGCGATAAAGGACCGGATAGACCGGATGCCGATAGTTTCTGAGCGAGAGGAGTTTTGCCACTATAATTTAGTCAGGGCGCGAAGCGCTATCGCCCGTTTATCGACGCGCTCGCCGTTTCAATTTCTCACCTTTTCCCTCGAGTTGCGTTTCACTCTGTTGGAGCAGCGAATTCATTCCCGATAGCGGAATGTCAGTCAGCGACAGGTTTCCAACGACTCCTCTATAAATTGAATCCGTAGCGGGACAACTCAACAAGTACTTGCGGAAACAGTTTCTCAGTCCGTTCCGCGTTGAAATTGAAAATGCGTCGAGGCGAAATTGCAAAACGTTCAACTGAAAATGCGAGAGATGGAGGTACTTTCGATACAAAGGTTCCTCCTTTCCCACCTATCTATTCACATACAATGAAGAAATGAGTGCGGGTGTGGAGTCTAGGCGTTTACGTTTACACTCAGTGGTATTTCATACCGCTCGATCATCTTTTCACTAACAGTAAAGAATTACAACAACCTCAAAGAATTCTATAAAAAATAACTTCAAACAATTGATATTATAATAACTACAACTAGAAAAGTGACATCAATAAATTACTTGACCAACATTCAAATGGAGTAGGTAAGTGAGTAAGTTGTTCTGTTAACTTCAAAAAAACGAAACAGAATGTGTGTTACAGTGATTTTGATGGGAAGACACTTCAAATAATTAAATCGTTATTTCAGCACGCTTTTGGAATCTTGTTTCCATAAAATGCAATGCCGGTTGAACCATAAAACGGATTAGCCAAAGTTTAACTAATTCAGGGGTTGGGAGATTTCGAAATGCGGATTGCGATTCCCAGTCGAATTAATGACATTCTTTAAGCCAACAGTTCGGCTTCTGGGGTCAGTTCGTCATGCAGTGATCCGGGGAGGTACACTCGATTAAGTAAAGTCAGTTGTGTTGAAATCGAATGAAAAAGGTTAAAATTATCACATGAAGGTTTATAATTTCTATATAATATCTACCTTCGTATCTCATTAACAGAAAATTAAACCAGTGACAATTTGGACCTACATTTGGAAACACAAGTTGAAATCCAAAAGCAAATATTTTCACCTTGGGTGCATTGACCAGAAGGAGTTACCGAGTTGAAAAATACACCACAGACAAAGTATACTACACATACATACTTGATTTACGTAGGTATCTAATATTGTATTAACAAATAATAAACTTGAAAATTAAACCTATCAATTTTGAAGGGGTTAAAAAATGTTTTTCTAGGTCTGTTAGAAAGGTTCATTATTGAAAATCATCCTAAGGAAGTGTCACTAAATTACAAATTATTGATATTTTACACATTATTTTGCTGTTAAAATTTGTAAAAATATGATAATTTTATGTGTATAACAATTTTCGATTAATGGACTATGACCTACCTTTTTCAATCAATATTCCCCAATAGAAACCAATTTTATAGCTTCAACAGTTTTTCTGCCGTTTCCATCTATTTTAGCGAATTTCAAATAAATGTAATTGATATTTTACGGAAAACTCTTTGTAAGAACTTTTACATGTTTTAGTTTATAGTTGAATGGTATTTTCAAATTAATTTTATGCTAAAAAATAGAAATTAAACAATTTGCGGTTTAATTTTTTTTAAAGAGCATTCTTATTCTTATGCAAGATTCTCATTATCTACTGGTAAGTAGTGTATGGGAATAACGACATGCAATCGACAAATATATATAAGTATATTCTGTACATTGATGTGTTAATCTGTATGTAGTTCAAGATTATACCAGGTAGATACGAAATCAGGTGGAAAATTCAGATAGTTTCAAGCAAGATTTAGCAAATGGCTTAATTTCATCCTGTTTTAAGGATACCTAGGTATAATAAAATAAACGAAATAATATTCTCCTCCTAACCATGATTTTGATGGATTCAGGAAATATTTATTGAGATTTGTCAGAAGCATTTGACGATATCCTCAGAACGAATAGTATTTTTGACTGAACTTATACAAAAAGTTCAACAAAAGTTTCATTAGTCAGTTACAAGCAAAAATTTAAATCTCTTTTAAAAGACAAATTATTTGTGGAATCGATCACGAGGCCACTGGAATCTTGAGACCGAAGGCGAAAATATTTTCTATGACACAGAGGATTTCTCTGTAAAATCCTTCATTTATCTATCATTCGTTGTAGTCTGTTGGAAATCTGCTTGATTCAATAGGGCACGATTGCGTTTTCAATTACCAAACTATCAACGAACTTCACCCTGAAGTCCTCTGTAAGCAGTGAAAATTGAACCCTACAATCTAAACACATATGTATCACGTCCCCATCGCTTCACAGTGTGTGAAGGCGAGCGATTCAGGTTTGAGTGGTATGAGTGGTTTGAGTAGTAACCTTTGTTTTGCAACGTTTCTATCGTTGTGAGTACCCCTGGACTAAATAAGTAACTTCCCAATACAGTTTGGGTGCTTTAATACCAGAATTCAAAACTATCAACTTCGCCTTAACTTCGTACTCAGTTTGTTCGCTCTAATCGGCTGAGAGAAAGAGAGAAGTTGGCTCTACCTCTCCGGTGTTTTGGTCTGCTGCGTTTAATTCCTTCTACACCTTCAGTCCAAACTCAAGATTATTAATATCGTGAAAATCGTTCTCCAGCAAGCGTAACATGAATGATGATAAATGAATCTTGCCTGAAATACTTCGATTTCTTCTCAACATCCCGAAGGTCAAAGAAAAGTGTAAACAATCCCGCCAAATACATGGCACTTTCAAGGTATGGTCAAATGTATCGCGATACGATCTATTTGAACCTGAAGAATAACTTCTTTTAACTCCAGTTTTGCAATGTAAACTAGGAATCCGAAGTCTAAGAAAATAATTCTGCAAGGAATGGAGTAAAATCGATGTAGAAGGTAAAACAAAATTTCGAATTGTTATGTAGTTAATTGAACACTCGGTATTCGTGATTTCTATGTCGTTTACTGCTATCATATCCAAATGATATTAGATGCGTGGTCTGAAAAAAAGCTCATCATGAAAATTTCCAATTTATAGTCAAAGGTATTATTTTGATGAAACCAGCCAAACTGATGTCTACGTCTAACATCTTTAGTACCTACCCTTACTGCTTCCGTTTAAGCGAAATTCGAGCAGTACGTCTTTCAACATTTTCATGTTATTCTAGTGAAATTTCCTGCCCTGCGAATGATATAACTTCAACAACCTCCTGAATAGTTAGTTCACCTCCGAGCAAGTGCAAGCATAAAATACTCAATTTTTTAAAAGAGAGATTATACACTTTTTTATACGTTCTATTGACATTTCATTCAAATGTTCACATTGTCAGACTCAGTGGTCAGAACTCTCAAGGCTCTAAATGTGCTTTATACTTTCTCCATACCACATAAGAGACTAGCGGGAACGAACCTTTGCTTCTGTTTACCAGTGAGATCGTTGTTATCCTAGGTGTATGTTCCATACAACTTTCTGATAATGTCAACTTCGAGGTAGATAATACATTTCCATCATCCCCAGCTCCATCAGCCTAAGTCAAATTCCCTTTCCATTCTTGAGCAGTTCTCGGAACAGAAACTACCTTCTCTCGGAGCACCCCGAGTGCAAAGTTTTATTTGAGTTCCTTCTTTTCTCCCCTTGTCCCCTTTCATTGTCTGAGAGTTAACAATGTAAAAGTTCCTAAGCTAATAATACCAAGTATTATTTTACGAAAACGGTTCTGCTCAAGCCTTGTATAACGCAATATTTTCATTTCTGGATGAAATCTTCACCGTGCTCGTTCTCCTCGACTTCTATAGTTTCCCGCTTCGGGTTGAAAAAGAAGGAATTTCAACTTGGTCGTTGATGTAGTCGATTGAATGAATGCAAATTTCCTGACGGTAAAAACGTCTCTAGAACAAGAATCCTCTCCCATTTATCCTTCGTGAATGACCTTTCAGAATACCATCTAACTCTTGTATACAATACAATACCATCATACATGACAAAAACGTTTTTTTCCATTATAGATAACGAACATACAACCTCCTTAGGAATATTTATATAAGTAATGAGAAAATAGTTAATAAAAGCGTAGTGTGAAAGCGCTTTTGGCCGACTTGTTGTGTTTAAGAGAAACAAAAAAAAAAAAAAAAAAAAAGGACTTTACAACAATGAATTTGAGTTTTCAAGTTGCTGGTAATTTTAGAATGTGGTCATTTTTCTTCTTAAAAAACAGTGGGCAGGATTTAGTAGGTATACAGGTGATAACTTTATCAAACTAATGACCAATTACTTATTTTTTTACTCCGGAATAATTTCTCTTAACAAAAACTTAACCGCTAAGGTTGCATGTAAATGCAGTCGAAAATTCAATATTTTTGATGTGTGAAATGGATATGTATTCGTGGACCCTCAAAATCTTTTCATTCGGGTTCGCTCCAAACTTTGGAAGCTCGATTTAAGTCGGACAATAATAATTATTGTCAATCAATTTTAATTGATTGTTTATTTATTTTTTATGGTTTATTGATTGATTATAGTTACCTATTATTATCAATTTTTGACAACTTATGGCACTTTCAGAGATACAAATTTAACAGAAAGAAGTTTATTGGACACTTTTTTATGCCGAATTTATCAAGTACTGACCATACTCGTAATAATTTAATAAAAAATGTGCATCAGAAGAAATTGTTTACTCAAAAAGTCCTACCAAATATCGAAAATTCCGAATTCAAAAATTAGTTTTCTCTTAAAACTGCAAAAACTCAGAAAAATGTATTATCACAAAAAAATGGTTTGCAACATAACAAAAAAACGTCTGCCAAGTGGGTGTGGCACATAGCTTCTTTGTATCCATAACATGACTGTACAGATCATCTACACATCAAACCGAACAATCCCTGAAAATTTCATCGAAATCCGTCAAGAACTCCCGGAGTCATGCTTGTGGCAACGATTTCTCGTTTGCGCATGCGCAGAGACTGCTATTGAACCGGGGGTCATGAAACTTATAGGAGACCATCTACACATCAAACTGAACAATCCCTGAAAATTTCATCGAAATTGGTCAAGAACTCCCGGAGTTATGCGCGTAACAAGGATTTCACGTTTGCGCATGCACAGAGGCTACTATTGACCTGGGGGTCATGAAACCTATAGGGGACCATCCACACCCCAACCCACACAATCCCTGAAAATTCCATCAAAATCGGACTATAACTTCGTGTAGTTTTCCCCTTAACAAGGATTTGCTGACAGACAGACACACAGACAGACACGGAACCAAAATTGTTCTGAAAGATCTAAAACGCAAAATGCGAGTGGAATTTTTGATTTTGGAGACAAAAAAATTTTCACATTCCGAAAGTGAAAACAATGTTTCCACTACCTTGGTAGACTCGGAAGCAAAAAGTAATGATTGTCCGGATGAACTTCTTCCGCTTTTAACCCACTGTTCTGTAGCGAACTCAGCTTGTTACGTGTATGTAGGGGTCATTGGATAAGTAAACCAATGTATATATAAATCTTTCAATTTATATGTAAATTTTATTGAAATAAACAGACATGAGTTCAGATGACAACAAGACCCATATCCGGGCATAGTTTCAAGGAAGGCTATTTAGAAAGATAGCAATACTTGACCAAAACCAGTTATGTTTCGAGTCAAGTATTAAATATTTCCTCCTAAATTCAGGATTTTTATCAGAGAAAATAGGTTTTAGTGAGTATTGCTGGCTTCGAGAGAATGTCAGTTCCGACAGTATAAATAGTGTCTCTGGTTTAAGTATGTAAAAATAGTAAAATTTGATAATCTTATTAAAATATAATACAATTTTCATAATTACTTAATTATATCACGTACTATAGGTTGCTGCAATCATTGATATTCCTCTCCATCAGTGTTCATCTCATTTATATTTCGAATCATGGGCGGTAACGGCAGTATGTGAGCAATGCGTATTCAAAAATGTTCCTTCGATCACTCCAAAAGTATACAGGAAGAGTGAATGAGGAACAAATAAGGAAAACTGATTTTTTGCCGGACGGTGATACTAAAAGTTATCCCAGATTCGTAACGCTCATATTTTTCCAGCAACTAAGATAAATAAAAACTATAAATCCGAATTTTCTTTGCGTATTCCGTGCCCGGCGTATGGAATAAACCTTTTACGATCGAGTTGGAGCGAGATAACCTTTTTCCCGGAGGAGCAGTAAAAGATACCTTCGGATAATCATTGCCGTAAAAACGGTCGGACAGAACGATAAGGGGGGAGGAAAAGCAGAAAGCCTCGTTGCCTTACGGATCAGGTTAAGAAATGGAGGTGTCCCTTGGAAATTGCCCTGCAGGAGGTTGGCATTATTTCTTTAGGATGCTGATTGAGTTCTAAGGTGCCAGGGGTGACTTTAGCAGCATCCCAATAGCTTGTAGAAATAGAAAAATTCGATGGACAACAATCCTCGTAGAAACTTTCTGGATAGATTCCTAAAACTTTGTAGACAGGAAAGAAACCATTAACTTTTGGGTCTTAATTATTTTTGGATTCGGCCAAAATATCATTCGAACCTTTCACCGCTGAAATCTAAGGTCCATCTTCGAAAACATTGAATTGTAAATTGAGATAGATACGGTTGGTTGGCCCTTCCCAATCCTTGGATCCATTGCCTTGGGAGATGAATCAGACGCCTGCAAGTGTCTGTGACATCCTCTGATCGTGGTGGAGCATTAAACTGCATTTAACTCAATGGAAAGGGCAACTGCACCTATCCATCACCTCACAAAATTAAACGATACTGTTATTTCTCAAATTCAATTGAATTTGAAAAACTTGAATATACAAGAAATGGTAGGTGCATTTATAATTACAAATAATCAATATGGAAAACAAGGGCATAACCTCTGTGGATTTTAAATAGATTTTATGCTTTTTCCTAATATTTTCCTCGTTCTGAATTCTCTTCGCAGTCAGTGACGCCTCAGGTTTCGTTATAACGTTTATCTCGGACTACCGAGACACAAATTTATTTGATCAACCGGACTACGTTGAATCTCGAGACTGTACCTGTTAACAACAACATAAAGTTTTCTTTCTTCGCTGTAATATTTTATATACTGCTTGAGATTGGTATTCGGTAGTTATATGAAGATTGATGAAACGTGGCATCGAGTGTTCCATATATATTAGATATTAGATACTTCCCGTTCCAAGTGACCATTGAATTGACCTGGAATTCCTTATTTTCTTCCGGTTCCGTTTTTTATTACCTCATTTTCTTCCCCTACACGAATAAAAAGACGCAATGATTTATTCATGATCGTACCCGCGTAGAGAGAAGGTCGGCTCACGGTTGGCGTATTACGCGCGTCAAAACAAAGAATAAATGAGAAACGCGGCGTATCGTTCTGGACGGGCTGCTCCGGAAGTAATGCCATTGTTATTTCAATCCGCTTATTTCCTCTCCGTATCGCTTGTCAGAGATAGAAAACGATCTTTCGCTTTTACCAAGAGCCTCCTTATACTTATCTGTCGCCACGAACCCCGGAGGGGTTTCATTATATGGCTCATTAAGGGTCCCAAAGGAGCGTTCATCATCCTTCCAACCAGAGCTTCCCCTCACGTCCATCATTACAGCGATGAAGTCACAGATTACGATGGTTTATTGTTACAAATTGTACATCTACTTGATATCTTTCCTTCGAGTTTAGATATTTCCCTCGGACTTTTTCGTTTCATGAACATCTAGAATTTATCGCATTTGCTCGCGCGATGAATTTATTATCTTCCGAGATAAACAACGAACCAGCTACTTTTATCAACGAACGAAGAATTGAGAGGCTACCAGACATGTGTCTTTCAGAAGAAGGTGTAATAAGGACGATGGTTACTTACAGCTAACAGGCACCTGCCATCTATAAGTATCCATCTCAAGATAGAACATACAAGGGTGTCTCGCCCAAGTTTGATCCTATTCCAATGCATTCTGAGCACGTCACCAACTTCTTTTACAAAGAGAACTCCCATCATTTATTGCTGATTCGGAACGCATGCTCAATTTCATGAAAATTTGAACCTTCAACTATTTTTTTTGACTTCGCACAAATCGCTCAGCGATTGATTATCATCGTTAAATTCCTCGTAAAACATTATGATGATTACCGTTGGTATAATTTTATTTCTATAGAGAAAAAATGAATTGGTCATCTTAGCTGACACAATCTGTATGTAAATACTCCAGTAACGACAAGAAAATCAATACTTTTTCAATGCTAATATTTGTATTAGTACCCAGAGATTGGTGTCCGCAAGATGTTATCCAACATATTTGAGTAGCAGAAGCAGAGGTCTACATTCGCCTACGCGTGACGGTGTTTCGGTGACTCAAACAATCGCAATACATCACTCTGTTTATTTAACGGTCGTAAGGCTAATGCATGGCTATCGCCGTATTGGGACCGCTCCGGTGGGCAGTTGTTTGCCCGCTATGTATCACGCAGTGATGGCAGGAAAACGCCGCAAATAAGAAAGCAAAGCTGTCTCACACATATTTTTTCCTTCGGTTCTCAACCTTTATCATCGGCAGTAGCTCCTTAACGGGCGAAGCCCATTTGCCAGTCAGGGAACATCTTGAAGGCAAGACGGAGTGGTCGGTCGCCTTTTCTTATCGGTGATTCACTGGCCACTACCGGCCAATGTATCACACCATGTTGAATAGGTAGTGCTCAACTCACAAGCAGCAGGGCGAAGAAAACCTTGCAGGAAACGCTACGAAAAATGAGAGTGAATTGATGGGATGTAGGGCTGCAAGGGATGAATGAAGGGTGAGCAATTTTTCCTTGTAGGAACCCCAGGTATTACTCTTCGGTAAAAGAAACAACTATACCATCGATGGGGAAAAAGGATCTAAGGGGAGATGAATTCAACTAATATCCGAGACAATGGAGTCGTTCTTTCCTATTGCTATTTTAACATGCAGAATCATTCAGTGGCTCTCCTATCATCCTAGAGACATTTGATTGAATTCTGTAGGAAATTAGAGATGTCTTACTGTGGTATCAAATATTATGCGATACATTAACATAGCATGACAGATCTAGAGCACCAAGAGAGAGTTCCTAACAACAATCTGCAATTCACCTCAGAATCATAAGCTATGAATCACGAACTCATGATCATCGTGAGTTGAAAATATGATCTTTACATTTGATGCATTTCGATTTCCTTTTTCCTTAATGCGTTGAGCCCTGTTACTACCTATTGGAGAATGGCTTTCTAAAAATGGATATAAAACTTTTTAAAATTAATTAACAGAAAGATCCTCCGAGAGGCAAGGTACGATTATCATTTTGAACTCCCGATGGTGTGGATTGCTTAATGAAAACCGTGAGTTTTTCATCAGCTTCCTGGGCAGAGATGGAATAAAAATCATTTGAATTGGTTAAAATTGAAATCAGCGACCATCTTTTACGACGAATTTAGAAATGAAATAGAAACAATTCAATGGATTATAAACTTATTATCAAATGCCTGAATCTATAAACTGAAGTTCAGCATTAAATTTGGCTATCTAGAAAAATTGTGCTCTTTCATGAACAAATTCTTGTAACTACGCAGTTTCTTACTGGGTTAATATGAAAACTCACTCAGAGGGTACTCTTAATGTTCCAATGTAATCATTTTTTAATCAGTTTTCAACCTAACAATGGTTAGTATGGTATTCAAATTCATTCGTGAAATCAAAAATGTAGTGTTTGAAATATTGAACGTGAAGTATACCTTCTCTATTCTAATAGAATCTGTTGTTAGCGAACATTAAAGCTACAACAGTCTAGTCTAATTCTTTTTCACAGAAATTTGTTACCCCTGTTTGCATTGGAAGTAATAGTATTTTAACACTAGGGATTCAAACCTTTTGTTGGTCTTGGCGCTCGCGTTCCTCCGCTATTGTTGGAAAAGGCAACGAGGTTAAGTGGAAGGTTCTTAATAGAGGTGTCTTTCCGTGCAGGAGATCCAACTGCAATGCCCTCCAACCCTGAATGGAAGCCCGATGGTAAGGACAAAGTCGGGGAAGTGAAAGAAAAAAATCCATTGTTCAGGAATTGAAACTACTTTTCCGGTCTCGAATAGGGGTTGAGGGATCGTAGACCGCTAAAAGGGGTCGAACCGTAACGTTCTTGTTGGCCTGAAATACTGTGTAATAACGTTCGAATCGTTGGGTTGTGTCAGGGAAGCACTGCTGGTGGGAATTGGAAAGCCCTCGTCTATCGAATTGAGAATTGTCAGGCATACTAAAACTCCTTAAGGATGTTGCCATCCCCACTGATACCTGAACTTAACAGTTACTAAAGGAACTTAAAAAGCCTACTTCCCTGGCTGGCTAAACAGGAAAAAACGGCAAAACTGCCGGAAATACTCGGATAAGACTAGAAAAACTAATTTGACGGATACACAAAACGACAAAGAACATTGATAAAGGAAAACATGATTTTGCCCTCACTCGTCAACATAACTAGGTATCATGAAGCACGAGAAAAATGAAATCAACCACCTGATTGCCTGAAGGGGAATAGAGAAACTGCACTGATAGCTATATAACTGTATACCAAGAAGGTGTGATACAATACATCAGGAAATATCTGAAATTACACGTTTTTCCTCAAATCATAAGGGTACTAAAGCTGTATGTTCAATTTGTGAGTCACAGCCGACTCATTAGTATAATTCCTGATGAGCAATTGGAAGGATTCCTCATGAGCTCAATATACCGAGGAAATTTATTCTTGAATCTTGTCATACCTCGAAGAAACCTGAGCTAATAGGGCAGACAAAGTATTCAATAATAAATTTTATTCTATTTTTGCAAGTGACAAAGTACTTTTTGTTCTTTTAGCGAATACATATGAAAGTGGAGTAGTATTCAGATTGGTGTTCAACGTTCCTCATTTTGGAGAGAACTGCAAATGAAAATAAATAACAGTAGAAGTACGGAAAATGTCCAGTAACCAACCAGACCAAATTATGAACATGATAAAGTGAACAAAAAATGTGTACCGTGTTAGGACAGAAAGTCCCAATGTTGAAGGATAGTGACCAACGCTACTTCTCGAAGAGTCCATAACAATTCTCCAACTCCCATTTTACCTTCAGAACAATTGTATAAACTCAATGACGAATCTAGAAGAGTTGAAAGCAGCAACCTCTCAGGTACTTTCGCTGTGCCATCAGCTTGGGACAAATAAAATGAAATTATGCTTAATTTAAACGTGACGAACGTTTAGTTTCTCATTTCTTAGTGAGTGAACTTGTTCCTCTCCACAAGTGAATTAGTTTATGGATTGGTGGAGACAATTCTGCTCTTGTTCTCGAGACAGTCGTTGCAAGTCTTGAATTCAAAGAACAAGTAGTTCCTACTATGCTTGACCGAAGTTAGCTCAAAGATACGTATATTTACGTCTCCAGCTTTTCAAAAATGATGCCCTGGAGACTAGCACTCTGTCTAGTAATTTCTTATTACATTCACCGTGAAGATCACAAGTTCCGTCCTTAACTGAACTGAATGATAGTAAACCCCGACTCTAAAAGCGAGAACGAATTTTTTTGTTCATTACGCAGCTTCTTCTGTCGTGCTATTTCTCAACACTGGACGATAGACGCGCTTGCATAATCTTGCCTTAGCTCTACAGAATATGAATTTTTCGCTTGATATTCATGCTGATGAACGTATAGCTCCTACTGACGTATGTGAACATGTTGTTTCCAATCTTCAAGTGAACAGTCGTAAAGTTCTGGATTAATAGGTACTTCAGGCTTTCTACAAAGACGAGCTGGAGACAATCACTCTGTCTGACTTTACCATAATACTATGGAGAGTACAAGATCCGCCCTTTGCTCAGATCCTGGCTAGCTCGCCTGTAAACAAAGGCAGTAAAAGCGAGGAGAACCTTTTTCGTACTTCATAGCTACCCCAAACTTTAAAAGGCCGTCCCATTTCCTATAACAGGATCATTCGCTCTGAGGTTAACCGCAGCAGATGTTACATTTTACTATGCCGACATCCTCATTCGATCACTTTTACGCGAACGCGGAACTAATCCTCCGAACGGGCATCTATTGAATTACAAGCTCCTCAAAAGGCCTTTCAGTAACACCGTCGTTTCGACGAAAAAAGAACCAGGTTAATCAGGACAAAAGGCCTCTAACACGCGCTGCTCCTAATCTATCTTGCCAACTCTTCCTTTTCCACCAAGTTTCCCGCTACTTCGTAGTGCGGGGATCCGGAGGAGTCGACCGCCTTTTCCGCAACTCCTCCGCCCTTAATTGGCTTAGTTGCGACCGAACCTCTTCATCAGTTTGTTGATTCTCGAAAGAGCCATTCGTCTGGGCCCCGTGCTGATGACTCGGCCTCCAAATTAGATTTAGCTTTCGGTTTATTTCGGCGGCGGTGGAGGGCTTCGATGGAAATTGTCGTAACTGGCTTCCCCGAGAAAGCACTTGCGACGCCTTTGCAACCCGAAACGACGTGAATCGAGTTAGAGAGAAACCAACTTTACTTTTTTTCCTTGTCAGGAGTGAACATTTATTTCTAGAGAGGGTTTTTTATTTCCATCCTGCTTAGTAATGAAACGAAATAAAAGAAAATTAAGAAGCCAAACGAAAACGACACATTATCCTCAACAATATCACATGACATAGACGGAATCCTTTGAAAATTGAGGTTAATAAATTTCTTATTTAAATCTACCACCACCATTTGGTTTTCACAAAATTGGTAACTGTTTTTTGAAAACGAAGTGGAAAAGTATTCTGTCCTCTTAAAATGAAAACAGCAACAGTTGTGTGGATTTCTTCAAAAATTAGATTAGGTGTAGATATTTTACATTTAAATTGCACAATTTAGTTGTCAGTAGGTTTCGCAGGTTTTTCTAAGTTCCTAATACTTCTGCAAAAGAAGTTTCATCCAACGAGTTTGAACAAAACCCGATTGCCATCAGTTAATTAATCGTGTCAGAAAACGTATTAACTAAAACTCCTATCAAGAAAACTGATAGAATTCATAACAAATAATCGAATGCTGTAATTAAAAGCAAGCTCTGTACGACTATTCCCGAACCATGAGAGTTGAAGCGTTATGTCAAAACGGTGGCCAACAGGATTTCGATGCGTGAAGTGATATTGTACGAATATGACTAGTGAACGTATGAGTACGTCGATAGGGGGCTATTTGGGTCTATTGGGATCCTGTTTACTCGTTTATATTTTTCAAATCACGGATATAGGTCAGCTCTAAAAATTTAAGAGGCTTGTCTTCAGCCAGCCCTCGGCTTCTAATGAGGTCTCTCTCCAGCAAAGGGCAGACGATGGTGTCAACCCTACCGCTCTATCTTCATGTGTTTGGCCTCAGATGTGAAGTGTTCAGTACATCGGTTCAAACTAGTATCTAGGTCACTCAGTACTGTTTTGGCAACGGATGAACAAATATATCTAGCTTAATGGAAGTTCTTGAAATGTGGAGTCAACTTGGCGGAATGTTGAAGCTCATCAACCGGGCTAAGAAAACGGTTTGTCCTATTACAGATGTTCAGCGGTGTAAATTCCTCTTAACACAAAGAAAGTGGCAAACGATACAGCTATTGGACTTATCATGTCACTCTGAACTGAAAATGGACACTGCTAATGGAAAATTGTAGGCAACTTAATTTGGCTTACCTCACCCTAATCTGACAAGTAAACTTTTCACAGTGATGCCAACTCTCCCGAAGGATAGGAATACTACGCCTGAAGAGCTGACAAACCTCACATTCGGAAAATTAACATCATAATCGGGAGAGCTGACCTCATCCCATAATTACTGGTGGATACATACCGGTATTGCACATACTTTTTGTTCTACCTGGCTAACTTGGGTGAACTTACAACATAGTTGTGGATGATATTTCAGGAAATCAAACGGACCTGTTACGAGCTGCTTTGATACGCTATCCAATAACACCACCACAGTTGACTCATTCTTCCTCGCAACGCGAGTGTCGTAGTCACCCCGGTCTCAAGGGATATAAAAAGAGTGTCTGCGAAGGATCGGTATTCATTCTATTCTCAACGCTTGTCTTACTAACTTCACCACAACCTTCATCTTTCCTACCTTCCTTCCGTCACTCACTGGGGTGTCAGATTCCGAGATGACTTCCTCATGCAGACTGGGATCTCAAATTTCAAAGCTCACCCTGTACGGTCTATCTAATACCGAGGCAATCTCCTTTCTCACCGGAAAAGGGTTCTAATTCCGAGGTGATCTTCATAAGCTCTCTACCTAACTCCTGTTCCTGAAGACCTCTGAATTCTCTCACGTCAAAAACAGTCAATTATTCGGGAAAGTAACATTGCGCTAGACAAAGAGACCTACTCAAGTGGGTTCCGGAATTGATAACTCCTGGATTTAATATAATGTTTAATATAACTTTTTTTGTTATTTTTAAACGCCTTTTTCAAAATAATTCATATATCATTAGATGAAATAAAGAAATACCTAGTGACACAGCAGTTTGAGGTACTGAAGAATGAATGCAACTGTTTCAAACTCAAATTCTGATGGTGATTGGTGTAGGTGTCATTCATTCAGACCATTTTGATTTTACGAATATAAGAGTCTGCATATAATTTGGACAGAATTTGATGAGCAGAAAAAAATATTGCCCATATGTATTATTTATATTACTTCGAACGATTGACCGGATATTTCAACTGTAAAATGTATTGGACAAGAACGGACTTGAATTTGAATACGAGTACATCACCCCAAAGAAGCAGTGGGAGATGGTAATACACCATCCACACCACCATACACCACTTATTTAGGGTTTTTACTGTTTTTGCGGGGTTTTAGCCCATTGCGTAAAACGGACAGACGGATTTTGGTTCATTATTTTCAATAATGAACCGTTGTAATCGACCAAGAAAAAAAGGTGAACCCCACAAATTCGAGTGAATAAATTCCGTCCGTTTGCTGTACGCCGGCCGGCTTTTTCTTTGTAACTTTGGACGAATGGTCAAGAACTTTGGATAAAAGATCCTACATTGATTCGGGACGTGCTGGTAACCCTAAAGTCTTGATCAACCAATCCCTAGGGTTAAGCTTTAAATAATAAACGTTTAAAAAACGAAATCTCAAACACTTTCGACGGAAAAGTGTAGTTTTTCAAACAATTCTGATAGGGATTAGTTCTGTGAAGTGGATGGAACTACGGTGACCGTACGGTAATCCATTCGCTCACCATATAGAAAAAACATTAAAGTTCTTTACTCTCTAGCGGTAGCCCGAATAGCACGATTGATACTACAGGAATGCAGGTTTTAAAACGACATATCCCAAGCATGAATTCAGTTGATGTGAATAAGGGGAAGCATTCGTTTTCTTTAGCTGAATTTGAGTTTTAATCGCATTTCTCTGTGTTTTCGATTGTACCTTAGAAGCACAGTCTCTGGTTGTATAGTCCAGCTCTGGTACTCCGTCGATCAGCGGATGAATTCTATCTACTACAGAAATAGCAAAGCGTTATGTACTCATTTCAACATTTTTGTCTAACTAACTAACTTAACAACTACGTTTATGAGGGAGGGGAGGAGGTTAACTTGATTTATTCTTGGTTGATTACAAAGGTTCATTATTGAAAATAATAAATCAAAATTCGCTTTTGTTGGTAATTGAAACGTTACAATATGATGATCCGCAGAATATTTCAGAACACCTCTCGGTTGGCCGCCTACAGAGCTAACCTAAAGACTTTCTCAACTGTAAACCGAGCTCTTTCGCAACAGCCCCGAAAATCGAGGAGGAAATTAACCGTGCGAGAAAGCGAATTAGTCGCTCCGATTTATGCGCGACAGTTGAGCTACTGTTTAGAGCCCCATAAATACCGCTCGCGGGGCTCATTAATGGGAAGCAACTCTTCGCCGCTTCTGCAAAGTGGCTAAATTTGTCAGGGGCCCCTCGGGAAGCGAGGACGGAGCCAAGATCGGGAACGGGAGAAAGACAGCAGTCAAGTTGAAGGGTGTTGGATCCTGAAGCGCCAACACTCGGCGACCTCTTCGTTTTATTTATCTTCCCGTAACATTTCGTTAGGAGAACTAAGGACCGGTTTCAATTTAAAAAACGCCTACTAAGTCGGGTGTGGTACATAGCTTCTCCGTATCGAATAATGTATGTACAGATCATTAAAATGTTATAAATAACCTTAAAATGTGTCAAATATAAGATTGTTACAATGACTAATGAGATCGAAATGGCGTGGGACTTGTACCCGATGACATCAACCTCTTCAGCTTTTCCCACGTATCCTCTAAATTTTGTCAATATCGAACCATACGAACCTGAGGAAATGATTCTAGATGGATTTCATGTTAGCACATACCTGAGAAGAGCGAGCTATATTGAGGTGAGTGTGTATTTATATATGATGGAATTCATTGGCGACCATCTACAGCCTACCCACATCAGATGGAATCTGGAGGAATTAAGCAAATTACAAGCATTTGCGAACACACGACAGGCACATAAACGGTATTTATCAAAAGTTTTAGATTTTTATAAAACATAAAATGCTATTGGGAATTTTGATTTCGAAATTTTTTTTTTCGTTCGTCTATTTCAATCTCTAATTTTGGTTTATTATTTTTAACAACAAACCTCTGTAATCAAATAAGAAAAAAATTGTTAACACCCATCAAAAATTGTTGGTTTACGTTCCAATATAAGTAGATTTCAAAAAACTAATTAAACAAAAAAATCAATCAGTGCGCCATCTGCCGTCCGAAGCTGATCTTAAAAGCTGCTATACCACAGTTTACGAAATTTGGCTCAAAAATCCAACATCGATCCGGAATGTGTCAGTCATCTCGACATGTTGATCAATCAAACCTAAGAGATTATAATTAAAGATTAATCTATCGAAAAATCAAAATCTTAGAAACTTTCATCGTACGAGTTGTTTTTTTGTTTGCATAAGATAGAAATTAGTTTCTTGAATTGAATTAGACCACTCAGGTTAATGAGCGATTATCCGGTAGATCACCATTTGAAACCATGAATTCAGGTGTTCCGAGGCGGGCCAAGTATTTTCATTTTGAATGCAACTACAAGAAATGGAGTTGCGAGGAGGATGCTATACATTTATGTTATCTATAACGTCATCTCTCAAGTTTCATTTCAGTTGAAGAGAACGATGGGAAGCATTCTTGTTGTTGTATTTTTATTATATCTCGTTGAATTTCAGTTGGATTTTTATGTGTGTTTTCGAATGGGTGACTATACCAATATTGCGGGTCTGTCCGGCATTACCTGTAGCATGTAGTCATTAGGTCGTGATTAGATGTATAAGATTAAACCTAAACCGTTCCAAGTTGTGCGATATCGGACGATTATGGGTTACGTTTCTTTCTGGTTTGTAGGTTTGCGAATATGAGAGTGACGTTTAGATTTGTGCCCAATGAAATTAATAAGAACATTCAATCAATAATCCATCAAAATCGGATGGAAATTGAAGATGTTAGACTAGTCTCAAGAATTTCACATCCACGCTTGCGCAGCAGCTTCTGATGGGAATTGAGTTGAAATTGATATGAGCATTAAGCCGTTATTCCGCAAATACTTTCCTAATTTGACTGACAACAATCCACTAGAACCTAAGAAAATTATATTTTGTTCATTTACAGTTGTGCTAAGTGGAGTATTAATTTGTAAAGAATGTAATTCACAGGGGGTCATCTACAGCCCAACTCTCACATTAATTCCATAAAAAATACATGGAAACTGTAGCAGTTTAGTTTATTACAAGGATTCACGGATATACAACTGACACAACGACAACCAGACAGACTAGAGTTCCAATTTTATATTCGTACGAAAAAGATTTTGTCATCTCCCTAAGATGATGAAATTGACTTCTAAGAAGTCAACCTTCGAGAACTAATTTAAAGCGAAGAATCCTGAAAATCCGTGCACGATGAATAAGTGGAACTTTTTGTAACCGTCTCTCTGAAATAACATTTTTGATGCTCATGTAGTTGGTACAAGAGATTAAACACGCAGATAGTTTCGAACCTCCCCCACGCTACCCCACTCTTTGCTGCCCATCCACCTTACAGACAGGAGACTTCTATTAAAATATCCAACGCAATATACGTCAACTGCGAAGTTTTTCAATTTTGCTCCAGTGAAAAAGACAAAGGCCCACTTCAGTAGCGAAGTTTGAGTAAAAGTTCGGAAACGAACTTATTACGACCACCAAATTCCCTTGTTAAGCGGCAGTAACGAGGTGGTGTTGATTTTGACTCCTCTTTGAAATAAATCATTATTCACTGAAAAGTGGAAAGTTTCAGTAATGGGACAGCAGTTCCCAGGGTTAGCGCTGACGTCTTAAACTTTCCAAGTAATTATTACCACTATTATTATTTAATTCAACCCTTGGAATGGGAGACAATAACGCCTTATTAACATTTGGAAATATCGCTCTGATGCACATTACAGTTTACTTGGTTAACCCATTATGTCCCGTCGATGCCATGCGGCACAGCGAATTCAGGTTCGTTAATGAATTTTTGGATTCCGTTTCTCATATCCAATCGTGATCGTTCATGATTTATCATGTTCCTGTAATGTTAATCTTCGCTTGAGACAATGCGCAGGCACTCTCATTGCAATCCCAGACGTCACACGAGCCATAAATCACGGAGCCATATATTGATGTCTTCCGCCTTCAAGCTTTATTGGCCTAAGTACCTAATTCCGTTCAATGATTTCATAATTCCTATTTTATCGAGAAGCTGACATGTGTAGGCATTGATATATAACGTTTCATCGATATTTCATTCATATCCTATGCGTACACACGACTGATTTGCAAACTTGTGCCATACGGCATCATCGGGACCCACACGGTATGGTGTTTTCAGGCCGATCCCTCCGTTCAGAAAGCTCTGGAACTTCTCACGGATGACGATTTTTGCGATCAACTCCAATAGACACGGATGATGGTTTGCCTGTGGATGCTGCCAGGACCCCAGCGCACAAGATATTGAGGTGCGAATTGAAGGTGAGCACATCTCTCACACGCATACTGTTCCAAAAATATGGTGTGGGATTGTGTTTGGATTATTTTGTAGTTTACTACACTGAGTGAAAAATCCATTTCAATGAGAATTTTGTGATAACACATGTTCCTTAATCAGACTTCCTATTATAACGATAATATTTTATTTCGTTTCCAAAGATGTAATTGCATATCAGACCTAACGAAAACCCATCACCATCAGAGTCTCAGTGATGCCGTATGGCACTCGAAGAAAACGAAAGAAAGGCTGGAATAATTCCTCTATTATTTTTTCCACTATTTTTCCCTACTTTATCAGAATATAAAGTGCACTTTCCCAAAGTTTCATGGTAAAAGTCTAGCAAAAATAACTCTGGGACCTAATCGGTTAATCGGCGGCTACCTAAATGGTCATCAACATCAACTGATTACAGTTAAGCTATACTTTGTAACACAGATTCCGTTCAAATGCCTGACAGGGTATCTAATCACCAATACATCGTATGCTTTATTTGGCATTTCATGTTACTACGTTACGAGGGGGGCTACTTGCTACTGGCTAATTTGCGTGTACTTGAAAACAGCACATAAATTAAAAACATGACTAAGAATGTAATTAAATTACTCACGCGATTTGAAGTGATATCCAATTCAAGTTGAATCGTTTCACTCATACCTGAAATCAAGTAAAATCCATCATTAATTATTACATGTATTTATCTATTTCGGTTTATTAATTTGAATACCAAGCCTTTTAATCGTCTAGCAAACGTTGTTTATAAACCCCCTCCAATTTTAGCATTGTATATTTCAAGGAGCGTAGACTGTAAATCTCCGCACTTACTACGCACGCGGTACAGTCCATAGAATGACCTGAAATTGATTTTAAAAAACCATTATTTTGCACATAGACCCTACTAATTGAGTGCATGCTAATCTATCAGGTGTGTCTTTTCGTCAGTGTTTTTATCGGATCTTGTATTTGTATACACTTGCCGTTAGCCATCAAAAGTAAGTACTTAAGTGTTGCTTTTTATCATAATCTGAAATTTAATCTTCACATTGAGTTCTTGATTGCCATAGTTTGGAAGTTTTTCCGTGTCTCTGAAGTGGCTAGAAGCTTTTTGTCCCTGAATCAATCTATTTAATTCGATTTGGTGTTTTCTTTATTAAAATATGGCATTATTGTGAGGGGTAGTGCTGGTAAATTGCTGTTGTCTTCCTTGCGGGTCGTTCAGAAGATTATTATTAGAATTTCCCTCAAGAAGAGTTCAATATACTCTACATTTATGCTCTACCGGGTGTTTAATTAATTTAACGAACGAGTTCTGTTTTTGCTGCAATCAAGCATTTTTTTTTTCAATCCTAAACTGGCATTTTCCCAGAACACAGATGTTGTATTTCATTTACACCTACTGCACGTCTTCTAACATTGTTCTACCTTAGTTGGAC
This sequence comes from Creontiades dilutus, assembly GCA_031894815.1. Taxonomy (NCBI): domain Eukaryota; kingdom Metazoa; phylum Arthropoda; class Insecta; order Hemiptera; family Miridae; genus Creontiades; species Creontiades dilutus. The sequence goes on from JAVIWC010003095.1 coordinate 50,037, forward strand.
ACTGAGAGCGGAAAATCCGCTTATTACGAGTTGTGACCTTTTTTTGCATGTAACATTAACTCTCATGTCTATGAGAGTTTTTATATTTTTAAACAGGATGTTTTGTTTAGGCTAAGAGAATTTACTTTTTGAAGAAGTGTAGTTACATGTTATGTATAATGATTTTGAATGACAGGTCTGTTTTTTATCAAGCCTAGTTTTGGTTTCTTAAATATTATGTGCTTCTGCTTCTGATTGAGAGTGATTCCAGGTTATTCTTCATAAATAAACTGCATTCTCATTCCTGTCAATAAATAAATATTCAATTCCACTTGGGCTCTGGTTGGTCCAAAGTTCTAGCCAGCCTAATCGCCTAATGCATTTGATGCTATTGGCGAAAAACTTGGTGATTCGAAATAATAAAAATTTCTGCACCGAAAAGATACCCCCCCCCCCCGAACATCACAATGACACGAAAAATCATGCATCAATTTTATTTGTGTAGTTACCAAAATATATCTTTTTTGTCCAATTAGTCGAGTTCTAGTTGAGAAAAACCTTAGCCAGATTGATTAGTATGCGTCATGTAAGTTACTAATGTAACGAGAGCGTAATGGGTGATGGCATTGTTCTCGGGTTCAATTAGGAGCAATACGTCATTGTGGGATGATTCTCAGGATTCCAATAAAAATTATATTATTTTTAAGCAAGGGTATTACTTATAACATATCTCTCCCAGCAATATAAGCTATCACAGTGTTCTGGATGGTTGGTAAGATTGGTACTTAGCCAGGTAAATGGTCAGGCTCATTACATCACAAGATGGGTAGCCCAACTCGAGTGCACCGCGTTGCCGATTAATTTACCGAACGATATTTCGCTCAATTACTCGCTGCATTGATAAGGTTAAGTGGACCGTTAACCGCTGCATGTCCGAGCTCACTGGAATCCGACTTGTGGTGTAACTACTTCAACCTATTACTCATCATATGCATAACAATTTCAACTATTTAATAAACTCGTCGGTGGGTAATTGAATTCCTGCAGAGATAGGGGATGAGAAGCATGAACCTTCAATATTTTTACTTCTTCTGCACAAAAGCGTTTTGAAGAATTTTCGTCAAAAATGAAGTTATTGGAAAGACACCAAATATTTTGAAATCAAAATGAAAATGTTCACGATATAATATATAGTGAACATATTATGTTCAAGAAAATCTATTTTGAATAAATTCCAGGGTTTGATGTTATTGTAAGTAATTATTTAATATATAATTACACCATATACAATTGTAAAATACACCCTGGTATACAGTACACAGGGGATCTCACATTGTATCCATCGAACATTACACAAGAATTTTGCAACTTATTTACGACAAGAAGTGCTTTCCAAAGATTTTTTACCCAACTAAAAATCCGATTTTTTTCGTTCATGATGTTTATTGTGTTTTCGACCTTTGATAACCTATGAAGCTGTGATAACGAAATTCTTGGAATCTAAAAAATAATTTTTCGTGGGAGACATGAGGGACAAAATAAGTCCAAGAAGTTAATTTTGTTAAATCTTAGTTTGTTTTCGAATGTTCATTAGTTTTTATAGTTTTACTGATAAATACCTACTGTCCCCTGAAAATGCGCGAAAGTTTCTATTTTTGTGGTGAATATTTTTTTTGAAAATTGAATTAAAAAAAAAAACTTGAGTTCCTTTTTATTCACACTTGAAATTTTTTCTTGGAAACCTTCTGGACCTCCTTATGTCAACATAAAATCCCTAAGGAATTTATTATAAATTTAACGTTGAACAAAAACTTCCCATTAACACGGGATCGCAAATGAAGTCTTGCTAGTGTAAACCTAAAAAAATAGGGAAAAACCCCGTTTCCTTACATTTATCCAAAAAGGTTACAAACCATGCACTATTGCGTTAAAACGTGTACTCCAAATTAAGCTGAAATAACTCCATTTAAAGCAAAGTTTTATCATTGAACTACATAGCGTTGAAGGAACTTCTTTATAACGAACATCCACATTCGTCATATGTTTGTCATTGTCCATGCAAATAACTTGAAACTTCAACATTCAAATATATTGACTCGTTCCTCCCATTTAAGCTTCCTTCTAGTGGTTCCCGCTTTACGGTAGATTCGTTGCACTCGATATACCCATTTTCCGTCGGTAAGCGAAAAGTTCCTCCGCGGGAAAGTAATGTAGAAGAAACAACCGTACAAAAGCGGGAAGTTTTCACAACGTGAGGACTCTAAAAACTTCCATCCTCAAAGTCGGCGCTCACCTATAGTACTTATTCAAACTATTACAGTTGGTAAGGAGTTTTACTTAGGTTAGGCGCTCCGACTAACGCGTCACTTTTTCAGCGGGAGAAACAAAACTTAACTCCAAGACAGACGTTACCAACTGAAAGTTTTTCGAACAATGCAACTCAGCTTAACCCCATTCCATATAAGATTAACTTATAAAACAGCTCGTAATGAATAAATTCCGGTAAAATGCTTAGTTAGGAAATCAAAATCTGTTCCTCAACCTTTTTTTTACACTTTTCCTAATTGCTTAAAGTCATTTGGGTATGGTCTTATGCCCGTAATATTTACAGAATAACCCAATGGGGACTTTTGATACTTTTTAGTTATGCATTGTGAAAATTTTTACCATAAAAACGCGGTCAGTAACAGATATTGTGAAGTGGGAAAGGAATTCCAGCCGCCCAAAAAGCAAACACGATTTGGTGTACTAAATGTGAAATGTACCTGGACAAATTCGAGCAATACAATCACTCCAACTACGGTAAGCTGAATACCTAAAGGAAACCCAAATTCGCATGTGCTTTTCATAAAAGTGTATCATCGCCAGCTGTAGAACAAATAACTGCATTAGTATAACCGAAACTAGAGGCTCAAAAATAGGAAATGCTTAAAAAGTGCCCAATAATCGTATAAACTTCTACCACTTTTGTTAGAAGCAAACGAAAAATGTGGAAGAACGATGCTTAAATTAATTAAAACAATCCCTTAAAAACAACAAAGCCCGAAACCAATTCTTGCCTTCTCCAAATCGGGCATGTCACAGTTAACCGCACAACAAACGAAATCCGTCCGTCCGAAGCTTTTTCCGAAACTGCTGCTCCAAGTTAACGGAACTTGGATAGCAAATTTTGCATTTGTAATAAAGACATCATTTTCACTCGATTCCGAAGTAATTTAAGTAAAGTGAATCCAATTTGAAATTCTAATTTCGAGATGATAACGATGAATTTAACCCCATTAGTGGAAGGGATTTTTATTCACTGTCATCGACTACCCTTTTGTCAGTGACTACTGGTGCGGTCAATAGCCGCCACCTAAACTGTTACCATTTTTATCGTTTTGATTCTAATTAGCGCATTAATCGTTAATAAATGACACTCCTAGCACTCGTTAATGGCCTACTGACCATTTGCTTCGCCTCCGGGACAGTTTTTATCATATTAATAAAATAAAGAAAAAAATAATAATAATAAGTTTAAACAAAAAAAAAAAAAAAAAGTTAGGTATATGATCTTCAATACATGTTTTTGCGTTCTGATCACCATGTTTAGAATTCTGACTCCAAGTAGTTGCTCTGAGATGATGGAAAACTTTTTTACCTGAGGGTGTACCCTCTAAATTCCAACTAGGTATACATTGGACACAATTTTCAACATTTCTGCCTGTAACCATGATCCTACTGACAAACTCAAAAATGTTAACTACCGTTCATTAAAGCGATTCACTGTCGTTGGAAACAATTTTAATTCCAATATTTCGACTTTATGTTATAATTCTGTGGACATAAAGATTACATAGGTTATGTAATACTTGAAAAAATTTAACATTACCTAACTACTATTCAGATCAAAAACCTTCTAAATTGAAAGAAAATGTTGTTCCAATCATATTCGATCACATTACAATTCTAGTTTATAATTTACTTAGTAGTTGTTACAGCTGATGTCATGTCAAAGCTCCGAACGCACGCTGACAGCCGCCATCAGTATCTTCAAAATTTTGAAGTCAACAGAGCCAACCTCTTGTTGCAGGCCGAAAAAATGTTTATTGAAGTCTTGTGGTTTCTACTAGTGTTCCGATACTGAACTTCCTTGAAGCACTGAACAATACTCTCGTGGTGTTGATATCGTTATCATTACTGGAAAATATCAAAGTATTTCGTGGCGTATTTCCCTCCCCAGTGCTTAGCACTCACGTGAGAACATCCGCATGTTTGGCCTAATAACAGATTAACCGCTTAAAAAAAGGGAAAAAAATGGCTGAGTTATGAAAATGCGTTGAGCACCGTTGCGGAACTAAGCAGGGTTGAGTGGATTCACAGTCGGATTCAACCCCCCCCCCTTCCCCTCGCCTCAATCCCCTTCTGTGCCGGAAATTAAAAGAGAACAGAAAAGAAACGAAAAGGCGTGAATGTAAATGAACTTTTAACGTCACCCAAGAGCAATATAGCCCCGTTTGCTTACAACAGTAGCCGAGTTACGCTCTGATGAGTGGAGGCCGGATTGTACAAGTATTCTTTTCTTGAACCTGAATATATAAGCAATTCAACTTATAGCTATAACTTTTTCAACAACTCTGAAGGTTCGAGAAAATTCCGTAAAACGTTACCAACGTCAGATGCAAATAGACAGTTTTATTCTGGAGAAAAAAAACATTTCCCCCAGTGAAGAAGAGGACACAGTGATTTCATTAATTAACTGAAAACACACACACACACAAAACTGATTTTACTCATTCTCAAGTTGAATAGCTGGTGGCCCTTTAGGGTACAGGCAACACGGCATATTCTCTCGGCCGGATCCAAATAATGTGTTTCTATCCTCCCTCCTACTTCTATAATGATTTCTACATTCAATTAACCAATCTTAAAATCCACCGTTATCGAGTCACTTCTCGTCGAATGTGTCAGGGTCTGTCATCGTTGTCAGGAGGAACTCAACTTGACAAGGTCGCCACACAATAACAACCCAGTTACAGGGGTGACCGTGGGTTTCACCCTTTAGAATTGACTGAGATTGATGACAAGAATTCAGTCCCAACTAGAACCAGAATGTGACTTTGACATACTTTTTATTGAATTTCGTTCAGTAGTTTCGGAGGAAAGCTCAGGGCGGCAAGCGTAGAAATTTAAAAAATTTTTAAATTAGATTTCCGATTTCACCTACTTTGAAAAGTAAAACAACAAATTTGGTTTCTTGGTCGATTACGAAAGTTCGTTATTGAAATAATGAACGAAAATTGTATTGCGTTGATAGTTGAGATTTATGATGGATGATAGTTCCTATTTCCTTTTTGTTGGAACTGACCCTGAGCATTAACCTGATATTGAAGCTTTAAGTAGATGTATTGCAGGAAAATCGCCCAAACTGTTGGAAGGAGCAACTACTTCATTCCTTTACCTTCTTGTTACAGATTATGTTTCACCTGTCAATGAACTAACCATTCGTTTCCCCAAAGGATTGATGTAGTTCCAACGGATGCAGTAAACAATCCACCCCTACCACCACCTGTTACGCAAGAACCAAGAATTTCAACTTGTTGCTCCTGCTCAGATTTATAATAAACGAATTAATTTATGCATTTCCACTGCAGTTCCACTTATTTTTCCTATCACAAGAATAGCTAAACTCGTGGTTCCTCCACCTCCCCAAAGGCTATACATGTACTTATTCTTCTTAACTCTCAGGTTAACCAACTTGTAGTCCCAACTTAATTCTGGGATGGAATTGTTGTACTGATCAAAAATCCTAGGAATGTACAGCGGTCACGTTCGCCCAAATGCTCGCGGTTCGAAGTGCCTGTGAAAATGAACTGATTACCACCAAATATTTATGGGTAAAGTAGAACTTTTGTGACATTAGAACATAATATCCAAATTTTTCCACATTTTTCTTTAAATGCACGAGTTGAATTTCACTTTGAAGGCATTTGAGTGCTTACAAGTGGTGTCGATGTAAAAGACGGTTGAATTGAACGTTTCATCGTAATGATCTCGAGAAACAGTTTAAACGCACCTCGGAGAGAAAACTGGGGAAATTCGTGTTATCTGAGAGAATATATTCGTATTTTCTCCACGCAAGGAAGGTGAAGTAGTGAGGTAGGTAAGTAACCCGTTTTGATAAGAAAAGTATTTAACGTTTCTACCTACTGAGCGAAGCGGTTAACTGTTTCTCTTGAGGCAACACGAGAAATCCTCGCGTACCCCGTTAATACGCTGCTTCAAAACTGGGGATGGAATAACTCGGTTTGAAACGTACAGGTGGGAAAGCCCCCCAGATAGGTGAAATTACGAGGTGCGGAGGAGGTTTGAAGTTGAGCGGCAGAGGGGATGAAGTCGAGGAGCAGAGTGGGGATGAATGTGGGGTTGAGTGGAGGCGGGTAAAGTTGAGTTGGAAGAGACGGGGAGGAGGCTCAAATTGGTGTACTCAAAAGACCGAGTTCGGCAACATCAACTCCTACGTGCTCTTTCCCCGACGAATGTAATTTACATCTCACACGCCTCAGCGAGCCGAGAGTTACACGACGGAGGTACACAAAGTGTGCGACGACTGACTCGCACCTGAGTGTGCACGTGGACGGCACGTGGTGGTTATTAAAATTCAAACTACACTCGCAAAATATTCTCGTCAGTGAGCGCCGAGTCTGACTACAACTTTTGAGGAAACGCGTGATTAAGGGAAAGAAATTATTCAGCTTTTAATAACCGGATTTCGCGTTTCAGAGAGAATTTTCGGTCTTCGTTCAGCGACTTCCCAATTGAATTAAAGTCTGAATTCAAACTTCTAGAAACAACTAAATGAAACTTTGACGCGGATGAGTTAGCCAGTATACATTCTGATCACTTCAACGTTTCTATACAGCCTCTAACTTCCCACATTCAACATGATGAATATACAATTAAATTGCAGCTGTACCCGTGCAGAAGCGACGGTATTCATTCATAGAACCGAGGAGGTATTACACACTTTTATTGAAGGTAAATTATTCTACAGCTTCACATTGGTTCAAGGTCTATTGTCACTAGTGAACACGAAAATAATTTCTGTATACAAAAGGAAGGTAATTAGTAGACCATTAGGGAAAAAGCAAGGCACGAAATTACTAAACTACAATTACGTGAAAGAATAAAATACATAGTTACACATTGATAGAAAAATATTACCAAAGCAGCAAACTTATGTATTTAAATCCTTCTCTATCAATAGAAATTTTAAAGAAAAAATAGAGTATGCATAAAAATCAAAACCATACATAGAGGTCACGCTTAACATCTCCCTTGGTATTTGAAAAGAACGGTTGAAGCGACTGTTGCTGCTACCAAATGGAACGAAGAACAAAGCAGGACCCCTCAAGCGGAACTCCGCGACTCTGGGAGAACGAATGTTGACAGAAGGTTGAGGCAATCAGTGATTTCATTTACCAGCCGATGATAAAAACTAACGTCCACAGCCAGTCTCCGTAAATAAAATGAAGTTAGATCACTATGGTAACACGGTTCTTTGTAATCGACCAAATATTCAATACTTGCCACTCCGAGTGGGTTCATTTGATTCATTGGCTTGGGAAAAATTGCAAATTACAAATTTTTCTTTTTCTATAAGCATCAAATTTGGTTGTACGGCCGTAAAAGTGGGAGCTCAGTATACCTGAGTTAATTCTTCTAGATTCAAAGTAAGGCCGAGCTAGAGCTAAAGAAGGGAAATTGATACTACTAGCAATTCGTTAGATCTTTTGAACTGAGATTGGAGAAGAGAATGTTATTACATTTTGATTTGAAAAGGGAACAACTCCCGAATAGTAACAACCATTTTTGGTTCAACACCGACAAAGTCTAAGGGAAGATAAGATGGACAGCGTGCGAATGCAAAACGGAGGTGATTTACCAAATTAGAGGCTGAAGTAGCAACATCAAAATTAAACGGAAAAGGTCTGCCAAATCAAATGTAACACATAGCCTCATCGTCTAGGAAAAACAAACGTTTGGATATTTTGAAATATTTTAGATAATCTTGGACAAAAATTCTTCCTGGATAGGTTTCAGAACCGTGCTAATTAACCTGTAGCAAATAATTGCAACCTAACCGTGAACCAACACCATACAATATCACCAACAATCATGCACTTTGTAAAAAATAACGGACTAGTATGTTAGTACTGGAAGCATTTTTCTATTACTCATTCAATAGTTCAGTAAAAATGGTTTATTATTTTGAAAAACTGTCCAAGAGAGGAAAAGTTGCCAGGTGATACGGAAAAGCTAAAAATGTATATTTAATTCCAAAATTAACGCCGACTTTTTTGTGACGATCCAATTTACAATCAAACCTGCTCGTTATTCTTATCTAAACTTCACATGCGACATTTGGTGATTCAATTTATTGGGGAAGTCCCATCGTTGAAACTGTGGGCAGTATAGCGACTACAACCGCTACCGCAGAAGGGGAGCAGAGGATAACGAGGAAGTGGCTCCGACTGAGATTTACAGCCCCGCATACCGTCCGGAGACCCCCAGAGCTTCGTGTTAATTTTCTCTAACCAGAGGGAGCGACTGTTAAACGGCCATTCCCACCGGCACACGGGCGAACAAAGACAGACACACGCTCGGAACACCGGGCTACCGGTTAAATTCGACAGGTTTACCGTGACAGGCCAACAATTCGAAAGCCATTCTGAAACCGAAGATAATAACGACTGATAACCCAAAACCCCCACAGAGATTTATGTCGATGTTAAAAGAAACCCTTCCCTGTTCTCAGTTGTCCGTTTGTTATTGGATTATAATTTTCGCATTCGAGCGACCGGGTCCCCTCCGCGAAATCCCAATGACTGGTATTATCAAGTCCCCAGAGAAATTAACGCCTGTTGATTGGCTCGAAAAGGAAATCAACCGCACTGTTTTTTTTAATTCGACAGTACTCGAAAATAAAAGAAGCACCTGTTGTGAGACGTGTTATTACAGGCAGTTCTTCTTTCACGAAAGGTTTTTCAGGGTAGCACATAATTTACGTGATTATGCTATCCATCGTTGTCTGTAGACTGTCAGCGATAAATAATTGAACGGTACTCGTTTAGAGTTGGTCTGAGCGCTTGATCGTAGATATGAAGAGCTAATTATAACATTTTCGATAATTAAACCATTTCGTTCCAGATAATGACTATTTATATTTCACTGAATGAATGAACCAGATGAGTTAGTATTCGATATTACACAACAACCGTATCACATTTGACAGAGATTACGTATACCGAAGTCAAGTGTTTGAACTGCCAACAGTCTGAAGCACGAAAATACTGGTAATTGAAATGTTCACGACCTATCATGGTTCTTTAGGTTTGTTAAACTACCACGGAATGGATGAACCTAATTCAAAAACTATTGTCAAACCCGTTCTCCCAATCGAGCAGATTGGCAAGATTTTCGGTCATCTGAAGTGAGACGGGTGAAAAATGAAAGTTGAAAAATGTTGGCACCTTAAATCGGGCCATACATTGGGAATGGTTTGACCTACGGACGTGGGGAGGGTCTCATTCGATTCCTCATGGCATGTTCTTCAAAAAGAGTACAAATTTAGGCGGCTTCGACTTGTTTTGAGGTTTTTAGGGATTTTACAAAACTTTGACAGCTCTTAAAGGGCACTTTAAATTGAGTGAGAGAGCTGGCTCGAGAATTGGGGCGTCGTCGGACCAAGATGGATTTTTCTTGAAAATGTCAGCTTTTTTGCTTCAGCCGTTTGGGAGAAATCGTGCGTACGGCGTACGGCGGATGGACGGACGGAAAAATTTGTATTGCAGATTCGGATTCTACACCCTTTGAAACGTAAATCATGAAATTTTCAGGGGGGGGGGGGTTTTTACTTTTTTTTTTTTTCCAGAGCGATTACTTACAATGGTTTATTATTGAATAATAAACCAAAAGTCAAAAAATACTTTCCCCAATATTCTGTCTATTCCTAAATTTTGTACAGAATAATCTCAAGAATGTAGGAAGCGCTTCACTCATAACTCCGCAGCGATTTAAGAATATTGAAGAAATTTGAACATTTACGGTTGCCAAAGATACGTACATGTCTGCAGATATGTACCCATATATATGGTCGTCTGTAGAATCCACATCATCTTATGATCCCTTTTTGGAAACAACAAATGTTTAATTTTCTCCATCTTCTGTGATATTTATATCACAGAATTTAGGGTTCGAATCAAATTTGTGATGGTACATCAGAGACAATATAGTCGGTTATTCGGCAAGAATATCGTCCACGAGATCGATATAGAGCGTTGCGTCTCTTGTCCTCAATTCATTCGCATCAAGTTACTATCCCTTCCATTCGCCGTAAATCTCCAAGAAGCCTATTATCTATTATGGGAATAAAACGATATTGAAATTAATTCTGGCCCTGTTCCATATAAATGACCCAATCTTCATCCATAGGAGTTCATTTTCAAAGGCCCTTGCAGTTGGACTTGCATGCTACAATAATTACGCAGCAAATAATAAAATGGCTGCTTCTTTCATACATTTTTACGAACATATCAGGATCTCTGCACTAAAATGACGATACTACTTTTTACAATTAATGCCGTTACTTATTAATTCAGTTAGGTATTTATTTTAACATTAACTCTACAATCAAACGTATTTTGTTTTCCTCACTCGCCACTGTTGTCGATAATTGAAGTCATCCTTCTTTTCCCTTATTTGTTAAGTATACCTATTCCATGTTACTCGTGAAGATTTCATTATTTCTGCCAAATTTTTGCGTCTAGAAGAAAACATGTAGTGATCAAAGTTTTCAATTTGAAAGAGCCAGATGTACAAACGATTGAGAATTGAAACCAATGTTGTGCGATGAGTCGTTCAAAAGTTAAAAAGTTTGAATCGATATTCGCGATACTTCCACCTCCCTCCCGCCTCAATTTGGTTCAAAACTCACGTTTAATACATATTGCCACCGATTGCCGACTTTGTTCTGGTTCATGCAATTGGTCAAGGTCTCTTTATATTTGAAAAAAATGTCCTCGAACGTGCCCCAATCATGTCCAGCACAAATTAAAGCGAAATAACGCGTTTCCAGATATAAAATTGAGGATTACTTACTTCACTTCTTCTTATCCCCCCCCCCCCCCCGCTTCATCATAATAATATCACCAATCAACCATTCCAGTTATTGGTGAAATTCATACGATTGATTGTACGGCTCAAGCCCAACCCAACGAAACCCAAAAATAAAATAATACTTTAACAACCATAACTTTGTTGAACAATTGATAAAAGTACAAAATAGACTTTTAGCTCTTGTTCAGTGGACCAAAAAAAATCCAGAAACCAAATGTGGTGTTTTTGGATCACTTCCAGGGTTTTGGGTAGATTTTGTGAGGTTTTGAAACATGGTGCACCACCTCTTTGGGTGGCATGAAACACTTACCTGTTCCTTAGAACCCCCCCCCCCCCGCCTAATACAGTTATTGAGAGAAAATGTTTATCCTAATTTTTCCTAATAATGACCCCTAATAATAATAAATAATATTAAAACCTTTCCAGTGTTCTCTTCATTTGGGGCATAATATCCTGAGACCTCAACGAATTACTGCTCGGATTTACAAGCCTATTTTATCATAACTTCAGGCAATAAATCTCCTGCCCAGGAATTTCAGTGTTCTGCCCCCGTACTGTTCATGGTGCGAAGATACACCAGTCGTAAGTACTGGGTAGACATACCTAGCTGAACAAAAGTTGGGATGGTAAATCCAGCTTTACAAATGAAGTTGAGCCTAATCTAAACTTTATAGGTTATTCACGAGGAAGTGGGCGGGGGGGGGGGTTATTGGTTATTTTAAATTAGGATTCATGTTTGACCAATGTGACTGCAGTGAGTAGATAGCTGCTAATAATAATAATGTTCAAAAGAAACTGTAAGTATAAAACGGTAACTTATTCTTAGAAGTACGGGTAGCAATATTATAATGTAAAACCCTGTGGTGTGGGGTATTATAAATAATATTGAAATAAATGTTGTCCCCTAGATTCCCTGATGATGGTGTGTATTACCTCTCCGAAACGTCATAGAAAAATGAATAAAAAAATTCCAGCCTTCGTGAAACAATCACCCCGGTTCCTGGTGGATAACCTATACAATTTTTGGTACATGTTTTCACCAATGAACCACTCTGATAGGATGGACACATAAACATGAAATAGTTTTTGATTTAATGGCTGAGATTTTTACTTTTACCTTATTGTATTTTCTTATTCTTCCTATGATATAAACCATACATACCAAACACAAAGAAATAAATTAGAAATAACTCATTTTGTTTCCATAACCCATAGCCCTCAATTCTATCCACGGGTCCTAGCTGAATGCCTATTAATCAAATAAGGCATACGATTAATCAATTCTGTTGCATAACTGATAATCAGCTTTGTATGTTGTAGGTAAGACATGATTAATGACATGGATCACATATCACGTAATCCTAGCGACTTGTAAAATTAGAGCGACGAATGCGACGTGATTATTTTTCTAGAACATTGTACATACATACCAAGAAACAATATTTGTACCTACTGGTACAAACAGGTACAAATATTATGTTTGTTGTACCAGTAGGTACAAATATTGTTTCTTGGTATGTATTGTACAATTTTCTAGAAAAATAATACAAAAAACACAATATTTGTACCAGTTTGTACCAGTAGGTAGAAATATTGTTTCTTGGTATGTATTGTACAATGTTCTAGAAAAATAATCACGTCGCATTCGTCGCTCTAATAGATACTAATCAGTCATAAAAGTCATAAAATAAAAGTCATAAAATCAGTCATAAAAGATAGTAATCTTTTATGACTCATAGAATCGGCTGGCTTGTAAAATTAAAATTGCCATAACCAATGAGAACTGTTAGATAAAGAAAATATGTTGGTCGTACTCACAATTGGGATTTTTAAAACGCTTGTTTTGAGTGAATTTGGGTACGAAGAACTGCCGTAACTTTGCCTTCAGCTACGTCCGACTCAAACTCCATAATTGTGGGGCAAACGAATGAAGAACATTCTAGACGACCTTCGTTACCACAAGAAATTTACGGTTCTTATATCAACAATGATAAAATTGTATCAAACCATTGCTAATTCGTTGGATAGAGACTCCCTCTCCGAACCTCCAAGATTGGAATTCAATTTGGTTGCCGTAATTTTCGTCCTTTCAATTAAATGTCCGTCGACCTAAATAATCCACTTTCTAATCCACTCGAGTATTACGAAACGACAACAGCGGAGTTCTTTTTTTTTATAAAGCCCCTTCAGCAACGAGATGGGAATATTAGATTGTCATCAGCCAGTTTCTGGGTCGAGACTTAATGGGTTTGTCCGCGGTGAATTAACATCCAGCAAACTGATCTGGTTATTCGAGTGATAGATTTGTTTGGAATACTTTTATAAGCGTTGAGCGTAATTTTTACGATAATTATAAAACGCCTAATTTTTGATGTTTGAATTTATGAGTTACGGTTACGGGTTGTGTATAATGACATGGGTATTGATCCTTGTCGTTTCACCGTCATCACATAATATCATCACATAAGGAACTTGATTTAAATACCGATCTTTTGCATCCATCAAAAAGAATAGGAATATATCACTTGGAGGAAGACGGATCGGTACTGGTAAAGCTTAAAATATCCGATCAACATCGTTAAAATTCAGGGATACGAAAGATCTCTACATTAAGAAAACTGTGAGGTTGTTCAAGGGATTACGCTAGACATAAGTAAATTTCTTATGACGTCATAACTGGTATAGATAATGAAATTATAGTATTACTCAGTATCGGTTTATTATTTTTCAATAATAAACCTTTGTAATCGCCCCAAAAAAACTGTTAACCCCCCAAATTTGATATTTTCTGCTTCAACGTTTCGCGAGGACAGTTTCATTAGATTCCGATTAAATGCAGCGACTAGAGATAAAGTTGAAAAATGTACAACCAAAAGATCGAAATACCGACAATGGGTACTCTAGGCAAGTACTCAAGTAAGTGGGTACCGTTCAGACGTGCTAACATTTAAAAGTTCTAGTTAATATTTTTTCTATTTCATTTTAAGATGTCAGCGAATTATTGCTCAAAGGGTTATTACTTTCCCATTTGCACGTCTATGTTTGCTGCATGCAGTCTGTGGTACAACATCTAAACTCGCAGCCCCCAAACGTTATAACCTATTATATGCGAAACGTCGTAAGTTGAGCTCCGCTTTCAATTCCTCGATCATGAGTCTACAAGAAAAGTAGTCTCTTAAGCTCAATAATTTTGTCAACGCTATTTTGGTAAATATCTTTGAATCCAATTTTGTGTTTATGAGGATTCTGGAAATATATCACGAACTATTAGAAACAACCACACTGCTCCTTTCGTCTACAAGACTCTGGTCATAGTAAAGTAAAGGTAAAAATAATGGTCCACGACCTGCTGCTGAACTGGATTGAAATTGTACACTGCGGTATGGGTGGTATAGTCGTTGGGTATTCCCCGTACTCAGATGGCTGTCGCCAGCCACTCGTCTCGCTGAGTCCTCTCGTTAGTCCTGCCGATTTTTTTCAAACGGTGAGCGAGAAGATGATGGTACATCAACCCTCGAGCTCTCATTCAACTCACGGAACTGATCGCTATTAGAATCACAAAAAATCAACATCCAAAGCTTAGGTTTAGATCTTCTATAATTTCAAACTTCAAGTATTATCTTTGATGGTTGGTTGAGAGTTATGCTGATGTATCTTTTTATATGTGATTTCTTATAGAAGTGTCAAGTCCTCTAGTGCTAGAAAAAAGCTCTGGAAAACGTGCGGCGGACTGAATGGAGGTTTCAAAATGTTTATGTTGTGATTAAATTCACCTTAAAACGAAAAACAACACATTGTGAGGAGCATTAACATTTTTTCATGGTCTATTACAACAGTCCATTGTCAAAAATAATGAAACAAAAGGCGTCGCTACTTAGGTACTTTTCTTGAAACATGGATGTTGTACAAAACAACTCGGTACTAATACCTTTCTCTACATTTATTACTGAAAACGGATGGTACTTGAACAGGAGGTTAAGGATAACTTTTTTAATCCAATGATTAATAATGTAGTTGTCTCTGTACGGTCCATGGAAATATGTCTGTAGCCTAATAACGAAAAAAAAGGAAAATACTGCCAAATAATGTGAAATAGACAGCAAACCGTTATAACAAAAGAGTGAGACAATATTTTAAGATGAAAACCTATGCACAAGTTTCGGAACAATGCTGATCCGGGAGGTGAAACACCACAACGAATGGATTCCGAGTCAACCGTTTGTGGCAGTCATTTCGTTGTTTTGATGCAAGCACTTGTGATTTTGGTTTAATCCAAGGAATAATCCTTGTGGTGGAATGGGCTCTATGAATATTAGACCAACAGTACTGCGATTGATAGCAATTCATACAACAATCTTGACCGCAAACCTTTTTTTTTCTCCTATTAAATTGATTGGTTTGTGACATTGGTAATTTAATTTTAATTATTAGTAATTTAAGACCCCGAAATAATGGAAGACTCTAAGCATTCGGAATCGTAGAGTTCTGACAATAATAATAATTATTGACTTCCTACTTAGTGGCAGTGGTCGTTCAAATTGTCATGACAATCATGGATGAGTCTAGTATGCGATATTCATACCTTACTCCCCGGATACACATTCGGAACCAGTTACCCGTCACTTTGCTGAACACTGAAGTAACTACCTCAACAATGAATGGCCAAATTTATCTGCGGAACTTAATAATGCAATAGGTAATGAGCAGTAAGATAAAACGTCTCTCTCGGCCTCATTAAGGGGAGACCACTCAGTCATTCCGCCTCTTTCAGACTCAGCCAAAGGAACGGTGATGCTTCCTTGGGAAACTTCATATTTTTCTCATCCCCTCACCAGTGATTACAGTCTAGCAATGTAAGCAGCTTCACGTCATCAAAACACCCTCCACCCCACCATCTTCTCCCCTTAATAAATAAACTCCCCTCCTATACAACCCTACTTTTTTCCTTTTTATACCGTCTCTTTCTTCTTATTTTTTCAAGTTCGTCCCTCCAGGCAGCTTTATTTTTATTTTCTTCACCACCCTCTTCTTTTCTTCCTCCTTCTCCCTTGCCAAAAGCAACAAGCTGCGTAGTTAATAAAGGGTGCATTATGCAAGGGGTGTTTGCTGCCGTCAGTCTGCCTCTACGTTTTCCAACAGTTTCAAGTCGGCTTCCTACGTCATCCCATCTTATCAAGACAACCTTAAAATTCTTTACCAAGCTTTAGTTTTCAGTAGAAGGGAAATTACAGGTACAGAAATATTCGGACTGCAAGGGTGATAGACCAATAATGCGTCCACTCTAGAATGAGAAAGTAGTAAAGTACTACTTGTCAATGCCCTCATCTGAATAATCGAATAATTATTCAAAGGAAAAACATCATACATCAGGAAAATTCACAAAGCAATAAAACAAATCAGTTCAGTTCACTTCAGTTACATATTTTTTAGTTATCCCTCCATACAGGTTGATCGGTAATTTACTTTTCAATTACTAGTGTTTCCCAAAACGTTATTACAAAAGATCCATCCTAGATACGCAATAATTCATAGCACTCGATAAATGTACCCTATAATTTTGATTTTGAAGAGTTAGATTCAATATTCATCTCCATTCACATTCCAGCATCGTAGGTCATAAGGAATGAAGCCAACCTCAGTGATGTGAAAAAGATGAACTGTACATGGTGTCTTACGAACACGCCCCCCCCCCCTCCCCTCTTTCTACAATCGTCCTTTTTGTACAAAAATATTGTATTTTTTCTATATCGGCAAGTCTTTCGTCAAGAATTCTAAATATGATAGATATAATTCTAGATATTATTTTGGTGACTTAGCAACATTGCACGCACGCTGAACGGTTCATGGGCGGGCAAACAAATCAAATGAGAGGTCAAATTTTAATGAAATTGAGCATAGAATACGAATCAATAATGAATAGGGGGTTCCCATAAGATAAAATAGAATTGGTGTGCATGGCAACATTTTGAGCACGTGTGCTGTGCGGAACAGGCTCATATTTGAGACCCTTGGAATGAAACATGCAGATAAATTTTTTTTTAAAATATATAGTTCAAAAATAACTTTTAACAGGGGTGCGCAAGTTTGTAGTTGTGTATTTTCGAGCTAATTATTCCTCGGAGGGGAAAAACGATCTGGTCGGATGTGTTCATCTTGGGTCTAGAACGTTTGTCTCTAGAATGATGGGAGTTTTTATTTGGGGGAAAAGATGTTGGTCTGGGTAGCGCGCATTCAAGATTCTTGGCAAAAACCATGAGGATAAAAAAAAAAAAAAAAAAAAATTCTTGATTAAAAAATAACAAAGTTATTGAGGGAGTAGGGACATTTTGTTGGACACCCTGTACATGAGAAGGTTATTCCAGAATGCCTCAAAATATATTTCCATGAATTTTCTTTATTTTGGGTGATGTTTAACTGAAACATTTTAATTTCTTCATTGAAATGCGACGAATACTGCAAGTCTAACGCATTACATGTATACATAACGTATTTGCTAATATTGGCGAATTCAAGCAATAATCTATGTTCATTGTTAAGATAAACGATGTAGACAAATATTAGCCTGATAAACAAGGATGGGACAAAAAGGACAACTCACGAAAGTGCTCGTCTACTTGGCAAAAGTTTATAGGTTGGGCTGTTGAACAAAATAATCTCGCAATAAAGTCAGGGGATTTTTCACATCAACTCCGGTGCACGTTGATGACTCAGATATGGAGGGCGGTGGCCTTGTCCCCGTTCTTCCTCTGTTTACGTTCTGTCCCTCTCCGGGGAGTTTGCATATTTATCTGGAGGCGTCGGGCCCCGTCAGACATCCAGTCACGCTTTTATGTTGATATCAAGTAATAACAGTCGTTCGAACGACCCGCGGCCAATTAATTTCTCGGTTCAGCGATAACGTAGCCGACGGACGTCGAACGGTTCCGTACAACTTTCTTGGCCTGAGGTCGTCAACGCCGGCCATTGTGATTCAACTACGTAGAGGATCTACACGCTTCAATGTTTCTGTTTAGAGATTTTTAGCTAGCAGTCTCTCTCGTTTATATAAGATTTTAATGATTGAGAATGCAGTTTTGGTTTGTTATTTTCAATAATCAACCTTTGTTTGTATTCGACCGACGAAACAGTGCTGTTATCATATGCCACCTCCTTACTTTTTCCTTCCCTGAAAAACGTTGAAATACAGGCATTGATCGGTTTAGCAAGTGAGGAATCAGTATACAAGTACGGACTATCTAGGTACTTGGAACGTGTCGCCTCCGTCCTTTAGTTATTCCATAATCCATTCGTTGGATTTTCAAATTACAAGGACTTTAGCCGCACTCACAGAAAATAGAGTAAACTAGAAGCGGCAGCGACGGGAGATGGGTAGCAGCGATCGCCGGGTTCCATCCCCAATCCAGCTGATTGCAGTATCCCGTACTTCTGGTTATATGTACCTGCTAAAGGGTTTGAAATTGCTGAAAATCGCTGATTCTGAATGGACACGTTTCGTTTCTTACTATTATAAGTGATTGTAGCTTCGTTCCTTCCTATAATATTATCAAGTGAAATTATCAGTGTGAATAATTGAAACATGCCTTGCTGCGTCGCTTTCGGATGCAGAACGAAGGAATGTGACAAGACACCTGTCCCTCCCATAGCTCTCCACACGTAAATGCCAATCTAGTAATTACAATAAAGAGAAATTAATTAACTACATTACAAATTAAATTAATTACCTACCTACAGTAGACAATTACTATTCACGTTCCTCGTGTAACCCTAAATTTGCAGTCCCCACGTGAATTCTCATTGTTGAAAGATTTCCTTCAGATGAAAATTAAAGAAAAAATGGATACTAACCGTGAGAAGAGAAAATTGGAAACTTTCTAAAAGGAGTTTTTTTCCTCCCTTAGCACTTCAAAGAAGATGCCATCGACTGTTCGCCGTTTTATACCAAAATGAAAAAAGGAGCTCTGCCGTCAGTTTTCGATGCTTATCCTTAACACTGTCAACGGAAAATTAACTCAATTTTTGATAATAATTTAATAAGCTGTAACGATATAGCTACCTACAGGCAAGTTAATTATGCGCCTGTACATCACCACAGGCTTTTGACGGCTGTCAAACCAGTGTACTTACACCACGGAGAGAATTCTGTTCAAAGTTCACTAGTATGTATTAGTACCGTCATGTCTCCCACTTGTTTTAAATTTACTAGCGAATTTTCTTCGAAAATGGAGCTATTGCAGTGGCTCTACATTAATTGTAAAAATTTAAAAATTATTTTTAAAATACAAATTTACAGAAATTTTCTTTGTGGAAATCCGTTTTGAGGTATTCTGAATCGATTCCTGGATTTTAACGCTTTTATACAGGGTGTACCGAGAGTTATGCACAATCCGATTCCTACGTGTTTTACAACTCATTTCCGACCAAAAATACCTCGTGGCAATTTTTTGCCAGAGATCTGTTTTCGAGCTATTCGCGATTTAAGATTTTTTTCGTGTTTTCGATGTTAAGTCATTAAAACTGTCATAACTCCCTCAATTTTGTGAGATAGCTCAAATTTGATGACACCGTTGAAAAGAGCGTTACATTTTCTATATATTTGATGTCAGAAAACGTTTTTTAATTTGCATTGAAGATGTGCGATTGCTGCGCGAAATGGCAGTTTTGTCAAAATCTTAAAATCGCATGTTTTTCATCTCACCTAGAAACCCCATGAATGCTTGACGCAGAACTGTGCAAACCTAGTAAAACGTGCGCCAAAATATCAGCTTTCCAACGGTGTAGTCGTTTTGTATTTTGAAAATATTTTTAGTTAAGGAAACGGTGTTTAATTGCAAAAAAAGTGTGTTTTCTGTTAAAACTAAGGTTTTTCCAAAAGTCTTGACGAAAAAAGGTTGGTGGCGGGAAATACGTAACATTTCTCGCTGGATCGAATGGTGACAACGCCATATCTTTCAAGTGACGATTTAAGTAGTTTTGTCGGATGCATAAACCCGTTCGTTTGTGAACAGCGTCTACGGCATATCTAAGCTGTCCGGCCCTAAGTCAGGATAATCGTAGATCTGGTAGTAATGACCAAAACCTTAGTGACAAGAAACAATTACTCGTAGTAGATAAAAAACAGATAGTTTACTAGATAAAGAATTTGGATCAGTGGCATTAACAATCATTACCATTGGCAAAACCGTACAAAAAATCATGTCAAATACCACTTGTGGTATCAGCAATCAACTGAAAGCAAATCATCGCAATCAATCGTAAATGAACACGAACAATAGGTGTCTCTTCGATCCTGAATTTGGCTGGATCCTGAATTTGGCTGGACAGTTTGGAAATGCCGTAGGCGCTGATCACAAACGAACGTTTTCATTCATTAAATTCGTTTAAATTAAATTTAAATCTTTAAAATCTTGTTTAAAATCTAACTCTTTGTTTGATCTCGACTTAAACCCCAATATCTTACCATTGTCCAACAACTGGATAACATGGTCGAGTCAATAAACATTTTACTACAACTGAATTTGGTCAGAAACAACAAATTATCAACATTGCAACACCCAATGCTACGGCCAAATCAGATTGGGGTTGATACTACACGGCGCACAAAGCAACCCCTCCTTCAAGACCCGGGGGTTGTGCGGGTCATTGCATATCCTAGCCCCTGACCAAGACAATGCCTCTTCCGTAGCTTTCCAAGTTTTCAAACATTAGGTCTTTTTTAGTGATATAGGGTGTCCCAGGACTTATGCACAATCCGACTAATACGTGTTCTACAACTCATTTACGACTAAGATGAGTTGCATTCATCTTCAAAACTCTTGGAAAAACCTCAATTTTAACAGAAAACACACGTTTTTCTGCAGTTATACACTATTTCCTTAACTAAAAATATTTTAAAAACCAAAACGACTACACCGTTGGAAAGCTGACATTTTGGCGCGCGTTTTACCAGGTCTGCACAGTTCTGCGTCAAGCATTCTTGGGGTTTCTAAGCGAGATAAAAAACACACGTTTTTAAGATTTTGACAAAATTGCCATATCGCGCAGCAAGCACATATTCAATGCAAATTAAAAAACGTTTCCTGACATCAAATATATAGAAAATGTAACGTTCCTTCCAACGGTGTCATCAAATTTGAGCTATCTCCAAAATTAAGGGAGTTATGACAGTTTTAATGACTTGAGATCGAAAACACGGAAAAACATTTTAAATCGCAAATAGCTAGAAAACGAGGCCTCCGGCAAAAAATTGCTATGAGGCATTTTTGGTCGAAAATTAGTTGTAAAAGACGTTGGAGTCGGATTGTGCATAACTCCTGGGACAATCTGTATACATGTCATCCCTGACGACAACTCCCGATAGAATTGAGATAGAAACACACAACTCACTCACTCAATTTCAAGCCCTCATTTCACAAAAGGATGAGTTCTTTGGGCAGCATTTTTCGAGCAGATTAAATTGGTCAAATTCAAACAAAAAAAAAAACGCTGCAAATTCTTTCACTGGGGTTTATTATTCAATTGGCTTGCGTTCATGATTTGAATTTCTACTAAGCTTTGGAGTGTGCGTGTTTCACAGGATAGAGCGATTATTGAATTTCAGGAGATATGAATAGAGCACGTAAATCTGTTCTCAACCAAAATACCTATATGGATTGATCAGTTGATCATATTTGTGTGCCTCCTGAAATTCAATAATCCCTCTATCCTGTGAAACACGCACACTCCAAAGCTCAGTAGAAATAATGAAAGAATTTGCAGCGTTTTTTTATTTGAACCTCAATACCCCCCCATAATAAAAACATCTATAATTTTCAAGTCCTTTAGCACTCGTATTGCTTAAAACTTCCCCAAATCCAAATTTAAACGATGTAGCCAAAGGTAGACTGATGTAGAGGACGCACACAAATATCATCAAATGATCAATCCAAATAGGTGCTTTGGTTGAGAACCGATTTACGTGGTCCATGCATATCTCCTGAAATTCAATAATCGCTCTATCACCTGTGAATTACGCACACTCCGAATCTTAGTACAGACTCAAATCATTAACGCAAGCCAATTGAATAATAAACCCCAGTGGAAGAATACTTATTTACCCCAGTAATAATATTGAATAATAAACCCCAGTAATAATATTGAATAATATTTACCTATATATTATCAGCGTTTCATGCATATCAGAATGCTTCAACCCGTGTATCGGCTATAAACTACAAGTATCCACATCGGCTATCACTCCAGTATCGCCATTAACTACAACTCGACGCTATCTGCATCACTAGGTTACAAACAAACAATAATAAACCAAAAACGCAAATGTTGGCACCATAAATCGGGCCATACATCGGGAATGGTTTGACCTACGGACGTTGGGAGGGTCTCATTCGATTCCTCATGGTCTGTTCTTCAAATAGGTACAAATTTAGACCGCTTCGACTTGTTTTGAGGTTTTTAGGGATTTTACAAAACTTTGACAGCCCTTAAAGGGCACTTTAAATTGAGTGAGAGAGCTGGCTCAAGAATTGGGGCGTCGTCGGACCAAGATGGATTTTTCCTGAAAGTTTCAGATCTTTTGCTCCAGCCGTTTGGGGGAAATCGTGAGTACGGCGGACGGATAATTATACAATTATTATATTTATGTTTACTTCCATTTAAATTTTGCAATACAGCGCAACAAATTTGAGTTTACTGTAATCCAGTAAGTAGTTTCCATTCGTAGTTTATTGGGAACTGGGTTGAGTGAGAGTGTTCCAACGGGTGGTGAACAATTTTTTTCGATTGATGAATGAAGATGCTATAATCTCCTTGGAAACGCTTGGTTGTGAG
This sequence comes from Creontiades dilutus, assembly GCA_031894815.1. NCBI lineage: Eukaryota > Metazoa > Arthropoda > Insecta > Hemiptera > Miridae > Creontiades > Creontiades dilutus. The sequence goes on from JAVIWC010003095.1 coordinate 72,996, forward strand.
TGAAAAAAAAAACATAATACGAATATTCCATTACCCTAAAAAGTGTTTGACATTTTTCGCGGATGTGTGCCGATGTAAAGTCATGGAAATGACGAAAAAAACTTCGCCAACATCAGATGCGAATGGAAATTTTCATGTGGGGCGAAAAGATATTTCGATGTGGAGCCGTAGCTTGCCATTTCTTTCCCATAAATACACGTATTCGATTGAAAATCAGTCGCACATTCACAGCGTGAGCGTGCACCCGAAATCGTCAAATCCCCGCCGATTTTCCCATTCGCCAGAATTAAAGGTCACCAGCGAATCCCATTTCAACTAATATCCATCCAAATTAGCCGACGGAAATGAGACGGTTGAAAACGAAGGTTTTTTTTTGGTCTCTCTCTCACCCCGTTTCTTTTGAATACAAATCGAAAAAACGCCGCAGCGGAATAATTAAATTAACATATGGATGGGCGGTTTGGCGGGTCGGTGGGATAGAGCTGCTAGTTGCTAGCGGTGATCGGCTCATTAGGGTCAACCCCCAGCCACTCTGCTGACGGCTCGTCTTCTCGCCTTTTAATGCCTCGACGCTCTCTGAATAGTAAACGGACACTTTTTTTCTTTTTATACCCCCCCCCCCCCCATCCCCCAGCAATTTTATCGGATCTTCCGTTTCTGTGAGTGTGTTTTTTTCTTTTTAGCGAAATAGCTCGGTTGAAACCGCGATCCGTTTTTTTAGCGTTTTATTTGCGACAAGAGTTTGCTGCAACAGCGGGATGAATCGGCAATACAATTTGTCTTTCAGTAGATAAAGATGGTCGTATTTTGAATTGGGTTGTACAGGGGGGTCGGAATGTTGCTTGTATTCACTACAATGGGGTATCTACCATCTTTTTTTTTAACTCAAGTTGGAAAAAAACTAAAACTATTGACGTCATCATTTTGCGGATTAAGTCCCGGCTTACCCGTCAGGGCCATAACGAAATTGAGAGATTTGAATTAGCTTATAGTGCGTCAATATTGTGGTCAGATTATAAAACTTGAGATTTTGATGGATTCTTAAAGGACAATTCCCATTTAATACAAATTCACCCTGTGTTGTTATACCAAAATGCAAATAATTAATCTTAAAAAATGACAAACATGAAAATTTCATGATATCTTTCCCTGTTAAGCCCTTTACACAGGCCAAAAATATGTTCACCACAGAGAAAAATGCTCATTTATCAGTTAAACTCGATTCATTCCTCAAACGTCTAAGAAGAGCTTAAATTAAGGAAATCAAGCCATTTCGAAGTTCTAATCCATAAAACTAGGAGTAAATTGCCCGTTTCAAACATAGATGTGGTTCAGGAATTTTAGCCGTATTTCAACAAACATAGACTATAGGTAAAAACTAGTTGTAGAAATCTCGGTCATACTAAAAGCTCACTCTTTATGAGACGCTTCAATAGCTTTTTCTGACGGAATTCAAATGAGTACTTACGAACGAAGTTATGATGTCAACGATGGACGGGACGAACGCTCCGCGGGCTCAAGTGGTATGTACGAACGCTCCCGTAATTTATGTACGTATCCCCCCGCTGAAAATTATTACTTCGTGAACTATTAGCGCTATCCAGAGGACCATCTGATGAACATAATTCTATGATGGCAATGGATGGTCATGATCTCCCACGACTTCAATAATGTTACGGCCTAATGTTTCATTGATCATTTTCAGGATTTAGTGGCACATGACCATCGCTTCACGAAATTCATCAAATAGGTACTTATGGAAAACAAATTTATAGAAGTTGATTGTGAATTGAGTTGTGTGTGTAGTTCCATGTGTTACTTAATAGTTTGGAAGTCCAATTAGATCCTAAATGGGCGGCTTAAGACAGCTAGTACTGTGCGTCCAAGCTTCTGTATCAGCTATAATAAGAGGATATTTTGGAATTTGGCAAAGTTGAAGATATTATTTCGAAATGTTCAAATTTAGATAGGATTAATAGTAGTACATAATCAACACAGAATAATTTGTTTCAATAATTTCAACGGATGAATCATGTACTCACACAGTGAGGATTCATCACTCTCAAGGTTTAGGTACGTGGCAGACAGTTTTATAGTCGGGTACTGGTTAACGAATAACATGTCATGATTAGCCAATGTGATGAAAAGACACGTTGGCAGTTAAGGTCCAAAGATCAATACAGCTGAGGAGGTTTCTAATCTTTATGTACCAGCGACTCTGACCTTTTAAGATTTTTTTAGTTTTTTTAGCTTTTGTAATGAACATTTACAGTTTCCATTTTGATGTCCTGGCTTGGAATGACTGACAACAACCAAAATGATTAAAAACGTGCTATTAAGATACTGGTTATCTAGAGATGATTGCTTGGAAACGACAAGAAATCAAAAATTCCCTACGTTTGACACTAGCATAAATGGTGGCGATAGTAGTTCCCACTATTCAGATGACTCCATGGATGCCAACACTACAATCATATCAGCTTTAAATACAATTCCAAGTCCTTATCAAAAGTGATCCTTTGTTTGTTGAGCTACTTACTTGAAATTATGTGATAGATAACGTTTATGAAGGATTTTGAGCGGAGATTGAACCAACGCAATAATTAATTTATCGACTTATCGACTGATTAATCTTAAATTATTCATCAGCTAATTCAATGAACGTTGAAGAGACCGGTCACAGAATCTAATCATCAGCCTCTCCAACGGCAATCAATAAATAAACCACAGAACTCATGAATGAGGTTAATTGGAACTGCGGTAGGTAAATCAAATACCTCTTCCATTCTCTCATCGTCATCGATGAATAATGCCTAATAATATTCCAGGCTTTTGGGAGACAAGCGGGACATGCCTGGTGATGCCAAAGAGGTGGTTCGCCATGTTTTCTTGCAACCAAGCAATAAAACCAAGAACACAGCTAACTTCCTTTGCGGTCGTGCTTCTTGCTTGCATAAATAACAATAACGAAAACTCCTCTTCCAATAAGTAAGAAGCCGTAAATTAAGAACCAAAATACTTCAATAAGGTGTACCGGTGGTTTGAGGTGATGCAGTTGAGACCTCAATTACCTCCAATCCTACATCTCTGAAACCCCGTATATTAAGTGTTATTTTCATTTAATATTTTTCGACAGAGGCTGATTTATGATTGGGTTTCATCGGAAGATCGAACACCTGTTGGATACACGGTCCCAACGTGTATTCGATTGAAAGGGTGGGATTTTACCCCCTACATCCCCCTAATTCAGTTAAAGAAAGCTAAATTTCCGAGGTTCGTTGCACAACTAGACTAGAATTGGAATCGAAGGAAATTTAAGGAAATCGGTTGAGGAACACGGTCTGAGTAACGTCGACAAAATGCGTAGGAAAAAACAAATTTTTCGGTATAACCCCTCCAATTCCAATCTTCGAAATTGGGAATTTTCGAGGTTCGTTTCACAACTATATTAAAATTGGGATCAGGCAAAAAACAATCACGAAAACCGCCAAAAAATCTTGGGTTGTACAGAACCGACAAAGCGCGCGCGCGTGTGTGTGTGTGTGTGTGTGTGTGAGAGAGAGAGAGAGAGAGAGAGAGAGAGAGAGAGAGAGAGAGAGAGAGAGAGAGAGAGAGAGAGAGAGAGAGAGAGAGAGAGAGAGAGAGAGAGAGAGAGAGAGAGAGAGAGAGACAAACGTTGATTCTTAAATTATGATTGTAATTTAAAATTATGATCGTAATTTTTAAATGATATCCTAAATATGCTAAGACATTGTTGAGATTAGTACACTTTACACGACAGTGATATACCGAAGGTTGTTTTAATGTCGCGATCTGTTGAAATGCATCCAAACGCGAACAACATCATCTTAATACTACATTTCATAATAAGAATTATCGAAGTTAATTTTTGTACTGTTACTTTTACCTAAAATCCATGCTTCCTAAACCTTACTGTATTAACTATAATATTAACAAATACATAAAATTTAGAAAATGTAACTCGAAAAATGATAAGAAAAGAGTAACTACATTGTTCACTAGGGACAGGAAGGTTCTGGGGCCGCAAAAGTGATGATGGTAAGATTTTCAGAGTAGGAAAAAGTATTGGCGGATTAAAATTCGAAGAGTTGTATTCTTTAAATGATTCACCCTTGCGACAGGGTTTCATTTTTCATTAGCATTCATCAATATATCAGTAACTTAGAGTAGAATGATCTCAAGTTGACCAGAACTCTGAATCCAGTATATTGATGGAACCTATACGAGCTGAAGTAATCTCACCATTGGTCTAGGGGTCTTACGATCAATCACGGTGTACTAAGCCCCTTTCCAGCTCATGCATACAATTATTCGATATCCAATACAATATACTCGTAGTAATTAACCAGGTCGTGAGTAACAGCATGGTACAGGATAAGCTAAAGATGAGCCAATGTACGAGTGATTAGAGATATTAATTGATTGAGTATAAAGATTGAGGGTGGAAAGGTTAATCTAAGAATGTTCCAACATTTCCTCTGTTTTTAGATAACTGCTTTTGAAATCAGGCATGTAGATCTATGGTGACAGTTCATCGAACATGATTCCAAATAAGTATTATTGATCAAGAAATGCATTCCCAGATAGCTTAATGTAAGGAGCATGTCTGCTAACGGCCCGGACGGAAATGGGTATTGTCCGTACTAGGGTAAGAAGCTCGTATATGAGATGAACCGACCCTCATAAAGCGTGAACTGAGTACGGAATAAGAAAAGGCGGCTGGGACCCTCTCGCCTGGTGTCAGAAGAGAGAGGGCCCCAGGGAAAATCACCTTCCAACGCCTTCTTCGGTAGGCGAGAACGTAGAAGCTGGAAATAGGGGACATCCTGGCCATTGTCACAAGTCAGGCCCAGCTCTGCAAGTCTCTCGAAAGACCTTCGGCCCATTCACACGCTTCACGTCAGGGCACGAAGGCATAAGGGCACATTGTTATGAGCACTGCGCCCCCAAGGGATTCATAGTAGCACTCTGCACAGTAGCTCCAAATGAATTATGTGGGGTGTTGGAAGGATGTTCATCAAAAAATTGTATTAATTTTACCAAATCCAAAGAAGTCTTGTTCCACATGTAAAACTACGAATAAAAATAAACTACGACTTTGATCCTACTTATTCAATTTGAAGTAGATATCTACTTCAATTTTTTGGTAAAAGGAATAACAGGGTTTCATACTCATTTTGGTGGTATTGGAGAAGAATATGTGTTTATTTACCAAGAATTTCCAACAAACATGAAGAATATGTTCTCAAATTCGAAAGGATGAAGATGATTACTCTCCATTTATAGCTTAATTATTTAGATTCGGATATTGTTGAGTGCTTACTCTTATATTTCCTGAAAAGTTCAAATTTCTCCCGTCATTACAGAAGAGATGAATGTACATGAGGTATGTGCCTTGAAGATGTAAAGAGGTTTGTTTTACCCGTGAAATCGAAATAATTCCATTCTTCTTTTTAAACAGTTAAACGCCTGGTCATTTGCAGTTGCGAAAAAGTTTTGGTAACCCATTGCATTAAGAGAATGAAGTTACTGAAGAACGTAGTTTATTCATGAAAGGAAGAGTGAAACTGTTGAATCGGAAGTTAGCTCATCATCAGTAACAAACAATAAATGTTACAGTTTGTTGGTGTTCATGACCTAACCTTCAAAATAATATAACTTTCGATATAACTTTCTTAATTTGTTTTGTGGAAGTGGATATTTTTCTTCCTTAGGTATTCTGGTGGACATTATTATTCCGATTGAAATCCGATTTTTTCGGAGTAATTTGAGTTACAAGAAGAGGAATTTCCTACCTTATTCTCAACTTTGTTCGACTATTTTGCCCTTCAATTTACTTCTAGGTTCAACCACGGTTACTTTAGCTTCTTCTTTTTAGAGATACGGAATAGTCAAAATGCTAGTAGCTTTACTTCACGGATATTTATACCGGAAAATTATTCGGGATCAGTGAGGTACCGGTCAAGCTATTTATGGTGTAATGAAGGCGCAGGACTTGACTCAGCTCTTGGGCGTTGGGAGCATATGGTTTACCCTAACGTGACGTAACTGGGGAATCAATGCGATCACTCAACGCCCACCCACGCTTTACTTCTGAGCCCAGGAGCGGGGGATTACGTCATTGTGATAATAGGTCTTCACGGTACCTTCTGCACCTAACCACTAAGTAATCTTGTGGCATACGAACTGTACATTTAACCGTAACACCTACCAACTCATCAGTTCTCTTCACGGACATAGCATCCAGAGTCAATATCACGGTCTAAGAAGCAGTTGTAACGGAAATAGCTTGAAATTATGATATATACCTCCTAAAATCCTACGTAGTGGGATTTTCAGCATGAAATACAGTTACTTGCAGTTATGATGGGTATCCACCGGGTCGACTATTAGTATTATTGATGGCTCATAGAACACAGCGTTATTGTGGCTAACCATTAGTAATTATCGAGGTCTCTTTTGAAACGAATCTCTTCATGGTCGGAACGCCGTGAGAATGGAAGGTACCTACAGAACCAGACCACAAATCTTTCTCTCGATTTTACGAGCTGAAACAAGCACTCTTAGGAAGCCCATAATCATCCTGACTTTACCTGTAATTATTTTCCGATAACGAACAAATTAACGGACCCTCCGAACACCGGTTTTGAAGGCTAATGAGTGAGAAATGAAGTCATTTCCTCCAAGCCCTATCCCAACCTATGTTGAAACGCCGGGGTAGATTGTAGAACCTCAGAAAGTGAACCGGAGTTGAATTTGATTACGCCGAGAGTTGCGCACCACCTGGATATCACTTAATTAGCTTCTTTAGCATATCTGCTGGCGGATGTTTAATTAATTTAGTTGGGGAAAGATCGATGTTGATTAGGGCAGGCTTTCCCCGAGATGGGGCGAGCGGCCCGAGGTTTAAATTAGTCGAGAGGGAAGTCACGGCAGCGCAGTCGCGTTTACAACCATGTCCACATGGTTTTGTCACTACGTGACTCGTTAGACTCATTGAACCTGGACTGTAGCCCAGAAAATGTCTCATTGTTTGATGACATTCTTGATACTGTAAAGTTTGTTGTTATTGTCGGAAGGAATTGAATGAATACACAGGATATTAAACACGCAGGTTTATTACTTCTGAGTCAAATAACCCTCCTATTCGGATCACCGGACTTCCAGATTTGGATTGTATAACCAGGAACAATGCTTACGTGCAGTCGGTAACACACGTAAAAATCCAACTAAAACTTAACGCGACAGAATAAGCCGGAAAAAATATTTCCGCTTCTTCTCCTCAAATGAGATAAAGCTTACAAAATGATGTTATGAATGGCATGATCTATAGCATTAATCGAGCTGTTAGGTCTGTCGCCAGTTACGCGTTTCCCCAGCCACCCGTTAAAAACTTGATTTAATTTTTTAATTTCAAACCTTAAATGTTATTTCTTGGAGATGACCGATCAAAACGAAAAGATTACTGGCACAACCCGAATTGATTTCAGAACTATGGTACTAGTTGATAAGAAAAGCTTCCGTGATTCGGACGGACGGGTTTTTATTCAATTTTTTTTTTTTAAATTCGATTTTTGAAATCCACTCATCTTGAAATGGAAGATAAAAACTTTTGAGGGGTCGAAAATTTTTTTCCTTGGTCGATAAAAAACCAAAAAGTGAAAATTACTTCAACGCGGGAACCCAAACATATAGCAAACTTTATAACATAACTACACAACAGCACGTTCTTTTCTTTATTGTTTGACTATGGCATAGTTTTATGTGAGATGGAACCATGCTTTAGTTTTACTCACCAGTAACCTGTACGATAAATTTAATTTTATACAAGACAGCTCACAAAGAAGGTGAGCTGTCACAGAAGGCATTTCTTCTACCCATAGTTCAGGTGCGTGCGGAGGTAGGATTTCATGAATAAAAATTAAATTGGAAAGAAAATACTTGAAAATCAATGTCTAAAAAGATCGAAAAAGGAAATTGCCGTTATAAATTTTTGGCTGAAGGAAATAGAACACAGTTATCCGTCTCGGCCGCTGAAAGAAAAGCCCAGGGAGCCTATAATGGGCAGCTGTTGTAAAGGAAATTGTTTACTCGATATTTCATCAAAACAAAATCCAAATACCCACCTCACGAATCCTTTCTTTCAACCCTGTATTACTTACTTTAGGTTCAAAAACCGTTTCGCCTGTTTTTCCGAACTAGTAGGAGAATTCTTAAACTAGAAACGTAAACTTCAGGACTGCATTAGTTGCCCAATGTGTTACAAAAGGAGTTAAGTCAATAAGTCCGATCACATTATTTTCGCTTGAAATCTTTCTATTCTTAGTTAGGCTATTAACTTAACATTATTGAAGTTTTCTTAACAAAATTTTGAATGTCTTGTGTCCTGATTTGATCAGCGATATTAACTCAAATTATTTTCCAGTGATGATTCAATGGAGAGTTGGTGATTTCGTACGTCGCCCTTACAGTTAAGCTACCTTTCGATTGGAAATGTTACCCTGGAACCTCCGGATTCACATATTTTCGTATCTCCCAGAACTCCATGGAAATTTAAAAAAGTTTTCAAGTTTCTGGTGAGCATACTCAAAGTCATTCATAACTGTGGGATAACTTTTTCACATTCGATTGTTACTTAGGGAAGCAATAAAGGCCGCGAATGTTGTGAACGTTCGAACGCATAGGATGTACTAAAAAGAAACACAAAACGCATTTGCATTGACTCATCACAACTTCAATTGAGCGCGTCAAACGGGAAGATGTTAAGAGGGATCCGACATCCATCCGAGCCGCCCGATTAGTTATGGACTCGGAGTCATTCCATGTTTGCGCAGGTGGCTATTTACAAGCTATTTAATAGCTTACATTCAATTACTAAGGTACACAATTACATTGACTTTAATGTGCCTATATATGCTCGGCTGCAAGAGACAACTCCATTACAGCTCCGGAACAGGCAATATCAATCGGTTTGTGTACTTGCGTCGCCACAGGTGGTGCCTTCCTGTCGCGCCTGTCGCAGTGCCGCGAATCACCCTTTGTTTTCAGAATAACAGTCTTAGTTACTCAAATTACAACGTACTTATTTACTTTCCGTAACGATTTTTCCTTACTTAGGAAAGTAAAGAAGTGTGACTAACGAAATGCTTAAGGTAGCTCTGGATCTGCATTAATTTCCATAATCAGTGACTACGAATGGCGCATGTTGTCAGAACTTGACTCAAGCCTTCCCTTTCGACTTATTAAGGTCCATATAGGTATTTCCCTCTCTATGCACAAATACAAAACATTCTTGCTACAACACTACTATGGCCTTGAGTATATGCACATGCTTCAAGTACACCTTTGAAATCGGAATGCTTCATAATTAAATTTAGAAAAAGGTTCCAACCATGCAGCGTGATCGTATGAGCGCATTTTACGAAATCATCGTACTAAATTTACCTACGATAAATTGTGTTGAAATTTGAGCAGTTTAATGCACTAAAAAAGTGTGGTTCAACAAACCTATCCTTGGGTTTACAATGCTTGATTTTCTGAAAGATGAACGATGTTTTTATCTCAATCCTATCGAGAGAATGACACACATACACACTCGTATACTATACAAGGTGTCTCAAGAGTTATACACTTTTTAAAAAAACCTCAATTTTAACAGAAAACACACGTTTTTCTGCAGTTAAACACCATTTCCTTAACTAAAAATATTTTTACAAACCAAAACGACACACCGTTGGAAAGCTGACGTTTCGGCGCACGTTTTATCAAGCCTGCACAGTTCTTCGTCAAGCATTAATATGGTTGCCAGGCGTGATCAAAAACAGGCGATTTCAGGATTTTGACGAAACTGCCATGTCGCGCGGCAATCGCACATCGTCAATGAAAAAAAAAAAAAAGTTTTCCGACATAAAATAGATCGAAAAATTTAACGCCCTTTCCAACGATGTCATCAAATTATACGTATCCCTAAAATTGAGGGAGTTTCAAAAATTTTAATGACTTAAGATCGAAAACACGAAAAAAATCTTGAATCGCAAATAACTCGGCAACGAGGCCTCTTAACAAAATTTGGTAGGAGGCACTTTTGGTCGGAAATGAGCTGTAAAACACGTAGGAATCGGGTTTTACTAATGGGGCACCCTGTGTATACGATCATGAAAATCCAGGAATTATTTCAGAATGCTTCAAAAAGGATTCCGATGAAGAATTTTTCGAAAATTTCAATTTCAAGATGTTCAGAACCTAAAGCTGCAGCAATTGCTATTTTTTTTTGCCTTCTACGACGATTTGCTAATAATTTCAATGCACGTTTAATTTTCTTTTGAAAAACTACAAGCTTAGCGAACAGACGGAACGTGTTTCTATTCTTGGATACCAAGTACCGTGAAATGTGAATTTGTAGGGTGGCTAAAATGGTGTACTTGTGAACTCTTCTGCACTGAATACGGTGTTTTATTTCCCTGTACTAAAAACGATATCAGGTTCTCTTAGATTCGATTTTGAGAATTTACAAACACAGATGAATGTCTATATTGATTTTCAGGTTAATAATAATTAATCATTAGTGTTGTGAGAGGGACTAATTATCATACCTTGTGCATTTTTTCCCTAAAATTAATGTGAACCCCTGCATAACGCAATCAAGGTATGGATTTTATAAGCGAGAGTGATTTTACAGCAGAACTACTGTGAAATCACCTTTCTTACCAAGAGACTACTTTCTTTATCAATAATTACAATAAATTCAGTGACTGAGGACAAAACCAAATTAATTTCTTACAATTTCGACTGGCTACCTGCTGGAGATCATTGGACCCAAATCACGGAAATTTAGCCGAAAAATACGAGCTTTTTTTTCCTCATTCTTACTAAGAGCATTCAACAGTTATTTCAAAGGTCGTTTTAACTTAAGCATAACTACACTTTTTAGTGTCAAGCCAAACTAGGCATATGTTTTTTCTCACTATAGGCAGCCTTGATGAAACAAAATATTTAATATCCCAACTGATCGGTGTATTTGAGGTTCTAATCCTAATGGAAACACGACGTATCGCAATAGGAATTCCTCGAACAAGTTGCGATTAGCTCTGAAAGTCATCTGAAACAGCTGGAGGTTGGTAACAACAAAAGCAGTCTTGTATATCTCCGTTTCTGTGAAAAGCCTGCCCGTCTCATTACACTTGTGGGGGAGTCTCCATGTGCCAGATGCTTCTGGGGTTTGCTTCGGCAGAACTCGTCTTGAATAGTAATGCGGGCTCATCGGCTGGCTGCTTCCCACCCGCAAAGGCGAGGGATAACATCCCATCCACAGGCACCTGATTACCAGCATCTAAAAGGCCCGTTTGCTGTTGCCTCGTTCCCCCTCTGGAATAACGGCGTATCCACGCGGAAAGTTTGGGGCTTTGAAATTGAAAATTGTCTTTATATAACGTCATTCTTCTTCCGCTTTGAGTCGAGATTCCAAATGTTTTTTAATGCTCCAACAAATAACATACTGGTATCTTCCGAAAAGCATTGTTCAAAGGAGCATTTCCTCACATCCTTAGATGAATTGATGAGTTCCTAATCGACATGTTTTAAATAGTATTACAGGATTCCATTGCGGTTCACAATGGTTGGGGGGATACTAAATGGGATAGAACCCCAAATATTAAAAAATTGGTTAATCAGGCAACGAGAAAATGGTTGGCTAAGTTGAGAGTGAAGTTTACTGGGAACCATCTACAGCCTAAACCGTAAAAGAGTGATATGTCAGGATAAACACAGAGTTTGTAGAAGAAACGGAGTCTAGTTCCACAAAATTAATGAGTTGTAACAGTTGTATTGTCGACGGTTGGGTCATCATCAGTAACAGAACAATCACGTTGTAACTCTTCAATTTTGTGGAACTAATACTTTCCTTCTTCAAATTCTGTGTGTTTTTAGACAAATTCCGTCGCGAAAGATTTAGCGCACATCAATTTCGGAGTTATTTGGATGAGCTTACTCCAGGCGTTTTACTTTGTTCCACTTTGGATATCTGTACTGAAAATAAGTTTGGATGGTGCTTTTGTTGAAGAAAGTAACGTGCATTTAACATGCAGTAATGTGCAAAGTTACATGTGCTGTGCGAATTCAATCGGATCTCTCATAGCAATTTTGCACACACAGAGCCTGCGACAGGGGGATGGGCTTGCGTGCCTTCTTTTTAGTATGACATTGGAAAGAGCGGTCCAGAGGTCGGAAATACAGTTTGGAGGAACGACTATTAATCGATCTGTGCAACTCCTAACGTATGCAGATGACATTGATTTGGTCGATCAATCTGTAGGAGCTATCCGCGAGGATTGCGATGACTTGGTTAGAGAAGCAGCAGCAGTTGAGTTTGAAGTTAATAAAAAGAAAACCAATTACATGCGTACGAATGCCCCCACCAGCCATAGCAGATTTATCCAGATTGGTCCCCACAGCTTTAAGTGGGTTGCTGAATTTATATATCTTGGAACACAGATAGATTCTGTAAACCATGTAAGTCCTGAAATTGAGAGAAGGATAGTTGCTGCAAGTCGGGTATATTTAGGGCTGCTGAAACAAATGAAGAGTAAAATTCTCTCCCGAACTACCAAGCTCCGTTTGTATAAAACGTCGATCAGACCCGTCTTGATTTATGGATGGGAGTGCTAGACTCTTACAGTACACAATGAATCGGCCCTTCTGGAGCTTGAGCGTAAGATTCTTAGAAGGATCTATGGAGCCATACGAGTCGGAGATGAATGAAGGCGGTGCCAACCAAGAATTAAGTCAGTTATATGGGGAAAGAGATGTAGTGCACGTCTTCCGAGTCGGACGACTTCGTTGGGAAGTCACGTAGTACGAATGGAAGACTGTGAGATTCCTAAGAAGTTGCTGAGCGAGAGATTGTCCAGCACTCGAGGAGTGGGAAGACCAAGGTTACGATGGGCTGATGGAGTCTCATTTGATGCCCGGACCATTTTAGATGAAAGTTATTGGAAGAAGACAGCTCTTAACCGCACTGTCTGGAAGAATTTGTTAAAGGAGGCCTTGATCTCACGCGGATTGTCGCGCCACTGAAGAAGAAGAAGAAGAAGAACGTGCATTTAAATTTTGAGGCTCTTTAAGGTAACTTATGAGTTAGGCACATCAGAAAACTAGTTTCACCCATTACGCTTTTGTTGAGCAGGATAACTAAGTCGTTCTTTTACTTCATGAGTAAGGATATTGTTCCTAATTCATCCTTCATTGTTAGCTTACAGCAAATGCTTTGAACTCATACGACATTGATATTCAATAATTCATAAACATACCTGTAAAACAAAGAACTTATTTTTTGGCATTGCTATCTTTAAGAATTCGGGCAAGGTTTCATTTCTCCAGAGAAATATCATCTCGAATTTAGGCTTTCAATTAGGTGTAGTTAGCGCCATCCAAACTAGTGGCGGATCCCTATCTGCATTTCAGTTAGCTCTTAATTGCTCGAGAGTCTCTCGTTTATGAACTCCTCTTGTGTAACTGTAGATAGTGGAATCTAGCTGCAGATATAATTCACGCCCCAGCATAATTATCGGACTCATCGTAACATCTCCATGAATTTCACTTTATCATGGATGAGGTGAAATTGAAACTATAATGGAAGGGAATTTACTTGGCGGAACGAAGGTTAGGCAAGGATGATGCGGTAATGTAACACCTAAACACCTCGGTCATTTATTAGGGGAAAATGTGGGGCTTAAAGGTGCTATAACCTTCCAAAGGGATCGGTTTTCATCCAATTCATGAGTCCTCCATTACCTATATTAGTTCAGCAATACAATTGATTTTAGCATAAATAAAATGATCGGAAATTCTACTGATTACCAAAAATCAAAATGATGAATCAAAGTGATTTTCGACAAGAACATTCACAGTCACTACTGTAGCAGGACAAACAGAGCATTGATTCCGCAATGATAGGTTTAATTGAATTATCTCAGAAATTAATAATGATTTGGTGCAATGAGATGAATCACGTTACAGATATTTTGATCTTGCATGGAAGACTACTGTCCAGTATTTGCTGGCGATGTAAATCAAACAAATGAACCTCCTTAGTGTGAATGTGGCTCTATAGTCATTTCTGTAAAACAGAAACTTTTGCATTTACTCTGTAATATCAGGGAATACTATTCTCTTAAGCTTACCGTTTTCATCGTGATAGATCTATTACTCCAAGCTTTGCTAATATCGGGCTTTAAGAGGGGCTGCATCTTAGCAGTTTTCTGAGATGTTTACAGGCATCAAGCATGTCTGATCCATACGACGTCAGGTCTACTGATTAAATACAATTCACTGAGGTAGCAAGAACCAAACATTCAACAGCTTGAATAGTGTGAGTGGACCTGAAGTTCGGTAGAGGTTTCTTGGCTTGTTCAACCTCCGACGTAAGCTGAGCACAGCTACTGTACGATTTTTTACGTTCTATAAATTGCGAAAGAATAATTATTTCCATGGAGCGCTCAGGTCATGCTGTATGCTTATGAAGGTAGTGGAAAATAATCTTCCGTTTGAAGATCAATGAGAGTTTCTCAGAATTGGAAATTGTTATAATACATTCTTGTATACCTGATGATGTGCATAAGTCGGTATAAACTGCATCTGTAAGATTGAGCCACAGGTAATGACGATACGGTATGGAGATGAGTGAACAGCAGTGGATGCGGTTCCTAAATCACGAAAAACTGATTCCTTTATTCTATCCGGTAACTCGTGTAGGAAGTGATTTGTAAAACTTGATTTTATTTTACAGTGCACCCTGATTGGAAATTTGAGATTTTTCTTCAACAATCCTTGTAGAAGAGATTAGAGCGGCAAAGTTATAAACTGGAATTATCATTCTGGAAGTTACTCCTTTGGCTTCCACTTGTTCACAGACCCCCGAAACTGATGGAATTCCCCTCCAGTCATTGAATTTTTCGTTCGTTCATTGTGATCGAGAAAAGGGTTTTGCTCTTCGCGTCGATAATTGCGACTGAAGACGTTGAGGGTGGCGCCGATCGCCCTCTGGATATAATTGCTACGAAGGCCCTTTAACCCTTTCGTTTACGAAGTTAATTAACGGGATTCCTCATCTGAAGGAGCCAACTTCTGTTTGATAATCTGGCAATAATCACCCGGCCCCCTTCCCCCTTGGGCTGTTTCAGTTTGCAACTATCGACTTAAACACTCGGACCAGATCTGTTGTTAGGCCGTATTTCATTACTCCTATTCATTCATTCATGAACGGAAGTTTGGTCAAAGTGTTTTTCATACCTTCAATCAAACCGAATCACAAGAGCGATGCGATCACCTTTTTATAAAGATTGATTGTTGTTTCTGAAAACTGAACTATACAATGACATCATTCATTTTAGAACTATCTGAACAGAAGTCTCGTGTCGCATTTCTTTTTGAGTGGGCACAATACTCAGAATTTAATTAATTTTGATTCTATTTACATGGATGGTGCGACATATCAAACGTTTTTATGTATAGTATTCCCATGAAATAATTTAATTATAACATTGGATCGTGCTTTCAGTCTCTAACAATTGTTAAGTGATTTTAATAGCTTTTAGCAGACTCCTCTTACTCTTGGACGAATGAAGGCAACTTGATTAATATCAAAAATGGGGTTTACTATGCGATAGTTTCTCCTAAATCCAGATCAATTCGTAAATGAAACTTGGTAGTCATGATGTTTTAAATATGTTCTTTGTTCGAATATTTTTTACATACCTACTAGGAGAAGTATATATTCTATAAGATATTTTTAGCAAAGAACAGTTTTGTGTTCGCTAGTTTTCCTGGGTTACAAACTTTGCAAAAGCTGATTTTTAAATTCTCTTTTCATTCTTTTGTTTTCATTGAGTACCTAGTAATTTAGGGCGCTTTAAATTGTGCACGTCATGTTAAGAATGCGTGGTCGACACCGCTGTCCCGAATCAGAACACAAATTTGAATAGTGTTCATTTCCCGGTCAGAAAATGTTGAATTCTATCAAAAATTGAACATCATTGCACGACATTTTGAAAGGATTGTTATTCCGAGTTCTAACCTTTCTCCTCCACCTCTATTCAATATACACCTTTCAGAGCGCTCGTTGTCCATATTTGGTATCGTTCCCAATCAGCCGGGTTTCTGTGGACTCGCAACTGGCAGCAATCACGACCGTGTAACCTGCCACCTTGGCCAAAGGAACTAATAACCGTGTCAAGATCGCAGCGTTTGGAAATGAGCTGCTGGAACACATGGAATACCATTGAGGTCGGGCAGCGTCGATGTGTATTTACGAAAACACCGAACTGATTATTAAAGACCTTCCCAACCGTTTTGTCCCACTATTGATATTACAAAAACTGTATCACTCATACCAGTACATCATTTCATTTTTTTATTATTTTCTACTTTATTCGCTTACACTGTAGGTATCACCGTTAACACCACACTCAACAGTGTGGTAGCAGTGATATCTCAACATAAGAATGTGAAAATTTGTTATTTAAAAAAATTTTAAACGATTTCCTCTTGATTTGAGTCTTTGTTGTGGATTTGCGGACGAGAGAAGCGTAGGTGGATGTTTTAATTTATCTCGTCAACTTTCAGTATATGTGTACTTGGATTTCTACATGTTGTATATATGAAAAATATAGCTTTTATTTCCTATTGAGGGACTCGTAGAGATTGGTGCTCATGGAGTTATATTGAATACTATGTCATCTTACCGCCTTTGGAACATCTGGGATTCAATAAAGAAGTATGGAGTTGAACTCATCAGCTGAACGACGCTTGTGGCTAATTTCGTTCCTAACCGACCTGCCATCCTTAAGTATAAATAAGGGTCTTTTTATGGCATCTAAAATAAATTCACAAGGTTAAACCGTGCGAGGCACCTAGTTTAGTGATGTTTCTCCGACCTTGTATTATAGATGTAGATGAGTGATTTACGTAGAAACCATATTTAATACAGAACCAAAAAAACCTTCCTGTGTACGATACTTACTACATCCGATTGCTTCAAAATTAATAGGGTAACATCACTAATCTTGTATCCAAGAATCTTCCAGACTTGAACGAATTAGTCCTGCTAGGGAACTTAGAAATTCGATATCACAAATGTGATTATGTGAGCGAATGCTCGCAGGCTCCTATTCATTCATCGAACTAATAGGGGTTTATATGCACAGTTTTCTAGAGGTCAACCCGCATAATGCTTGAAAGTTAAAGCGGAACAATGGTTGTTCAGCTAATCGTCATATCCACATCCATATTTTTAGACCACATTGTCGGCCACGGGTGCATGAATTTGTGGACAAGTTCGTTACGGAACTCTTGGTTACACTTGAGAGTGGTAGAAAAATGGTACAATAAGGACACTAACAGCGGTTTTCTTAACATTTGGAGAGGATGGATTTGTCTCGATGTTGAAAAGAAGAAAAAAAAAAAAGTTGTCCACCTGATGTGAGGTACATCTCAGGCAACCTTTCATCTTTGCCGCCATTGTTTGACGATTGTTTGAATAGTTGTGAAGTTTACCTCGGACAAACTATCTCTCTAAGCTCTTACCCCTCCTCTTCCAAAGGCGGAGGTCCTTCTAAGCAAGAAGACGTCCCGCTAGGTTGATGTTAGATTATGTTATCGCAACTATGATCCGCCTGAGTCAACTCGCTACAAGAGAGCTGAGTACACATGGATTTTTTTTTCTTCACCGGTACTCAACGTTTTTTGGGAATGGACCGGCCGAAACCTCGCCCCTCGAAAAAAAGTAGCCCATTCTCAGAGCAAACGGAATCAGCTTGACGGATCAATGATATTCGTGGTTGGTGTTTTTTGTTGAGCCCAAAATCTAATACGGACAGCTCCTGTAACGATTTGAGCATAGTTCAGCCTTGGTAATTATAACTTACGTAACCCAGAAAAAACACTAACACACTCTTATGAGCGATCGATGCAAGAATAACAGAAGTATGATGTGAAGTGATGGGAAAAATTAACTCGTTGAACAAGGTGAGCTTGAAATATCTCATTTGGGAATTTAAGGGGGAGATATTAAAATTATAATCTAATTGGAAATTGAATAAACAATTAAATAATTTCAAATCCTAAAAATCAACGTCTTCGAGAGTCATAAAAGGACTCTTTAGGAATAGAAGTAGACTGAGCTTTGGGATTCTGATACTGGAATCGGTTTTAATCAGTTTTTCATGCCTGGGCATGATGTGGGATTCAAACGTTTGGAGGTGTGTGGTTGATTGAGCGCTCCTTGGTCACTTAGAAAGGTTGTTAATGCAGCGTTTTGATTTCTTTGCTGCTCTGAAGTTAATGAAATTTACGTACAATTTTCTTTATCAGAAGACATGCATTCAATACTTGCTTCGTTATAGTTTTAGTATCCACCTATTCATAATAATTCTCGAGCCTAAACCACTTACCTACATATGTAACATCTTGAAAACATTCCAATACATATATTTTTTCCTTTCTCGTTACATTTTCCCTTCAAAGATAAACCATTTAACTTGCATTTTACTCCATATTAACATTCGGTTATTTTTCAGTTTCATCTGACTGTCACTCAGAAGTCAATAGGTACCAAGTCAGGGAAAATCTGTTCCGTTTGTTACCACCTTGTCACAAAAATAACTTTTATGAGATAAACGGTTCACGTATACAAATCGTGCATCTCATGACATTACGGTGCCTAAATAGAAGGTTAGGTTTCAAAATAGTTACGATTTCTGGCTACAAAATATAAATATATTGTCTGAAGGCGTATAATGATGGTGAATATCACCACTTTACTGAGAAGTAAATGGATAGCATTGGACTAATGATAATTAGGAGAAGCTTCGTGGACCTTATTATGAAGTAGAACAATTATTGGAATAAATTTAAAATACCTTGAGTCAATATAACATGTCGATATAATGATACCAACTGAACTTCAAATCGCAGATTCGATCTAACAAAGCTGGTTGAACTTAACCTAATAACGTTGAGAAGACTAGCGAGGAGTCGTTGAACTTCGGAATCCCGACTGCTTGAGCTCTCTCCCTCCTTTATCCCGTTTCTAGTCACACGAAAAAGTTTTCCAATCGGAATCGGTCTTTTGTGTTTTCAAGTTTGACCAAAAAGAGCGAAAGGACCACGAACTTTAACGAGAGCCTCTTCTCTGTGATAACAACGGCGACGTCCATCGCTGTTGGTCTCAGCTCCCTGAAATGAATGGGAGGAAGGAAAACAGCCTTGAACTGATGAAAAGGAAGGACCTTAGGCTCTAAAGAAAATTAAACCGTTGCAGCTGTTCCTTTTGGAAACTAGAAAGAAGGAATATAATGTGCCTACCCTTCATAGTAGAGAATAGCAAGAACTAGAGCTAGAGCAGGATGTCATCCAAAGTGAAAAGTATGCGAACATTGTCAGAACTATGCTGTAGTAAATGATTAGGGGTCTTTTCTGATCTCCTACTTGGATTTTTGGACTACGTTGTTCAAGCCTCAGGAAATATAATAAAAACAATTAATGAATGGAAGACAAGTTATATAGCTCTCCACACAAATCCAGCGTCTAAAGGATCAGTTTGTTTTGAGAGATCAAGGGCTCTGCCATCTGGGTGTCCTACTTGCTGAGAGATACCGTTTATTTAACCTGGAAAATACGATATATAAGAGGTTCTTCATTTATAATATCAAACTTTCAATTAAAGCGTTTTGTTCATGTTATACTCTCTGTCTCTGTGATTATCTTACTTGATACAAACGCACATTGTGATTTTCAATGGCGTAACTTTTGCAGTTTAATAATTGACTCGATTCCTCAATTCCTCAGAAGACGATTGACTAGTGAAATGACAAATGTCTTAGGTAAATGTGAGTGTAGAAATGGAAGATCAATCGATGTCATAACATCTTCGAGAAGTTACTCGGATTTAAAACTAATCAAGATAAAATTCACACGAATCAGGATGAACGAGGTTGTAAGGAGATGTCAGATATAGCTTTCGAAAATGATGCAATATGATAAGCAGTTGGTGAAATTGTCATCTCAAACATTGCAACCTAAATTCTGTGAGTTCTTAAAATGTCGCCAAGAAATGGAGTAAATCCTCAGCCCCACTCAAGTTACACAATTTTTGATGGGGGGAGTCTGAAATTTATTGGTAACAGAGCACTTCAAAGCAGTGGACCAGCTTGCGTTTGAACTTTTATTCTATTCAACTATAATTCAGGAAAGCTCCAGCTTAAACTTTGCTTCTTGTGAATACTGAGTTCATCCTACCAAATACCTTAGCTGACGCTGCCATACATACTTTAGAATCCGAGGTACAGCTTTTCCGATTCGTCAATTTGTAGAGCCCTTCACCAGAAGGGTCTCCTTTATAACGCCGCCTGCGTAAAGTTACTTGGAAATATTCTGTAAGGAAGTGAAGAGAGTACTTGAAACACAATCGATGGGCAGTGTGCTGGAGAAGACCCTTATAATAATTTGGAGTGCTGAATATGGGATTATCACACTGAGATCCATTCAAAGGTAAAAGGAACAACGTACCTTGACACACACCCTACTGTAAAACACATACAAACAAATACTCATTTTCATTTTTATTGATACGTTATACATTTTACAGGATCTTTAGAAAGAATTCTAAACCTGCCTTGAGCAAGTAAATAGCTACTGGTCCAAAATAAATGGAACAAATGTAGTTTTTTTTGTCTCGACGACTAAAAAAAGAGGAAATATAAAGTAGAGGCGAAAACTGGGGCAAGGCCGTTGTTATCCATAAAGTAAGGGGCTCCTGTGCGAACATTCTCTTAGTTCTCTTGATTCCAACAGGGGCGGCATTATGCAAACCTACTCGAGACCCCGGCCCTGAAGGTCGCCTCGACTCCAGTTATCTCGACTGAAGGACCCTCTTTTTCCACCCCCATCACAAATGAAGTAGAATGTTCGAGATAATATTATTCCGCAGTGTACGACCATATTGTAGGCGGAATCGAGTTCCGGGATGGCTGGTTCTAGAGAGAATTCCATTTCCCCACTTGAGTTTTATGAATGTTGCGGGTCCAACGGGTTCCCTCCTCTTCCTCTTCCTATTCCTCTTCATTCTTTTTTGACGGGAGAGGCTTCAGTTGAGAAATGCCATTCGGAGATCACGCATGAATGTGTAAAAAAGATTTTGAAGACTTGTTTCATGGAGATGTTCTACCGTGAGTTGGAACTGCTCATTTATAGACAAAAAAGTTAAGAACTAGGATGTGCTCTGATGAGTTGAGCTGCTGAAAATTGTTGAAAGTTAAAAACAGCTGACATATTTATGGTAACCTATTTAAGTAAATGAAACAACTCGTTCCTTACTGTGGTTCATTACCTTCATCGGATAGTTAACTTGTTCTATTGGATGATTAGAAGAGTACAAGAAGAAAATATGTTTGCAAAGACTGTAATCAGTGGCTGCTATTTCGTAACTACTAGATACTGATCACCTGACGTTCCACATACCGTTCTTGCTTTACTGAACATTAGCACTCGGAAGGCTCACTGAGTTTTATGCCTGAACAAATAAAGATGTCACGATTCAGAACAAGATCAGTCTCAAATTTCTTCGTTCATGTGAACTGCCAGAACCAGGAGTTGATATGAAGAAACGTCACGTTGTATGTTATCCTTGACCTCAAGGTGGCTTGCTAAAGTACTACTTAGATAATTTCGAAAGTGGGGGGAACTACTAATTCGTTGAAATTTAGCTCTAACGTTTCGATGTTAGAAAGAAATGTTAATCCGAAAACCACTCTTACTGAAAGAAAAACAAAAGAAAATATGCGGGATTTAGGCATTTCAGCGATTGCATGTATATGATTTTATAGCAGGGACGTGTTTGAAGAAGAAATGCAAGTGTTTCCCAGTAGAAAATGATGCCGAGAACCCGAGATAACTATACGATTTTTGGTTTATTATTCACAGGAATCGACTAGAAAGAAAAATTGTAAAACGCCCTCAATATTTGTTGTTTCACCTTTCACGACGCTTAAAACCCGAAAATCAAATTTTAAAATCCATCAATCCGAAATCACATTTGGGATCTAGTTAGGACTGCATTCTTGGCAGGAAATCCTAGAGGGTGAATTCAAAGGGATGCATTTTTTAAAAATCAGAATATCAAACAGTTTTGAAGTAGCACAGCCTAATGGCTTCATGTTCGTTATTGATATAGAGGGGCGAGGGTTGAGTTTATAATGCACCACAGACCATGTCTTACATACATGGATCAGTGATTTACGAGGAAGAGTTATCCTAATAGCTGAACAGTAAACCTAATTAATAATTTAGGTTTAACTTGGTAACAATTTTCAACGTTATTAAAGTGCGAATGATCGGAATGGTGTACTAAGAATCACTTCATATCAAATACAAATCTATGTGCAAATTTATTGTAATTCATGAAAAAGTGTTTTTTAGTATACATTAAACTACAAATAATCGGGGACATCTATAGAGAGGGGGGGGGGGGGGAGCACTCATACCACATGACAATGAATTCCACCCAATTCCTTCGATAATTTGAAAGGCTAGTTATAAAACGTCGTTGAAGGTTGACAGTTAAACACAAGGTTATACCACTCTCGGTGTTTACTCTCTCTTCAAAGAATAAAAATATTTGTCTAACCGTGACCGTAGATCCGAGTTCATTACCACAAATTTTAACGGAGTTTGTTAGCTTTCAGACAAGTAATGGGCATCGAGTTCTTTGATGAACAAGGTAAACCCATTACTGTAATGGAAGCTATGAATTATCCTCTTGAAACAGTTGGGAAAGCTGTTTGAGGATGGCAATGTCATTTTCGTAATGAGTTCGAATATTTCAAAAATATTCAGCCGCCGCAGGCATTGGTGTGTATACTTGGTCCAGTTGTGAGTGATGATACACATTTTTATTGATGTGGTAATGACAATAGGATTAGAAACTCATGATTACTAATCGAATAATTTCATTACCTTATGAAATCACACTAGTAACTAATAGGTATGGATTCCAGAGTCGGGAACTCACAAACACTAAGAACTACCAACTAAATTACGAGTTATCTAAGAAATTATGGTAACCCATTCGTATTAATTAAAAGGTAGTCAAACAAAGAACTTTTCTAGGAAATAAAACAGTTACATCGTTAAATAGATTTCAAAGTTTAGATCATAATCGGTAACAAACAGTAATAGTTATTGTTGGATAATCAACTGTGTAAACGCGTTAATAAATAAGGTAATCAACGTTCGAAGTAGAGCGCGGCACGTAAATAACGACCTAACTTCAGTGGATGACAGCGTGATTTTGATATACAGTAGGGGTCTACTTACTCGTTTTTGTTTATTTATCCGTCTTATTGTTAATTTATTATGATTAGTTTTTAATAATATAATTTTCAGTTCTGAGAATGATTGATGAGGTTGGTGGTGCATGGGATGAATTTTTGAGCAAAAAAGGTTTCGACAAGGGAAAAATCATTTAAACTACCATTTTTTAGGGCACTGCCTCCCTATCGCTCCTAGTGATGGACCTTGTTAGTCGGATCCTTATTGGCTGATACCCGATCTGCTAGACTTTCCTTGTGCATTTTTTTGAGTTCCTGACCTGTTTTTCAGACTCCGTGCTTTTAAGACAAAAACATTTACAGCATGATTTGTGAGGTTTTTAGTTATTTTTAATTATCTGGTTGAAAGTTGTTAAGTAAAATCTCAGCTAAAATCAACCGGCCATTCTTCTCTAAAGCGTATATATATAGGCGGGAATCAGGTGTATTGCAGCTTAACCCCGCCGCCTATAGAAAGCTCCCTTTCAGTATTTTTTTCTTCTTTCCTTATTTTTATCTCTTTCCAACACCTTTTGAAGATGGGTAAGAAAACAGGCCTTAGCACTTATTGATTCTCTTTGTTTTTCAGGTAAAAGGCTTTGGCGGGTGTTGGGCGTGGTTTTGGTGCAGAGTCATCACATTGGCTCATCCTCCGAAGCTACTTCAAAGAAGAAGCGGAAAGACGCTGCTTTTTACTACCCTCTGGGATTCCAGCCTCTCCCCGCCTATTCCCTGCGGCGTCGTAGCTTATTTAAAGGTGGGATATCCCGCAGCGCTGCCCTTAATGCCTCTGAAGTAATTTCCTGAGGGATTTTTGTCTTTCTTTAAAAAAATCCTCTTGACCCCCCTCCCTCCCCTGCCCTCCCTTTTTTGGGTGAATAACGGCCGTTTGAATGAGCCTAATTTGTTGTAGAGCATGTTGTTTCAACGAGCGGAGGTTGACAACGTCCGAGTTTTTCCGTATCTGTAGGGGAGAATGTCATTAATCTCCACAAATGTCACCTGTCCAGATGTGAAAGATGTGAGCGCAGAACAGTCTTCCATTAGCGCTCGCTAACTAGGAACATATGAGATTCAACAATCACTGAACATTTCCCGTTCCTCCCAGAAACCTTGAAACCCAGAGCACTCCATTTAATTCGCAATCAAAGTTGTTCAATGGTAGAAAACGTTCATTGCTACAAAAAGTTTTCATTTCGGCACACAATGAAAATAAAAAAATTATTTTTTCAAACAACATCCATTTTCTACGAACAAAAGCAGCTATGGGAATAATCCTAACGCTTGTGATGGATATGGTTAAGTCGGCCCCTTCCCGATTTTAGAATCTGACGCCTTAGAGGATGAATCAGACGTTTCCATCCATCCAGCTCACTGGAAGGGGTAACTATACCATTCCATCACCTCACACGATTAAATTCACCTTTTAAGAAAGAGCTGTGGCAAACAAGAAGACTCAACTGGTATATATAACAGTATGTATACTGGTATTTGGGTATTTAATTTATATATAAAATATGTGAGAAGGCTACAGTGCATTCATATCAGAAGTATATAAATAATATGAAATATTCCAATCCAACTTACTTTGTTAGGTAGTTAATAATAGTGGTAAATATGAAATAATAATTGAATATGGTGAATATAATTTATGAATCAATATGAATTTGAATTATGAATGTATTCTTGCAGTATTTTTACTAAATGGGTATTGACACGGAGGGTCTTTTTGAAGAGAACGCGTACCTACTTTTAAAATTTCCGTCTACATATAATTCACTCTATAATAATTCCGTTTTGATAAATGTCAGTTGCTCTTAAAAACTCTAGCGAATTTTTTCGACTTTTTTTCGTTCTAAGTAAATTATTCTATTAATGGTATGATCTGATCTTTGGGATACATAGAAGCCAACTGCGAGATGCAGGTCATACACAATACATTTCACAAGGTATGTAATCCCCGAGTAAAGGTAATGTATCTAACTGATCAGTGATTTACCTAGACGGGTGGTTATCTAATACAGAAGTGTTATACTTTTAAAATTTTGAAGCATTTCATTACTCACAGTTAAATTATTTATTTGATTGGATAAACGAAGTAGCTAGATTATTCTGTCTTGAGGAGCTTGTGTTCTAACTTTGACTGGAAGCTGACCCAAATAATCCCGGATACCTCCCTTGTAGCTCTCTCCACCACCCCCTGCGGGCAGCAAGCCCACTTCGAAAATCACTTATAGACATCTGTCTTCGAGGCAGACAGAGTAAACTCCACGAGTTGACCCGCGACTCGAGAAAAAATCGAGATACCCCGTGACGGACCTAAGCGAGTCACGAGTTAAACTGGCTAACGATATGCGGGAGCTCTGAATCAACATTTACGCCCACCCACCGTCTCGTCACTGTCACTTCGTCTGCGGGTACCAAATCTCACTAACAAGATTGAATACTAAAGAAAGAAAAATCCTATTTTAACCACCGGCTGGTTCCTGTAACTCGTTAACAATGCCCTGTGTTACGTACAAGGGGATGTTTCATGAAGAACGATGCTGACTTTGAATGGCAATAGACCAGATGCTCGGAAGAATCGTACCAGTTCCGACGGTGACAAGCGACCAAAGCCAATCTCTACCAACGACTGGTACCCTTCTCAGAAAATTCCGTACATGTTTTACTTTTGAAGGCATGACAATTTCCGGTATAATCAACTCAATGGTCAATCTTTGTAGAAAGTTGAAGCTCGTATTTGAAGAATGAACTAAACTGAACCCATACGTATGTGGTGCGTGATGTAAATGATGATGTACATCGTTTGATTGTTATCTAAACATTATTATTTTCAGTAGTGTATATATTAGCTGGACAATAAATCAGGTATAGTGGACCAAAAACAATAATTATTTTCCAACAATAGTCAACAATTGCACACACGAGTTGCACTTGAAGAAATTATACCCTCATCGTGATATATTCTCTTAAGTACACTGGTTTATACTTTTTTTTCTAGATGTTAGTAACATTAAATTAAAAGTAAGGTCATGTCGTTTACACTCAAATAGTGTAAATTACACGTTTTGCTCTCCTATCAATTACCGGTGCAGAACTTGTTGGAAGCTACACTTTCAGAGTTAAATTAATTTCCGTTCGTGCCAACAATAAATCAAATGAATTTCATTTTGTACCTACAGCGAAATGAATGTAAAAACAGTTTAGTTTTTCAATCGTCCTATAAAGTGAAGTTTTTTTAATTATAGTTTTTTTTTTGAAATATTTTAAGTTTAAAGAGTACCTACTTAGATTTTTTGAATCACAAAAAAATCAAAACTAGTTATTAATTCGAAAATTCGCTATCAGTCGAACGGCCTGTCAAAATGACATACAATTAGGATAGACATACGCTCCCATTAAGTATCAGTATTACATAATTTTATACCGCATCATCTTTAAAGCGAAGGGGAAGACGTATTTCAGAGCTTAACAGCTGAAATCCTGAATAAAGGAGGCGAAATTTGAATAGGAAACGAAAAAGCGCACAGGTTTGGAAATTTAATTTTCCACGATTTTTATTTTCAACATGATCTGAAAATGACTTGGGGAATATTACGGAAACTGTGATCAAGACTGTTAGACTGTTTCAAATAATTTATAAGTATTTTTGTTATCATCAATACTTCATGACAATAATCATTATTGACCATGATAACAATTGATGAAATATTAATTATTAATATTTCATACGATTTCAAGAAATAATGAATCGCTTCCCATTGACGGGTACAGTTTGATGTAGACTTATTAACGTAAAAACTTGTTGACCCGTTGTTCTATTTCCAAGTGGTATGGTGCTTTATTTAGAGTGTTGAAAACCACCTGAATAGACTGTTTTTACCTATGAAATTTCGTTTTCCAATTAGACTCTGCCATTTTTAAAAATATTTCTTCATTTTGCACATAAAAATCTTCAAGAATATATTTTCCTCCGTTCCGGTAATTGTAAAAGAAAATGTGCTTTGTCTTATTTATATGAATTTTACGGTCTACAAAACTTGCATATGAGTAAACCGATACGCACTTGCTATAAATACATAATTCCTTTCGAAAAATCTCGATGTTTCTATTAGGTATTTCTGTTTCTGTCGGTATTTGAATTTCCCAAATTGTGACCTACAATAGAATAACAATTGAACATTATTTTACTCATTATTATTCAGAGCACTGCAGATTCTCAAGTGATTTTTTAATTATAGACTACAAGTTGATTGGTAATTCGCATAGACCGCATAGTAGTGGATAGATGCTTTAGTTCGCATATTAACAAGTACTGTGCGGGAGGTTAAAACATTTTAATTAAGACCCGTAAAACTTCCAATTGCGGTATCCATAATAGGTTTCTTATATTAAGCATTTCATCTACTGTACCATTAAAGATTTACGATCGAATCTCCTTTGATGTCAGCCGGTTTCCGTTTTGTATCTTCAATCTAACAGCGTGGGTCGTTGTTATTGTTCTTATATGTGCAATAATTACATCTCAAGATGATTACTTCGTGGTAAACCCAAATCAAGAGTTCAGTAGTCAGTCATTCTGTTAATTAAGAATTTCTAATCTAATGACTGGGTGGCTCATGGCCGTATCAAAGTATTAAACTAGCGTTATATATTACACCAATAAGGGCAATTGAAATTGTTCTACGACAATGAATCGATTGCGTCAGAATTTCGACAGTTGTAGTGAACTTAATTAGGGGTTAATACCTAATCATATGTGGCTTTCGTCACATTGTGTAATCCTGAATCCAAGTATTACCATTCATGCAGGTATTAATTGCAATTATCAATGTAAGTAGCTATCTTGTTTGCTAAGGTTGTGATAAAGTGTTGTTCATCATGTTGCATAATCGGTATGAGGTACCTAGGTATACATTTCCACCAATATACCAAATACAAAGTATTGCCACAAACAATTCTTCAACCTCTACTAGAAAGCGGGACTAAACATCATGTGAACATATACCAATTTGTTTCATGAACATGTTTATAGCAATATGTAATTGAAGCAAACTCTTGCGTCGTCTTACATTGAAATTAGGACTCGTTGCATTACAGCAGTAAGGAAGTATGGAGAAAATTGTGATGCCTCAAACTGAAAATGGAACAGGATTCCATACCAGGATTCGAACCCTTGGTCTCTGGACGAGGTTAATCAGGTGTGAAAATTGAAGAATCCACAAGATTTCGAAACATTATGGGTTGTAACTCAGAGCGTTCAAAAGAAACAAAAATACCATTAAGCTAGAACATCTTTCCAAAATTCACTTCTCAGTAGAAGATTCAACTTGGTATCAACGTGATACCATATAGTGAAATGGTTTCATCCAGCCCTTTTACGAGTGACTAGAATAAAAAGTTGCTGATGATGACCTAACCGTCCTAATCGATTTAAAAGACTACGTTTTCCTTAACTGTATGTTTTTCTTGACATGGATTTCCACATTTTCTTCGCGAATGATTAGTAAGTACGTCTCACTCTTTCTTATTCAAGGTCTCCGACCCCTGGTAGTTTAAAGTAGCTCCGTGGAACGAGATCATAAACAAAGAACTGTCAATTTGAAGAGTCCACCAGTTTTCAGGCAGTTATCAGTAGGACATTTCTGGAACTTCTACCACACATGTCATAATACTTTGTATATATTCATATGACCCTCCTCGGAATTTTCTCATCTCAAACTGCAGCCCCTTAACAACGGAGGGTTCCCAAATGGGAGACCTGCTTGTGAATACATTTTTGGGCGAAACCTGCCTCTGTCAGCTATCGATGGGGAAAGATCTGCGTCCCGTGGGCTTTCGGCAGCCGTTCCGAGCTCCCACTCGCTCAAACAATCCATAAGAACACGATTCATTCTACGAAGCCGGGGTAACACCTGGTCCGCTCTGGCGTCACGTATACCGGACGAAAACGTGAGAGAACAAACATCTCCTCTGGAAACACCAACTGACAAATCCTGGAACCTCTTATACTTCCATTCACGCCTCTCCAATACCTAATCCCACAGCTTTGTTACGTCATATTGATTCTCCCTTTCAAGATGGAGGCGGTTAACGCCTCTTTTACTTTTCTAGCATTTTAAGGGACAAAGAAATGTCACGTGATGAGCCATTCTTCTGCATCTCCTTTTGGATTTCACGTCCAAAACTGATAAAATCACTCAAATACACGAGATTGTTTCGTTGAAACCGTACTCCTTTGGGTTTTGACTGTATTTCCTTAAATATGTATAGTTTGACAGATTAAGCAATTAAGTGCACGTATATAACTGAGTAAATGAGACTCTGGTAGTTAATTTAATAATAATTTAAGTAAAACCATCACGCTCGATTTGTATGGGGATCGTCATTGAAATTGATACTGTACCTCTTAATAATCTCTTTCACTTCAGCCTGAGTTTTGACGAATCCAAAAGCTTCATTACATGCATACCTGAAAACAACAAACAGAAAAAGGTAAGTAACTATGACAAATTTGACCATTTTAAAAATGACATTTTATGACATTGTTTGATTACTTAATGCAAGAACGAACACCCAGTTCTAAGTAGTTTACAAAATAAATTATTTCGGGGTTGGGAAGATTAGCTGAATTATTTAAAACGCCAAACTTCACTATAAGGAATTCTAGTTCATCGGATCGTATCAATCAATTCATGGTTTTTGTCATCTAATAACAAATATTTATCATCATAATAAAATCTATTACTCTGGATACTTTCTTTGAATTGTTATTAAATGAATTCAATGGTTCATTATCCAAATACTTCATTAATTTTGGTGGGCACCAATAAATAAAGGTAATCATGTAAAACTCCATCACTTCTCTCTTTTTTCTGCACGATTGAAGATCGGATCAACCAACAACAAGCAGAATCAAAATAACACAATCACCCATCAAAAAATAAATCAATTAGATGAAATAAAAACCCACCTAGGCTTCAATATTCTGCTAGTACCTACTGAACTAATTTTACAATAAATCGATTCCTTTAATATGTACTTTCGTTCAATTTTTATTCTTTATCCGTTCGTTTTCATTAAGTTTGGAACACGAAGAGGGTATATTCTGTACGTTTGTTTGTTCTTTACAGCTGGTGGAGTCTGCAAAAGTAGCGACGGCTCCACCTTTTGATTCTCATGTTCAAGGCCTGAAGTCGTTTCTTCAGTGAATTATAGATGATTAGGTAGCTTCAAGATGCAAGAGGTGACACCAAGTTACACGGAATATTCGACGAGTCCGAAACAACCGTTTGTTCTGGGGTAATCAGATTGTTCTAGTCGCTATAACAAAAAAGCCTACCTCTCCGACTGGTTTACAAGTTTCGCCGGACGAAAAAGACCTTGGAATAGCTGGAAAAAATGCTTTCCTTCTCACATGGACTCCATTCGAGGTTTAGTTGGTCTTAACTTCTAGACAGCCAGATCGCTTATGGACTCAAAAACATTTGAGTTTTTTAGTTGGTCTTATTACTTCTATCAGTCCTAGAAAGTCTCTGATATAGAAAGTCTCATTCGTAATAGCCGATCGCTTACATGTAGAGATGACTTTATGAAATAATATGCTCAATAAAAACTTTCCTTGAAAAAAAAAAAACGTATTTTTTGAGTTTTTTATTGATTTTCCGTCCATACGCCGTACAGTATTACCCCCAAACGGCTGAAGGGGGTTGGTCATTCTTTCTCACGTAATTTGAAACGTTTCCGAGTTTTGCCGAAACCTAAAAAAATTCTTTAAATTTGGGTTTCTTAAAGATTCATGAGAAATCGAATGAGCCCTTCCCCAGCTTTGTAGCTCAAATCATACCCGATATACGGCCCGATTTATGGTGCCAACATTTGAGTTTTTTTGGTTTATTATTGTTTATGTTTTCATCGCAGTAACCTAGTGATGGAGTGATGTGGATACTGGAGTGAACTTCTTTGTAGCCGATACACGGGTTGAAGCATTCTGATTGCATGACGCTGCAAATTCTTTCGCTGGGGATTGATTTGAATTTCTACTAAGCTATGGAGTGTGCGTGTTTCACAGGTGATAGAGTGATTATTGAATTTCAGGAGAGACACAAATACGATCAACTGAACAATCCAAATAGGTATTTTGGTTGAGAACAGATTTACGTGCTCTATGCATATCTCCTGAATGATGAACCCCAGTAAAAGAATTTGCAGCGTTTTATTCCATGTTTAAGAGAAGTGCATTATGCGAAAGGAAACTTAAGAATTCTTTCTCACTTTCATGACACCAGAAATACCAAACATTTATCCATTTCCTACACCACTATAACAGTTTCTAGGATCAGTACAACCTGGTAAGCTCTGAAATTTCTCGATGCTGCTCCAAAAAATGCTTTCTGTTTTTAATTTCCCAATGAAAAATTGTATAGCTAAACCCCATAGTTCAAGGGTTTTTGAGCAAAATCAAAGAACATCTTTGAAATTGTTTCTATGTGTTTTAAATTATTTCTATTGAATTCGTATTCAAGTGTTCTGTTTCGTTGGTTTGTTGGTACTTTATTTGTGTTTTGTTCAAAATTCTATATATTTTTACAGCGCATTATTCCCAAAATATGTCGTTTTTTATCATTTAAATTGACATTTGCTCATGCACTATATGTAATAGTAAGTATAACCTTCATTTATTCATTCATCAAACAAAATAGAGTACATATCAGAAAATTTTAGAGTTCATTGATTCAATTGTTTCTACGTCTTTTCGTTCACCCTTCTTTGATATTACTGATAATGGAACGTGTATAATTATTTATGCTGTTAAAGTGTAAATATCTACCATAAAAAAAGTAGGCATTGAAGAACTAGGATAAAACTGAATTAATTTAAATCATTATCTGTTCAACAAACGGAAAATATCATAATCCTAAATTCTAGATCACCGGTACTTCGTCGTAGAAAATCTAGTTCTTTCCAGTATTTTTTAACGAAATTTACGATTCCCTTGTCTTGTTAGAACGTACATTATTGCATTCAGCTCACGGAAGTCGTATTTATAAATATTTCCCTCGAGTAAACCAGTAAATGAAAGGCGCAATTTACAAGTTGCATACAGTTGAGGCTTGACCGTTTCGTCCGTAAATACGAGCTGGGTCGCTTCCCACCATCGGAATTAAATTCGAAGCCCATCCCACGCCAGAGGGCATATTATTAGACACGAGAGCGGTAAATGGCCGGACCCCAAAATAGAAGTCCTTGGTAAAGGTCGTAAACTCTTAACCTCTCGGCCGCGTCCCACATCGTCTTTGTTTACTGCGCAGGTTTACCCCCGCCCGTCGTACCGAGTCCGACTGCACCCCGCGGCTAACATTTGCCACCGAAACTTTGTCTGGAAATGTTCTCGATTTAACATATTCTACCAACGCAATGTTTCTATGCTGAATTTTCGGGAGGAAGGAGACCACAACAGTCAATGCTTATTACGGTTCAGATTACCCAATAGAGGAATCTACACGAAATCAAGTAATTGGAGAATGATATAGCTCACGATTTCTGATGTTGGTAGCAGCCACAGGTAGGTATAAGTACATATCTCCGTTGGCATCCCACATCCCCCCGAGACTAAAGGAAGTACAAAAAGGCACCCTCAGAGCAATCATTGCCTCCGTTTCATGAAACAGTGCATTCATTAGTCACTTTAGAGCAGGAACGTTGCATTCGTTAGCTGAAGTCCTCGAAAAATAATGAGAAATTATTTTGTATGACGTGATCTTGACGTGGTCAAATCTTGATAGAATTCCCCATGTAGAAGATTGCTACTTCCGCGAATAAACAAAATTAGGTTATTACTACTACTGCTACTTCCGCCAGCACACATCTGAGGGTTGCTCTCCATTGGACGGAATATCCAGTTTTTATCTGGCTACAAGGACAGTCAATGTGCAGTAGTTCTACTAAAAACTTGTAGATGCTTAACTCGTTTTCAACTTGAGTTTGCAGCGCTGATGTCATGTAGCTTCCATCTCATGTAGGTACCTCATGTTCAGCTTCATGTTCACTTTGCTATCGCTTGTATTGTATTTGTTATGGCCCCCTAATCGGAAATTATTGAATAGGAAGTGGTTTAGACTGTGCAGTAAAAAGCATCTTTAAAAACCTCGTTTTTAAACAAACCCCTATTTTTTATATAATATATATTTCACCAAGTGGTGAAATTTCAATTTTAGTTGGCAATTGAAAACTTAATATTACTTTTAATGGTCTTTTAGAAATAACGCTCATGTAATTCTCTGAGAACATCAATATTTCAAGAAAAT
The DNA here is from genome assembly GCA_031894815.1 of Creontiades dilutus. NCBI lineage: Eukaryota > Metazoa > Arthropoda > Insecta > Hemiptera > Miridae > Creontiades > Creontiades dilutus. The sequence continues at coordinate 106,684 of JAVIWC010003095.1, forward strand.
GGTTTTCTCAAAAACGATTTTTGAAGATACGTTTGACTTAACACTCCAAACGACTTCGAATCCCATAATTTCCTTCCAAAAGGTACGTATAAATTGAAAACTTTTATACCAAAAACCAAATAAGTACAAAATCTAGGAGTACAAATTGCAAATATTTTGAAAAAAAAACCCTCTAAAATTTATTTTTTGAGCATGAAAAAGTTTTTTCCAGAAGGGTTCAAAATTTATTCAACATTTTCAACTTTGAACGGATGTATGACAGCCTTTGTCGTCAGAGGGATCTGGACTTTTGGGAAATGCCCCCACATCATCAATCTATGTGACTGACAAATAGTTCTTTCAAGTTATATTGATTGTTCAATAGAAAAAATCTTTTGAAATGCGTCTTTATTTTAAATTTACAGCATCCTGGGGTGTCAACGCGTTGATTAATGTTGGCTGCAGTTAAATGGATGACTCTCTTGATTGAGATCACTCAAATGGAACACTAATCAATCTTCAATTTTCGTTCCTATTCAGAACCTTCTTGCCAGGATAAAGTAATCGCTTTGAAATTGTAAGAAGAAGAAACTACCTTCTCAATGAAATCAACTTCCCTTTGAAATTCCTCAGCTTTCGAACAAGGTCAGCACTTCCGAGTTGAGTTCAGCCATGCTAAGTAAGGCAATGGAGAGTGAAAGAAAAGGAAGTTGGGATAATTAGCTGTAAGTTAGTTATAGACACCGGATTGACGTTGAAGGAGTAAGTGCTGGTTAGGATGAGAGGGGGAACTTGAGTGGAGGGAAGTTGAAAGGAATTTTTGGGCAAAAGTAAAAGTAGATTTTGCAGTGATTGGCTTAGCTGTCAGTCATTAGGTGGAACTAAGTGAGTATCCATGGTAAGATAAGTAACTTGAGGGACTTAAGGGAAACCTTCAAAGGCCGCTTTTGACGGCGTTAAGGTGAAAAGATGGACTAGGATAGGTCGTCCTTAAGAATTAAGGAAAAGAGGAGGGGAAGTTTTGGCTCCTTGTACAGCCGAGCGAAAAAGCCACTCTGCGGCCTAAATGGAGATTAAGCGAGTGGTGCCCTTGTTTTAATTGAGTCTCACCCCCAGGACCCGAGGAACAATAAATTATTTTATTTTCAAGGGACCCCATCCCCATCCTCGTATACTACCCCGCAACCCTCTACAGGCTTCGTTATACTTCATTTGCGCGTCTAGACCGCCCTTACCGAGTTTAATATCCTTCTACGGTGTCTTCCTTCTCGGCGCAAGGTCTTAATTAAGGCGTCACAAAGGTTCCTGACCTACGTTGATTCTTCAGGGCGGGCTCCTGCGATGCGTTTACAGTTAATAAAGTATTGCAATATGAAAGCGGGCTATGCCTTATTAATTCGAGCGCGAACCGAATGTTTATCGCAAATAGGTGAACAAGAACGCCGCAAATTAGGTACTGCAGAGGTTCATTATTCCTGAATTAGAAAGCTCTTCTACGTAAATCTTTGACGCAACATACGTCATCTATACTCGGTAACCCGCGCTTCCATAACTTGTAATTGCATTCAAAATAGAAATACCTGAGCTGACGACAGCCACAGGGTCTAGCTCGATCCCCAGTTTGAACGGGATCTGCAGGCTCAAAGCAAAAAGCATCCAATGGCCCAGGGATTTTTCCAAGTTTTTGATCCTGACCAGGGGCATTTCCATCAACCAAGAAACAGTACACTACATTACGTATAATGAAAATCATATTTCGTTTTTTCTAGATACATTTCTTACTAAAGCAGAAATGCTTGCAGGCCTTTCATGAATGATACATTGGGACACTTAACAGCTTTATAATTTGTAAATTATATGCTTAGTATCAAGACGCGCGTACCGAGAAGCATCCTTCCTGCCGTCCTGTCCCATTGTCTTTGTTCAATCGTAACTCCTGCTTGATTATGAAGGCACCGAAAGAGAGTCGACTGTTCCGTTGTTAGTTGGTAGTTTGGAAAAATCCAATGGAGCAATGAATATTAGGTACTCTAGGAGTTTCATAGTATATCGGTCACCGTCAACAGCAACCAAGATGGCACTTGCAGGACAATACCAAAACGTTAAACTTGGAGCTGAAGTAGTGAAGTGATTCAAATACTTCACCTAAAGACGTAATTATCATTCTATTAAATACCAATTATTCTGCTCAACTCCAAAAACTTTAAACTCACTTTCCCTATCTGTTTTATATAACATCACCAAGGTTAATAATTCCGCTTCACGGGGTATCATTCGGTACAAAACGGTTAGGGTTACTATTTTAGTTGACAACGTAGATATAAAATATCAATATAACTTTCGTTCAATCAAAGTACCTATCACATTAAGATTTTATCATACGTTAATATGATTTCATCACAACATCGTTAGTAGATACTATCATTTCTAGACGTTATCAAAATCAGTAAGATGACACAACAGAAGCACCCAGCAAGATCAGCAACATCGATGAACACCCATAGTGAAGTGTGCAGGAAATTCATCATTACATGATGTTACGGTACTCAGTACAAAATGTACAAATTTTGACCGGAAATAACTAGCGGTATAACGAAAACCTGATTTAGCATTCATTCAAAATTCATCCATCAGTGAAACAAAGCGAAACAAATTTATTGAAATATAAGGACTTGTAACTATGGCTCATAACTTTGGAAAACGAGGAGAAGGCTGGATTACACATTTATTAGATAGGTTGAAAAACCCACGAAATTATGGAGAAAGGTAAGAGTTTTTCATTCAGCCCATTTTACCGTTTCTCGTTATTTTAATGCTAAAGGATCAACGGAGGTACCTACCTCAATCTTCATCCATTCGTTATAGCAAAAGAAGGCGCGTTGATAATTATTATTCCGTTTCTGGAAATAAGTTGGCAAACGTAACCATCAGAACTCATTTTCGACTAACGAATCCATTAAAACGCTGATGAAAGAAACCGGGGAGAAAAAATGTGTTTGTAGAGCTCGCGAGGGAAACCTTCTTTCGTTCAATATTTTCAAGAGAAACTCTGAGCTGTGTCTACCTTGAAAGGTAAATGAAATGATAATTTAGGTAAAAACTTCGGTAACTAAGACCTTGAAAACGCAAAGCAATATTAATTAACGGTGTAGGAGGATGAGGAAGAAAAATATTTTTCTAACAGAAGCTCACGGCAGAAAAAAAAAATTGGAAGAGGAGATTGGTCAGCGAATAAACGGCCAAGAAATGATTGTGCTATCAAGATTTTACTCAGCTGGCATTCTTTTTTGGCGTTTCAAAACAAGAACGGGCTTTGTGCTGTGTCCAAAGTTAATTGCTCTCCTTTTGAAAGAGATGCGGTGATGGGGAGGGAAGGCTAACCTATCTGGGAGCCATCTGCAGATGATGTAGGTACAGCTTTGAAATTAGGAGTCGTTCCTTTTTTTCGAGGGAGGGGCGGGGAAAAAAAAGAAGATGAAAGGTTTGTTTGGAAAAAGGTAGAAAAATGTTTTTTTTTATTAAGTCTTTGAGCAGGTTATTGGGTAACGAGGTAAGGAATGGGGTGTGTTGGACGCAGAATCGTTGATGAAAGGAGAAATTCCGGCAAAATCAAGCGAGAATTGTAAAGTAAAGCTGTGCATGAGAATGAAAATATTCTACTGCCGGTTTTCGTTTGGATAAATAAATATAAACCAGACTTTTTTTTCTAAGTTATATTAATTGAAAAAAATCCTGATTTGAATATTTGGGCAGGCAAGAACTATGATAACAACACGGTGCGGAACACTAAATAGGGTACCTCTTGCTCAGACATCAAAATGGTTACTGGAGAGGGTCAAGAAGGCTAGCTCACATGCTTCCGAGACTATTGAAAAACCAACCCACACCCCACAACCCGGTAACGTTCTTTCATCACTATTGCGTACACAGGTCCAACAGTCACATATCAGAATATTTTATTCGCCCTCGAATTATTCCAAATTAATTCTGAGTTTTATTTCAGTAAATATGGATGGAGGGTAACTGGAACATTAATTAATACTGCCAAAAACACCTGACTGTCCAAGTAAAATTTGTTCTTTTATCTCTCAAACTCTCTCATGCATTATAATCATATGAGCGAATTTCGCTGAATTATATCATTCTATTTTTCAATTATACTCTTCTAAATCAATGCTTCATTCTGCACAATCGCACCTCTCATCATTTTCCCAAGTTCTAATGGTCCGATCGTATTCCGAATTTTATGTCCTGATCGACAAACTCGGACAGTGGTGCACTAAATGTTGACTTAAAATCAACCCCGTGAAGTCAGCTGATGAGACATTTTCCTACAGTCGAAAATTTCAAGACGTTCCACTTTACTATGATGGACATCAACTACCGCCCCCGACAATACACAAATACTTGGGAGTAACCCTTGAAGCCTAATTAAAGTTTCGGGATCACATAACAGATATCATGAACGACTCAAAACTATTGTTGAACAATCGCAACCTTTCACTGTTCAACAAAGTCTTAATCATCAAGACTTTAATCCGTCCCATTTGGGCATGAGCCCAAACCATACAGACCATAAGGTCTAGCTCTCTGGGGTACGTGCTCGGATTCCCAATACAGATCAGTAATACAGATAAGATCAGTGAAGGTCAGTAGAACACTATACTCCAAAAAAACGTCATTCAACCCCTCCATTCATGGAAACACAATTATCTACTAGGATTTCGAAATGGAATCGCCGACTGAAGTCCGGCTATCCTGTATGAAACAATTCTGCAACACCTACTTCAATCACTTCAACCCTCTCGTTACTGCACCCTGTGTTGAGAGAAGGCTCACCAGACCACGCCTTAACCTAGATTTCGTGACACCTCCAGTGGATTATCAAACATTTCAAATCATGTGAACTGTCTGAAATTGATATTTAAATTGATAAAATATTTAAAAATTGATAAAAGTTAAAAATTGATATTTATCAATTCATGCGCTGACACACTTATCAGTGAGGAATGATACTTACTTAATAGTCTCCAACCAAATAAATCATTATTATTACTTTTTAAAATATCCAAGCTTTATGGTAGTCGAGGGAGAACGGTTTAGTAATTACAGATCAATTTCAACATAATAGTATAATTATTCTAATTACAATAGTATTATATTTCAAAGATTATAGATTATTATATTTATAGTATTAGGGCGACTCCAATTTTGAAAGCGTTGAACTGCGGAAACGGGTCACACAGCATTTCTAAATCGTTGTAAACAGCTTACATTCTACATCATTCAAGAGGATGCTTGATATTTCAATGATGTATCAACGATTGTTACCTATACGTGGAAGCTAAGCCACACCCAGCTTGGTATACTTTTTTGTTGATGTTTTTTTTTTTTTTTAAATTTAAATCACTTTTACAATCGTGGAAGAGGCTATATGCAATGAACATGCTACGTATTATGATTCAACATCGAAGAGGAAACGAGTCGTTCATTGTTCAATTTCACGGTCAGACCGATTATATTTAGCGAGCCTTGATCTGGATATATGCGCTTTGAGTGCACTTGACGGGGGATACCTGTACGATCCAAATTGACCGGAATGACTCGCGAATGAGGAGAGCATCAACATAACTCGTAATTGGAATTATCTTTGATATCTGGCCTTCATATCGGTGGACTTGACGGCGGATTCAATTCAGATCGAGTGATTCAGCTGATAACGGCACAATAACTACCTGGTTTTTATTTTACAACTCGTCACGACCGTTTGCTCTCCCGCTAAATCTGGTAAGACTCAATTTGAATAAACAAACCCATGTTACATTATATAAATTAACTAGACGAGTAAATGATTGTATCAGAAGAAAATGACAGCAAATGAAAGATTTGTCAGACAAATCAATGCGATAAAGATCATTAATTCAGAGTATATGAAATTGCTTTTAAAGATTTATTATTATTATTTTAAAAAAACTCACAGATTCAGAGAGGCTATTTTATATTTTAATCACCCTAGAATGCTGAAAATGATGTTATTCTATTCATCCAGTAGGTTTTTTTTTCACTTATCCAGGTTTTACAATTAGCAGCATTTTTGAATCGAATAATATTATTTAAAACGGGTCTGTTGGTCAGAAAATTGCTGACAAACAATTCATTCAACACGCTCGTATTCAACATAAAATAGCCGTATTCAACACGCTCAAATGTTGATGCTAAGTAATGTAATATAACCCGATAATTCCGAGACTTCGGATTTTTAGCGTTACGTGCTGCATGCACGTAAGATCTTTTGGAACTTGAACCATGTAAATTGATCGATTTACCTAAATACCTAGTGAATAAATAAAAATAGTGAATCTGAAGTGCGAACGAGCTCCCAGTATTAAATGTTATCAGCGTGATAAATACTGTCTTATTAATCAAATATCATGTTATCATTTAGAAAAAACACCAAGTTCAACGGAACGACGAATGAACGATCTAAAGGAAAATCGTAGTCTTCTTCCATTTTGGGGAAACTCGAGATCTTGAGCTACCAGTAACGCAATTTGTTAAATTACTGGGTTTCCGGTAAGACGAAAATAAAGGGAAGGAGACACCCAGCCTGAACGAGCTCGCCGAAACGTAAGGAATATTGCGTGATACTCTAGAATGAAAGATGAAGCAAAAAGAGCGAAAAGTAAAGCGAGTTACGACAGTGTTTTACTGTCATTGAGATCAAGTACCTAGCTGCCCGAAACAAGTCGTAATTGCATATCCACGGACTTGATTAGTCAAAGGCACCGAGAGCAATTATGCAAGTTATTACACAAAGATCTAATCTATCTGTTTTCGATACCCATTTTACGTGGATCACTGGTATATGTTAACTTATTTAGACTTGACTCCTCAACACCTCGTACTTCTATTCAAGATGATTAGAAAAATAAAAGTTTCATATTCCACCACCTTGGATCTCGTAAGAAATAATTAGCCCCAAGGGTTCTTCAGTGGATCAGTGCGCCTCCAGACCATGTAATTGACTCCTAGATGTCTCAAATGAGCTGAGTTTTTAATTTTTGCACCGTACATCGATCAGAAACGATATTACATAACTTAAATGAATAGTAGCCTCAATTAAGAGAAAATCAGTGCAATGAATTAGGACATCACACTTCATTATCCGCAAACATTTTTACTATATTAAAAAAGATCACATTCATGTTGATGTTTTCCTGTCAAAGTCCTAGCTCTTAACAATGGCGAACGGATGACCAAAAGTGGTTCGATTGGGTTCACTCGGTTCATTGAAGAGATATCTATCAACGACGAACATAAAGACATTAGTACATTTCAAAAGTGTTAGTGAAATACCCTTTAGAATTGGTAGAAATCGACGCCGAACTAAGTTTTAACAAGACCCTAATGTGATTTTTGACCCATGTTTCATTATCTTTCATTCAGTAGTTTGGGAGAACAGCTTCAGTCGGTAGGCGGTGCGCCAATGCATTTCCCCCATCTTGAGAGGGGTTACATTAACTTTCTTGAATGAATACAAAGGTTCATTATTGAAAATAATAGAAAATTCGCTTCAACTGCGAACCAATAAATATTGTAATTTGAATACCCAAAATGTGCTGTACAGAGGTAGATGTTAGTTATCGGAGGAGGGAGCCTTGCAAGTCAGTAACCCGACTAGTTTTGTGTCAGAATACGACTTTCACTAATTTCACTCAGCATGTGTCTAACGGAGATCATATTTTGTATTATATCGCATCAAACTATGGTAACTCAAACACCCTACAATGTTGTTAAAAATTGCGAGGGATTTGTAGCTATAATCAATTCATTCTAAACTCCTCTTTCACAGGAGCTCGTTTCTCCCAGGAAACAAAATTTCCTGCTTACTAACTTATAAGTTGGCTTACTAACTTAAGGCCTTTAGGCAATTCCGCATAAATGAGGAGACGCATACCTGTAAGAACGGGGTTTCTTCACTTCTCGATGAGGAGGATTGTGCCAAAACTTGGCTGAAAAAGTTTAAAATATTCTAAAACTTCAGTCTAGGGAATTGTGCAGCTATCAGTAGTTCATATTTTCGTTTATTCGAAATTGAAATATTTTATTCAGTGCATCTAAAAGACTCTGGAACTTTATGAGAACTTTATGTAGTGGGGTACATACACATTCTTGTTTAGGACGGTATCGACCAACCATATACTGAACTCCTAATTTTCTCGAGTAGACTTAATCTGGAGTGAGTATTTTTCTGAAGTAACACCATTGTCTGGGGGTAGAGGTTCTTCACGCAAGTTGATATTTATATGTGAAAAAAAAAGAAAAGCACGACTAAAACCTACGTAGTCACTTTCGAAGTATAAAAAGCTCCATTCAAAGGGCTCAATAGAAAGGAAGCAAGTTGGTATACTTCCTGAATTTATTGTCCAAACTGGGAAACTGGAGCTAAGCAGAGAAGATGTCTTTCGAAAGGAAAAGGCCGTATAAGTCGTCGGCTTCAACTCTCGTTGGAGAAGGTTAAGAGATCTCGCGGACGAAAAAATAAACCAAAACTTCTTTGGGTTTACTTTACTATTTGATATGGGGAAGTTCGAGGCTTATCCAGCCCGCCCCTAAGGTGAGGGGGGTGTAGTCAACGAGGATTTGTAGGGAACTGCATTAGGCTGAGGCTTCTTCTCAGTTGGGCCTCCAGTAACAAAACTAAATTACTTAACGACGAGAAGGGAAGGGGAAGAAATAAGAGGTAAAACTCGGGGCAGGAAGGGCTTGCTAGCCGAGAGGAAGTTAGTCCGTTAAATTGATAAATCCTTAACTGGGACGTGGGTGAAGGCAAGTTGACTAAAACTAACTGTAGCGGTTGTCTCCTCAGTTTACCGCAGAATAACACAGATGAGTACAGATCTGGCGCTGTGCAGCTAACTATGAGAAAAACCGTTAATTTAGGTGTTCCAGGCCGTTCAATTTTCCATGCGAACTATGATCTACATCCTGAATAGGCTCGTGATTGCAGTGTTTTTCCCTAAATAATATATTTGCCACATTCTTAAGAACTATCGTTTTGAGTACCAATTACAAATCACAAAATGAAGCAGATGAGTAGTGAGATTTGAATGAGGTGATATTAAACAAAGATTGGCTGCTATTAATATTATACTTCTGTACCGCGGCGCCAAGAGGAGGAAATGGGGCCTGACTAACAAGTGAATCAATCTGTATCTAAATTTAAATTGGCTAATTCAACGGTTTTCTATCGAAGAAATCGGACTTATTCCTTTATATTAGTAATAAGTAGGATATTCGTATTTGTAATAAAGTGCAATAGAAGGGAAATAGAGAAACAACAAGGAAGGGACATAAGAGCAAAATGAGTTTTATGAAAAATAAACCAATAATTCAACAAGTCCCCTTGGTGTATTAGAAATATCGTTCTGTTAATGCATCAGGAAAAAATGTAAATTACTCCAAGTTTTATTATTTCTCCATCAGAAAGAGTTAGGGTTAGGGTAGGGTTTGCTTTCTATTTCTACATCAGACAGCCATCCTTCACAAATCGGTGCATTGCAGATGAAAAAATTTATATGAGTATCTTAATTGTCCCTGAATTATGGATGATTCGCCATATTTGTTTAATCCTATAGTTTCGGGGATAAGCATCGAACTGTTTAGGAAGAAGGACGGATGTATTGCATTTTTCGATATTTTAGAACCTACTTACCGTGGAACGTAAACCAACAAATTTTGGGAGGACATTCTACTATTATTTTTTGAGGTCGATTATGAAGGTTCCTTCTATTGGTATATACAACTAAAACTAACTGAAAAATTAGATTCGCTGCCTATGATCTACTCTTCTTGATCAAAGGTTGGTTGACAGCACTATCGGTAGTATGGTCGTCTAGAATCCGCAGTGATCACCGGCTGTCGCCACTATTTTTTAGTGATCAGCTAACGGACGATCGTAGACCAACGCAAGTGGTCTACAATTTAATTGATTTCTATCCGAATTAAATTAAAAAACATTACCCCTCATTCATCAAAGTTTTTTAGATTTCGAGTTTCTAATATTCAAACCCTTAAATGTTATCCTGCAGGAGTGATTGACCATGACGCTGAGATCACTGGCATATCTCGGATCTTTTGTATGATTTTAATGGCGAATTTTGTGAACTTTGGTTCTCTAGTTTCAGAGAAAAGATAGGGATGGCATCCGGTGTATAGAAGACGAACGAAAGAAGTATTATTATTATTTTAATTTTATTTTTGAAGTCTACATGAACCAACATCTGAGGGAGATCAAAGACAATTTTTTTGGTTGATTACCAAGGTTCATTATTGAAATATGAACCAAAAGAATAATGTTAAAGGACACATCAAATGCATTGACCATAATGCGAGGAATCCTACATCAAGATTAATGATTCAAAGAAGAAAATGTATTCAGGAGAAGTTTCATGGACTCCAGCCAGGATGAGGGACTGTAAAGTCAACTAAAACCTGAAGGAGAAACTAAGACATTAAAGACCAACTTGTGAAAGTATCGTTCCACCTGGGCGCAATATCGTCACAGGGAAACACAGGAAGCCGTAGAATTAGTACATTTCTCATTAAGAACTTCAAAATAGTCATCTTTTGACTTCGTTTATTGAATTATTTCAGTTGAATTCATTTCATCAACTTGAAGAGATTTCTTTAATAGAAGATGGTGAGAATTTATCAATGGGGATCTATACTTTTGCTGTACTGGACGGTTGACCAGAGAAGCTTTTAAATTTTGTGTACATTTGCCTTCGATGATATACTGATTGGCCGAGCAACATCTCTTAAGTTAATCGGGTTCAATTTGAGCTGAGGTCGGTTCGATCACATTTTGGCAGCAATCAGCTGTCCTGTTTCCTTCTCGGATCCCATATAGCAGAATCATCTCTATAGAATATAGAACCAAGAAACCTACTTTTCTTGATCTGAACCTCCTAAAACCACAATGTCCTATGAGTTGGAAATAACCATAACTATTATTATCTCTCCAGGCTCATTAAGTAGCAATTACATAGGTGCTGTAGGATTACATTGTTTTAAAAATGAGTTTTTTGCACGTTTTTGAAAAAAAAAGTAACCAACACTGACAAATTCCCTTATGATTTGCTTCACATCAACCCCACCGTCTTCACTCTTGGTTCAGTCACTCTATATTTCATTTCACCGTGCCAGTAGCGGTCTTTATTTCCACATTTCTCTATTCCATTTATTAAAGGGACTGTTAATCCTCATGCTGCTGCTGATCCGCAAGATGTAAATAGCTTAGACTACGTTTGGAATTCCAAAATTGTTTAACAAGAAAGGACAACATTTCCCGCAAGGTATTTTTCGGAATATTTTTTTTTTTCTTCAGAAGTTGTTAATCGGCCGGGGAAAAGTAGAAAATGAATTTACAAAATCACCTGGATGAGACATAAATTTAAATAAAATTAATTATCTGAGGAGAACATAACGTGGGGTTCCGAGTAAAAGTGACCAAGTAACATTTGCAAAATTTTACAGGGGAGCGATCTGAAGTTTCACCTATTTTCTTCTTAAGAACACTGGTTGTGTGAAGTCTCATCCGACTATGTTTCGATTTTTCTTTATCCTGTAGGTAGTTAGCTAGTGCCCTCCTCTCATATCGTGCTTCAAAATTCACTTCAGTTTAAGTAAGAGCTGTTTATTCGGAAAACTCTATTTGATCATTTTTACCTGCCTGGAGTTTCAAGCTTTACTCATTTGGTCAATTCAATTCTTCGAAAATCAGTCGCATAGTTACATGAAATTGAGGGATCGAATAGTTTTTTCGTTAATTTATCGTGTTGCCAAGCATTTAATAACAATGATATACCTATTTCTGTTAGAAAAGGTTATCCATTACCTATCACTGTAATTGGTGATTTTCACCTGCCCACTACGCAATCTTACAAATCTTACACAGTAAAAGTGATCAAATGACAATTGATAACATTTACATGCACCAGCGAGAGTACATTTATAATCCATCTCGTGTTTTTTGGTTGAGTTCAAATGCCATTTGGTCACATAAAACTCTTTGGGTCAGGCAGGTAAAATTTATTTTCAAGTATTTCTTGCACATCAGTTTGAAGATAAGGTTCTTAGCAACAACACACAGTAGACAACGTTCCTTAGTACCGGAATGACAAAAAAAGCTCATTTTGAAAAAAATGTTACTTGGTCACTTTTACGCGGAACCCCACGATAGGTGGATTTGAAAGGTATAGTAGGTAGCTCAATAAATTCGTGTAGCTCCTATGTATCTCAGCAAATCGTATCAAATAAATACATTTTTTTTAATTTTTAATGTTGCTAGGAGTTCAACTTTCCGGTACTTTCCCCAATCTTTTTATCGGAACCTAAACTCAGAGCATTATCCTGACTATTTCCCCAACAACCTTTCATATTTTAATGTCATCTATCAAAAAACCTAAACATATAATAAAAAGTATTCAGCAACCAGAAAACACTTTCCGGGGAGGTGTAAACATGAGTGTATCCTCAACTACTTGCAAAGTAGCCAGAACATGACTTTCAAGGAGCTCCCGTGACGGGGCATGGCGCAAACTGCTTTCAGTCAAGGCCATTTCTTCTGACAACTGACAAAAAGAAAGACGGTAAGACGTTCCAGTGACGGGGACAATGTAACCGACTCATGCTCTCTGCCTCATTTGCAATGGATGGACAAGTTCTTCTAGACGTCTTCTTCTTAGTTTTTTGTTTTTTCGCCCTATTATGTACTCCTTTTTTTCCCCGCCATCCTATCCTATTCATTTCCAGTTTCTTTCTTCTCCTTCAAGCTCTCCTCGGTTGAGCTTCGGCCTTTTCGCGGAAAACGGATATTATTGCTCCTCCGACCCCTATCGACGGCCTTGCGGTTTGAAAACCGATCTTCTAACAAGAAAAACCTCAACGCAGGAGATGGGTAACATTCAAAGACCTGAGAAATCGATATCAGTATCCGAGGATGAAATTACGTTCCCACCCGCTGAATCAGACTTCCCTCAGCTCCAGGTATAGTGAGCGTTCCATCAAGAAGGGTTTTATATTACTCACTCGATTCTGAGGTTTTCTCGTCGTTTGATGTCACCAATCAACTGCTCACATCATCTAAGAAAACAATTCACAACTATAATAAAGAGGGCCATTGAATAAGGAATATTCTCTCGCATTTTCTTGTATCCTAGAATCCTGAAAGAAGAACTCCTCCATCCACTCGTAAAGAAATTCACTTTATACTATGATTCTTGAATGATGCTATCTTCTTTGATCCGTCATCATCTGCTTCCTTAGTTTTTTCAATATGACTATTCTCGTCACAAGTCTTTCCATTAAGAGGAAATGAACAAACTATTTGCACTCATAAGTCTGCTCTAATTTTTCACGAACGGTCACCCCTTATAAATCCAGGACCGATGAAGTTTCGTCACCATTTTTCGCTTTCGGTAAAGGTTGAAGGTAACGAACCTGTTGCAGTGGCTCGAGAACACTCTCATTAAGCTTGAAATCAAAAGTCCGTTGCCAAAAAAAGAAAAAAAAATTAATTAATTAGGAAAAAAAAACTTAAAAAGAAATAATGCGCTTGTTGGCCACTTTCAGTTGTGGTTTTGATTTGACAGACCGTCATTCGTGAGAACCTATTTTTCGACAAACGGACCATGAACGGGAAACCGTTGAAACAAACCAATTATCCTGACAATGATTTTTGTATAGCTTACAAAAGGCAAATGTTTTTTTGCATTCAAGAATCGAGGAGTGACTTTTCTAACGAATCAGTGAAAGCGTGTTCGTCCTTTAGATAAAAAATCGATTCTCACTGATAACTCAAAATTTTTAGTTACATAGGTAGTATTACATTTACCGCAATTTGAACTATACATATTTCGACTCTACACTAGCATCCATTCATCGGCATGCTTCGGATCACTCACATAAGATCTAAATAATCAAGAAAAGAAGAACCAAATAAGTAGACATTTGAACAGTAGGGTAACCAGTCATGCTCGGGAAAGTATTCGATAAATGTTATCGATGTGTGTTATGTAATGGCCACCATACGTACAGCTACAAACACATCCTCAACGCTCAGTTAAATATTACTTTTAGTTTACTTTTTTCAATAATAAGCCTTTGTAATCGTATATCAACAATTTTTTATAATCTCCCTCAAACTTTGTCATTTTATTGTTCCAGGCACGTAGATTCTAAATCTGTCCTCTCGCTGTCCGTCATACGCCGTAAGAGCCGTGAAAATTTTGAGTATTGACGTGAAAACCCCGTTCTATCGCACATGGACTCCTTTTGGGGTAAAGTTGGTCTTAACTTCTAGCGAGCCTGGTCGTCTTACATGGTGGAGGGGGGAGTAATTAATTACTGAACCGTTGTGAAATAATTTGCAGCATTTGAAAAGTTAGTACCTAACTGGTTTGTATATTATGCAGTTTATTTTCCGGTGAAAAAGAGACCATAAAAACAAACATTTGGAATACGAAAATTTTCAGGAACTCAATGATCACACGTCGAACAGATTTCTGTTTAGTCTTCTTTACAAATATTCAGCAAATATATTCCTTTATGTTTATTCATGATATTTTTTTAGAAGTGTGAAACTTTATATGATGATTTGCAGTTTTATTCAAAATGGGAGAGCGGAACTACCTTAAAAGTGGTACATTTGTTTTGAGCTATCGCTCTCTCATTTCTCCTTGTACTATTTCGTTTCTTGTTGATTTCATTTTAATTGAGTTCAATGGTCTGAAGAAAAAAACCGTGTCGGTACGTAATGCATGCATTACAGGGAAGTGTTCATGTACCTTTTTCATAAGAAACAAACTTGGTTTTATGATGTTTCAAATACAATGTTTCCTATTTTAATAAAACTAGTTTTCAAAAATATTTTTAATTTTTTGATTCCTTAAATGGGTTGTACATTTCCATAATAAAAGAGTACATGGAACTATTACATCATATTTCTTCATTCGTTATTTATTTGTTGAACACCTCATTTATATCATTACTTTCCCTAATTGGTACACTGCAATGATCGATGGAAAGCTATTACTCTGCGAGAAAGACTTCTACTGCCGTTGAGCACATACTAATGCCGTATATTGGAGTCTTCCACCGTTGAAACGGCAGCAACTCAATTCTGACTCTACATCTGCATATCTTGATGGAACCACAACAGCTTCGGATTAGCCTGATTGATTCGCTTCCACGCCCCCCTGCTTTCCGATTTCTCGTTATGCCAACACATCAGCTGTGTCTCCAACCGACGAACAGGGTTGGTGATATCTTGATTGGCTGACTCGAGCATCATTATTGTACTAGCTAATTTGGTGAAGGTGGTAATAATGAAATAATACGCGTAGAACAAAAACCTCCAACTGTGAATAATGATTCTACCTTAGTTATGGCTAGACATAGATTTTTAGCTTTCTTTCGATCATAATTGTTATCGAACTTTAAAAATTATTCTCAAAGTTCATAATTTAAAATTGAAAGAAGCCAACTGATATACATGAAGAAAAACGTAGCAAATCATAAATTCGTCAAACATTTTGCCAATTTACCATTGGCGCTAATTTAAAAAGAACTTTAATCATTTTGGACCGAATGACAACAACAATTTTAACTCATTCCATACAACGAGTGAATAGTAATGTTGCGGCCAAAACTTTACTAGGTTTTCTTTCAAGAACTAGAATTCGTATTGTTATGTACCATTCAGCCCCCCCCCCCCCCCCGATTTTTCTCAGTGCCCTTGGAGTGTGATGGATATGGTAAGTTGGCCCTTCCCGATTCTTGAAACAGTCGCCTTGGGAGATGAATCAGACGTTTTCAAGCGTGTGGGTCATCCTCTAAGCGTGGCGGGCATTACCGCAATCAGATCAATGGAAGGGGCAACTATGCCGTTCCATCACGTCACACTTTACAATAACATTTTTACTTAACCACGACCCCGATATTATCGATGCGCGAGCCAACTGTACTTCAAGTCGGCTTGTAGAATTGACAAGATAATCAGTAAAATTATAACAGATAATCTTCAATAGATTCGTTAAAGACTTTTTATAGACTTCTGATTGAATTTCATTAACACAACGAGTTAGTGAGAGACACCGAACAATTTACTAAAGCTGAAATTCCAATAGCAATTCAATGAGAAATTGAATCAAAACTTCATTCTAACTGATGTGAATGTGAGGACATAAGACGCGAGCATGCTCACATATTATTTATCTGGAAACCTTGGGCAGTGGTTCATTATGAGAGATAAATAAAGGATTGACGATTAAAATCGATAACAAGATAACCTAACTATTGTGACGAAAACTACTACTACTAACGGTAGTGAATTTGCAAAATATGGTTCTAGCCTCAATCCATTTTATTTACTGAGGTAATTAAGCAAGTCCTTAACTCTTATTTTCTTTTCTACTGGAATGTTAACACTGCTTTGATTCGACGTTACAAAATGCTTGAAAACCGGTTTTACTATCGGTATATGATTGCTTGAGCAATTATTCCAAATTGTTTTTGCTCGATTTAGAAACTGTACCTTTAAAAGGATCCCTAAGCTGGCGGAAAAAATCGTAAATTCCACAAGGTACGACCAGTATGGGTTTGCTCATTTTCGCTTTGTTTAGTTTTACCAATAATACTAAGTCTGAGAATTTGCAGTTTTTTGCTGTTACCGACACTCACTATAAACCTCATCCTTAATGTTCTACCTCCATCCAAGGCCTTTCTCTCTCTCTCTCCATAAAAAATGCTGAAACGTTTATTCAGTAAGCACAAAATCCACTTTCTGGAAGTCATCACGTGAAGATAACAATCCAGCGATGATCGTTTGGGACTACCCTCCCCCTGGCATACTCATTCCGATCGATCCATTTTCGTTTATTGCTCCATTACAATCGAAAACGGGGATAAGAGCGTTTTGGAGGGCAATTATGCCGTAAATCGAGTCAAGTCGTTCCATTAAGGGAGTCCGCTTTTGTGAGCTGCCTCCGCTTCTTTGGCTGCCTGCTTTAGAATGAGATTCTGCACTTACGCCTCCGGTTTTAATGGACAACTCGGTGCGTTAGAACCAACTGCGATCGTTGGAATTTGTTGGTAGTAACATTATTCCAAGTATATGGTGGTGATCAGCAAAGTATCGAGAAATATCGCGTAATAGACAGTTGATAGCTTGGAGATTTCTAACGGTAGACTGCCAACTCCAAAAAACGATGGGCACAGGTGGTGAACAGCTAGAAACTTAGCGGTTCATTCGGGAGTTGTGGAATTTTGAAGTTTTAATAAACGTTTAAAAAAAAATGTTGGTATAGTTTTAGCAATACATTATGGCCATTTGACAGAAAATTCGCGAAGTATTGTATCGAGTAGGTTTTATTTTGGTTTCAAATGTTATTAATAATTATTATTGCGATGTTCTTATTTTGAACCAAAATTCAATCAATTCAGTTCAAGGCCTTAGAAATAACGAAGATTTCACAATCGCTCCAATATCTACATATTAGTGTACATAGTCAGTACTAATTGTTAGACTCCCTCTCATTCTGGGAGTGGTACATTACTGGGGACTTGAGCTGACTTAAGAATTGAGTGAACAACAATTCAACTCTATTTCGTTTCAACGATATTGAAACAGCCACCTTTCAAATTCCATTGACATGATGTAGGTAACACACACGAAACGTACTCCCCGAATTGAGACTTTCAATATAATTTAAAGCTGCGTTAAGCAACTCAACCCTGTTATTAGAGATAAACAAAAACCTGACTATATTTAAAAAAAAAAAAAAAATCATAACTGTGTCTCACGAGTAACGAACAACCCGACTCCAACTTACGTGTTCTACAACTCATTTCCGACCATAAGTGTCTCTTAGCAATTTTTTCAGAGGCCTCGTTTTCGAGTTATTCGCGATTAAAGATTTTTTTTCGTACTTTCGATCTTATGTCATTAAAACTGTCCCAATTCCCTCAATTTTAGAGATAGCTCAAATTTGACTCTTGACGAAAAAAGGTTGGTAGGTTACGATATACGTAACTTTTCTCGCTGAATCGAATGGTGACAACGCCAGACCTCGAAATGGACAATTTGAGATACTGAACATAGCTGGTAGTAATAACCAAAACCTTAGTGACAAAAAAAAGGATTAGTAGATAAACAAAAAGATAGTATGGTAGATGAGTGACATAAACAACATTATTTACCAATATTTTTTCCTCATACTATCCGACGTGTTAGCAAGGGTGTGACTGGTTCACTGGAGGAGTGTGAGCACGACCACCGTAATTCCGAACATATAAACGAGCACCTTGATAGTAAAGACAGGGACATACCCTGGGAATTTTTGTGCGTATGGAGTCCGTCAGTCTTGAAACCGCTGACCATACTCCCTTGCTGCTTCAGAAGCATTACCATTGCAAAACCGTACGCGAAAATCATGACAACATACTCACTTGTGGTTTAGCTACAGCTCACCATGATGAATGGAAATATGCAACGCGAAGAGTTGGTAATGATACAAGATCCTGGTTTGATAAGGGTCCATGATGTCAGCAAAAAGATGAATGTAGCTCATCTCAATCAATCGTAAATGAACACAAATAACAGCCGTCTCTTGGCTCTTCGATTATCCTGACTTTGGCCAGACATGTTAGAAATGCCGTAGACGCTGTTCACAAACGAACGGGTTTATGCATCCGACAAAACTTATTCAAATCGTCACATGAGAGGTCACATTGTCACAATTCGAAGCAGCAAGAAAAGTTACGTATATCCCGCCTCCAACCTTTTTTCGTCGAGACTTTTGAAAAAAAAAACCCTCAATTTTAATAGAAAACACCCGTTTTCTGCAGTTAAACGCCATTTCCTCAACTAAAAATATTTTTTAAAACCAAGACGACTAACCCGTTAGAATACTGACATTATGGCGCAAGTTTTACCAGGCCTGCACAGTTCTTCGTAAAGCATTAATGGGGTTGCTACGTGAGATGAGAATCTAGTGATTTCAAAGATTTTGACGAAACCATGAAGCGCCAATATGCGCAGCAATCGTACATCTTCAATGCAATTCAAAGAAAATGTTTTCTGACATCAAAGAGATGGGAAATTTAAAGCTCTTTTCAACGGGGCCATCAAATTTGAGCTACCACCAAAATTCAGGAAATTAGGTCAGTTTTAATGACATAAGATCGAAACCACGAAGAAAAATCTTAAATCGCGAATAACTCGGAGACGAGGTCTCTTAAAAAAATTGCTTGGAGGCACGTTTGGTCGGAAATGAGTTGTAAAACACGTAGGGGTCGGGTTGTGCATTACTCGTTGGACACCCTGTATACCCAATTAGTAATAGTAGGTAATGACAAATATGGACTGCTTGTCAAAAGTTAAGGGTATGGACATTGTTAATTAGTCGTGTATTTATATATATGGACGGCCATACTGCACAGAACAATTTAGTATCGTTGTTTCACCCTCCGTTCTGGAAATGGTCACTCCGCTTCTCTCGTTTTTATTTTTATAACCCCATTCTCCTCTCGACCCGGTAAAGCTGAGGTGAAAAAAAGGGCGACGAGACGAGAAAAGAATGCTGCGAGGTGTTTCAAAAGAGTGGACAGATAATGTCGGTTGAAGGATGGCTCCATTTGGTCGAGCTCGTGGGGGCCCTGGAAATTACTCCCCTCACCTGGTCTACGGGGCAGCGCGATTACCGGCGTAATGACCTGAGCATTGTTACAACCTGCGTTACAACACAGTTCATCTTCCTCATAACGTTTAGCGCCGAACGCACGACGTCACTTCGCTGGTTATGAAGAACATCGTGTCTCATGACTCCACTCAGTCGTTATAGTACGAGTCGGCGAAGATCTAGCACGAAGTAAGTGCTCATATCCGACTAAGTTATCCGGAAGGTTTGCTGGAAATGCAGAGAAAAAATGGACTGTGTTTGGCAAAAACCACCCAAGTTAGTTAGTGAGACTGAAAAGTTAGCAGGAAAATTCGCCAATCCTTTGTTTTTACTCTGTAAATAAACTTATCCTGTTTAGCTACAAAAAATTGTGATCGCCGGATCAATATTTAAATTTCAAAAATTAGAAAAAGGTTATTATGTATGTTGCTCCAAAGTTGCTCGCGTTGTGCAATAAACGTCCACATAAGGAAAACTGCTGCATTCCCCCCTTTACTGCACAAAATATCGGAGACGGAAGGACCATGGAAAAAATAGGAAAAGGTATGATTCCACCAATGAAAATCTAATAATACAAAACCAAATCAAATTGAATGGCTAGCGGATGCCGGGTTGTTTGTGTCACATCTTTCTCTTTCTCGTTCTAACATGAACGTGTTGATCTTTTAAACGTTCTAGCTAATCATGAAAGATGACAAGTATGAGCTTGTAGCAAGAATGCAACGGGACATATTTCAGCGTGAACCAACGCCCTCGAAATGTTGGTCGACGTATTGCGGGAAATCATGTAGCGAATGATGGTGCAATTGTGATGCATCTTATATGACTTTATTTATTAAATTGGTCTTTTTCGACTACTTCAGGTAGTTAGTGCGCGATCGAACCATTAGAACCTCAAAAACTGATGATTAGTGGATTTTACGTTTGTGCACGCTTTGAGTGATGTATTGATTTCTTCTTTTTTCTTCTTTTTTTCAACTAAAGCGAATCGAGCTTTTTACTGCCGCAGTTGCTTAAATCACCAATTTATTTTCCATTGTTAATTATTGAACTCAAAACGGTTGCCTAATTGTCATTTTCGTGAAAGTGGCGTTGCCTTTCTCAAAAATTTCATTTTGTTTGACCTTCTCTCGATGAGAGTGAAAGAAGTTTTTATTGGAAGGAGACGTGAAAAAGCAAAAGTGAAATGTAGAGAAACTTTTTTGTGTTCTTTACGACCAACTAGTAAACATCTAAAATGGATTGATCAAATAAATTATGCTACCAGACTTCTCTGATGAGATAAAACACTTATTATGGGCACTACAAGTAAGTACCTACAGCCGTGTATTTTTATATCGATTTCAATGTCAGCAGGAAGAGTATCCGACCATAAATCTAAGCTATCTATGGCTACTGAACAGACAGATGGATTTTGGAGGATTCAGGAACTTGTATCACTGTAGCAGATTCTATCATAATCGTTTCTAAACTTGGAAAATGTGGTGTTATCTACTCAGGAGATGTTATTCATGGTCTAATACTACTGATATCTGTAACATGATTATGGTCGAATGAAAAGCTGGGAATTTTTGATTTATTAGTTTCAATAATGTAGGTACCTTTGCGATCGACCTCTAAATTTGTTGTCTTACGTTTCAAGGTCTGTAGAATCCGAAAATCTGATAAAAAAACGTTGGCAGTGCTCTGAGATTTATTATTTTTCAATTAGAATAACGTTGGAGTACGCTGGCCCCTCATCCGATTTCAGATGCACCACAGAATCTATTCTAATTTCAGAGTTCAGGTTGATTAAGATTGAAAATAGTCATTACATTTTTTCGGAAGCGTGAGGTTATATTTTCCAGAGAGCAGGTGAATGGAATGTCACCGTATACAATGTTACATCCAACATGACTTAATTTACCGATGTGATGTTTTACCTTACTAAATTTCAGTTTTTTACTCATGAATTGTTTTATAAAAAATTTAGCGAGGTAAAATAAATCACCTACATAAGCATCATTTGTCCTCAATAAAACCTACCCTGTTCTCAAACAAATTTCCGCAGTCATCTGAATGTCGATTCTCACCTGATACCAGGCGATTTTTATCATATCCATTCTGGTTCACAGTCGTGTTACAGTTCTTTTTTCTATCAGAGAGGGTAAGGATGAGCGGTCAGCCCATTCAAAAGCTGACCCATTCGATTCTTTGAAGGAAAGTCCATCAATGGTATTTCTTTAAAGTTTTTGGTGTTCAGATTTTTGAAATTTCAGTTATTTGATTTCACCCTCTAGGATTGAATGAGATAAATGCCAGCGTAGAATGGTTATTCTAATTCGGAAATAATAAATGTCTGTGTAATAATTTGCAACCTTTTTTATATATCTGACTATATAGAGAATATCTGGTAAAACTGGACTTTGTCCGGATATTAAGAAAACAAAAAAACATAAATAAATGTAATAGATTTTGAATAATAGGGTTTTCTTTCGGAAATATTTTAGATATTTGAATAAAGAATATTCTGGTTTAACTTACCCGAAGTTTTCTCCTGACCACTTCTCTTTAGGAGGTCTTACCTGAAAATAAAATGAAGTGATACGTTAGACTTATGTGTAAATTGAAAAAGTTTATGTCAAAGAATCAATAACTTTAGTATGGTATTTGATTTAGTATGGTCTCTGATTCAGCACGGTTATACCAGCCGACGCATATTGGGAAATGGCCTAAAAACGGAAAAAACCCCCGACACGCTTTATTTATCACTTTAAAAATTTCGTTCTTGTGCTAAAAAATCGATGTCAGCAATCAACTGGTGAGGTTCGTAGGCCAGTTCAATTGGCCGGGAATTCGTGGTCCAAATAAACAATTGAATGGTAAAAAAATGCCCTAAAATTCATTTTTCGGCAAGGTGAAACATGGTTTTTCATTTTTTGGCATGTGGGGTGTCGTGAAACATGGTTTTTTGGGTGCTGAGTCGAATGAGACCATTTTCAGTCCGATCCACTCCCATCCAGTGTGCAAAATTTAAAAAAAGTGTGAAAAACGCTTAAAAATAAGGTTTTTTTTTTAAATTGGCAAGTTAGGTGTCATTAAACATACTTTCTTCTGTGCTGAGTCACATGAATCTAGGTTCAGCCTGATCTGCCACCACCCAGTGGGCGTACCTTTCAAAAAAGTGTCTCAAATATCAAAAACCACACTTCTGTTGTTCTTAACTCAGTTATCGGCGTGCTGTTTTTTTTTTAAATTATTATTTCAGTGATTCCGACGGATTCCAGACCTCCAAGCTGTACAATTGTGGAAAAAACTGCACGACTAAGCAATTTTTGCTTTGTTAATGAAACAGAACATCATCAGGACGAATTCCTGTAGTGTTCGTGCAGCAAACTCCACATGTAATTACGCTTCATTTATTTGGTCCTATTATCGGTCTCTCCGATTGTCTCGTGATTATTGTGCCTTCGGGCGTTGAGGACTTCACCGATGGGCTTGAGATATCTGGTCCTTTATAGACAAAAAACGTCGCGGTGATTGCAGACGCAGACAGAAGCAAATGGAATTTTTAGGGAACAAAGTAAAATGTGTCTACTACTGAAAAATCGCAAACCTGGGTTGGAGACTGTTGGAGCTTTTTTTAAAAGTCAAAAACATATGAAATTAACATTATACTGCGGTTTTTTTCATTGTAAACGCTTCATATTTTGTATTTTTTGTGACCCAGAGGATGTGTGCGATGCAATGTAGGATTTATTGATAGCAAACAGTCAGTCGACTGAATTTTCAAACGAAACTGATACAGTTCCTGAGCTAAATTCATATCACTCCAAATCCTCTGATTCTTCAACATTTCAACTTTGAACGGGTAAAAATAGGTTCACGCAATTTTTCAGCGAGAAACCATCTTGAATTATATCTTGATTGTACAGGATGTTAGCTTACAGAAACGTGCTTCGAATCAATAAAATCTTGCATTTGGAAAATTGAGGTTTTTTCCGCGTTTCAACCACTGTGCGACGAACATAGAAACAGTCACCTACCATCATTAAGCTGAAATATCATTAATCACAGGGGAAATAATACTGGAATTCCAATTCACTTAGCATTTCGCGGTGGAGCACCTGGTCAGAAGACCCACTTGTTAACTGTTACCATAACAACCAAGTAGTTAGTGTAGCGTGAGAGTACGTATTTGATGTGTATCCAGTCATCTCAGAGCAGAATCGAACGGTCTCAACGCAATAGCGGACTACAATAATATACCTACGTAAGTAAATGTTAGCAGGTTACGTGTTATACTACATGCATGAGCTTGATCTAAACTCGAATTCAACTCCATTTCTACTCCGAATTTTAAAACTTAACTTCCAAAAAAACTAACAATGATCAGTAGAAAACATTTCAAACTATAAAATACTTGCAAAAAAACTAGATCTTGTTAACAAGAACCAACGTCCAACATTTTTAATTGGTACTTATGGGTTTCGAGAGTTTAAAGTATGGAAATGCCGTGTCCAAAAAAAAAAAAAAAAACCCCCGAACGTACCACTGATTGACATGTTATTGTGTTTGGTACCATAACATTCGCGTGCTAATGTCCGATGATCTCACATTCTAATCGAATAAATGTAGAATTTCATAGGCAATCCAATGATACTTTGCAAACAAGATATACTCGTACCCATGAACTTTTGGTCTGATTCAGTTTTGGGAATATCTGTGGTACTACATGGATTTCTTCCAAAATCATGAGATAGCCAAAGTATTGCGATCAGGAGGTAAAACAAAGTTGGGTTTCAGGAGATAGTTTAGCTTACTCATCTGATTACAATGGAACCAGTAATTTCATCCGTCTCTTGACGTTAAGGCCAGAGGAGTTCCTATCAAATGTCAGTTTCTTCATCTAGGTAACAAGATACTATCTCGCTCATGTGACGATTTGTGGTCACCACTTTCTATCTTGAGTTCACGTTGAATTTTTCCGTTATCCATTAATTAATTGTCTCGTTATAGAAAAGTTCGGTGTGTGCCACGAAAATGTCTCGGAAGAGGAATTTCTACTTGAAACTTACATTTCAAACCTTCAGCAAATTTTGTATCTTATCCACTCATTTTATCGTATACGCACGTAAAATGTGTCTACGAGTAAACCGAACTCTCTCTTCGACTCTGGGGAAGTATTCTCGGATGCAGTGGTTTCGAATCACACAATTCTCCACAAATATACAATATCTATGAAGTCCTTCTAAGTTTATGGAGAATCCGCATTATATTATTGTTCGTAGATATAACGTATTCACACGTTTTCTGGCATCGGTTTCTTATAGTTCCATAGAAGATTTGTTGGTTCCAAATAAAGCTCATGCGTGAAAAATATGTTTCAAACCTAAAATTTAGGCTCCTTTTTTATTTCTCCAAGTTTCACCTTTCCTGATTTAACCTGAAAAAAATATTATCGTCAGGGATTTGAAAGAGTTTTTTATATGTGTTCCCAGCAGCCAAAGGGCCACCCTAAAAACGTTATAATCGTAAAAATTTGTGCATCGACCAAAACACTGTTGATCGTACTCGGTCATTCCATAAAGTTAATATGAACCTATCAAGAAATACCTCCCAAGACAATATTCAAGTAGGAAGTGGGTGGCACGGGGGATTGGTCTTTGTTAGAAACAAAGCACCTAAGCATGTACTAGACGGAAAACTCATACGGGCTTGTTAATTACGAAAGTCAGAACCGTATGATGTCGTTGTTTAATGAAGCTTTCACTGCATAGGCAGGATTTTCCTCGAGCAACAATAATGCTGAGATGAACCGAAGCGACAAGATCCCCAGCCGCTGGTTCTCGTCATTCCGCAGCCCTCGAGTCCCAACGCTGTCATTGTCTGAAAAGGCCGCTTTGTAAAAAAAGAGAACAAAATGTTTCAAGTTTCCATTATTATAATTGTGTCTCTTTTCAGAAAGGAGCCGTTCATTCTTCAAATATCAACTCTGTAGAAACGGAGCAGTTCCAATCGTCATTCTTAATGAGGAACGTGATTGGAGAGGTTTAGTGTCATAAAAATACGACTACGAATTGAGTTAATTACTCAAGATACATTTTTGAGTTCACCAAAATACCTGAGAGGGTCATTGAAGAAGCACAGTACTAAATTAATCGCAGTGGTAATTACTATAGTGCTGATGATTTACTCTGTACTCATAGTAATGAGGACTGTGAGAGTGTAGGACGAGATAGACCCAGATGAAATAAGCCGTTATTGATAACGATTACTACCTAGTAAGAGTCTTCATAACTTCCATAACTCTCAAAGAAATAAATGAATTATGCGCTGTGGATGTCAGCGAATCCGCTATTTCGTGTGTCTTCTTTGAACCAATCCCTCTGAAAATACAAATTCACTCGAGTTTTTAAAATCCTCCTTACCGTGACAAGAAAAATAGTTATGACAGTATGATTGTAAGATGGATTTAATTATTATATTATCAAAAGAGTTTAGGTTTAGAGAACAACGTGACTCGAGCATACAGAGGTTAATACTTTATTCAATTCGATATAAACGATGTAATCAATCATTAGTTATGATCAAATAACATGGGCTGGTGGTGTGAAGGCTGCTAGGTCGCATGAAGAAGCTCGGCGATCACAGCGCAAATTTAGAACTATTAAGCTTTAGTTCTACCTGATTTTACAATAATAACAAAATATGTTATATGTTGTTAATACATATTATGTATTAACATAAGTATTAATTTAAATCTCTGATGACAAACAATCAATATTCCTGTACATGTATTAGTTCAACCTAGAAATTAATGATAATACTCGTTTGATATTAAAAATATGAGTAAGCTGAACACCATCAAGCGTTTTGAGAAGTCTTGAAAACTGATCTGAATGGAAATAAATTGTTAATGAATTTTCTTCTAGGAAGTCCATTATAGTGGAGCATTTTGATATAATTCCTGTGTTTTGAAAATTGTTCATAATTATGTTCTAATATAATTTGGTACGATGAATTCATTGTTTGAATCGAAAACCAAAATCGCTCTTAAGAAAATGAAATAAGAAAACCCCACTACTATTATAAAATGGTTTATTATGTCTGTATTATGCAGCTCTTCCACGCAGATTCATAGAAAAAGATTCCGTGAGCTCATGAGTCAGAAAAGCCAAATAAGTGAATTCCAGAGAAGCCAATAGTATATCACGTAATATATAATATATGTACCTATGGACGTACACTGCCGCCTACATCGCGAAAGACAATTTCTGTAATAACAATTTGTACCTACAAATGGTATTCCATTAAACTTTATAAATGAATAATTATAATTATAGTATGAGTATATTTATGGTAAAATGTGATTGCACACTCACCCTGATACATAATGCATGGTAACTCAGGCTGTTGTGATATTCACCCTCAGCTGGCAAGTATTCAAAGGGCTTGAATGGAACGTCACTAACCTACATATTCTCGGTCGGTGTAACACTGGGTGATCAAGAATACAGAGGGGAGGTCACGAAAAGTAACGCGTGCATTCAACCTAACAACTAAGTACCTTCCCGTACATAAAGCTCATGAAATGCACACCCTCACAAAGGGATATTCGCCAGCTGTACTCGTAGAATACTAGAAACTCAAAAGAGGGACAGGAGAGTGAGAGACACAACCGTACACAGACAGATATGAGGGCTGGTAGATTTATCCTGCACGGCTTACAGCTTGTGTGGTATAACTTTCCGAGCCACACGGTCAGAGGGACTTCTCTTCTGATTTATGCCCGGGAATCGCATAAATGCCCAGTGAAGGGATAGGCGCTTTTACAGTTAGCGATTTTGACCAATTACGAGATGGACGTAAAAAACTTGTTATTTTTCCTCTTCGGCTCCACGCTTTCAATCCCTGCAGCAAGAAAGAGGGGTGAAGAGGCCATAAACGTCTATAGGTAGGCCACTTGGCTTCGGAAAACAAATAAACAGTTACAACTCCTAGCCATTACAAAAGTGCAGCGGGATTTACGGCTCGAGGCTCTTTCATTTTTGTGGTCGTAGGGGGAGGGGCTGTTACCTGGATGTGGCACGGGGTCAGAAAAGCGAGAGCTCGGCTGAAAGAAAGCGGTAGAATGGGACCGCGACAGCTCGTAATAGCCAACTGCGATAAATTCACCGTAGCCTTCAGCTACAAGGAGTAAAGAGGGATGAACGATAATTCATCATTTATAGATTTACCAGTTAATCGAAAGCAATTCGTTTCATTCTGGCCCGTAGTGGGTTGATGGTATTTTATTTACAATCATAGCATTATTGTACCACGATTTAATGTTAGTGTCAGACTTAACTATGGTGCTCCAGGGATAGCTGAATCCAACATAAATTATTCAAGCGGCAATATCAATGTATTAATTTGCATTTAACAATCATCGTGGGATTTCTTCGAGCCTTCTGGCTCAACTTGAAAATCAAGAGAAAGCAGTTTTGTAAATTGGAGGAATGTTGTGACGTATTAATTGAAATTTAATTTCTCTGGTCGGTTTAGTCTTATGAATATCTAAATCGGTTGGAAGCATCTGATGAAAATATTGTAGGTAGGTAAAATCACTAGGCAGTTATTTCCTATTATCCAAACAAAAATTGTCATTTTTGTTTTATTCTGAAACAAGTTTTGAATAGCACCCTTTAAGATTCACATGTTAAAGAGGTTGAATTTTAGAACAACAATGTTGAGTTTGTGCCATACTTGTCATGGTGTTTTGAGCTTCTACAAAGGTCATGCTCCTATGTTGCCTTAAGTTCATTCGTCTTATTAGAGCAAATCTTATCATCCACACCTTGACCATGAAAAAAATAAATGTAATTGGCGTAAAGCTAGTCTGGACATACAGTGCACAGCTCCGGAGCTGAATTTCTCAAAGTAATCGTGATATTATACAGCAATTCCAGAACAAAGTACTGCAGTCATGCCTTGATGCATCTTCTTCTTCAAGTGACATCTCCGTCATCGAAGGTTGGCGATCATTTCTGCGAACCCCTTACGATCCTGAGCCAAGTAATCCGACGATCGGTTGATCCCCGTCCAGCTCCGTATGTTGGACAACCATGACGCCCGCTTCCGTCCAACTCCCCTGCGTCCCTTGATTTTTCCCATCATTATCGTGTGTAGCAACTGGTACTTGGGGCTACGCATAACGTGTCCCTAGTAAGACACTTTGCGTTTCTTCACGGTCCGCAACACGGTTTTGTTGGAGAATATAATCGTTGCGGAGCCGAGCAGTCCAAGGGATTTTTACCATACGCCGTATGAGCCACATTTCAAAAGCCTCGAGCCGGTTAATATCTTTGGCTTTTAATGTCCACGACTCTACTCCATACAGGAGTTTGGACCTTGATGTATACTCGACCAATATTGATACCCACAACGACCGAAACATTCCCACGAGTGTTGAAAGTCAAACGACAGCCCATCATCAAGAAAATAAGTTTTCTTCGGAAGGCCGGGCTTTTGTCTTCCGGATATGGAGTAACAAGTTAATATGGATTAACCCTAATGATTTTGTTGATGAACTGATTATTCAGACAGCCTTACGAAAGACTCCCATCAACTAATATGTCCCGAACAACAGTCTACGAAATGTTTTGAATGGTACTAACTAGATGGACCCTATTTTAGTATGAAATTTTTCCATTTATTCCCCTCTTCTTTTCGTATAATTTTGGTGAGGAGGTTTTTTTTTTTTAATTCGGAGAAGCAGGAGGTTTTTTGAACATATTTTCCATAATAATTTTAGGTAAATTAGTAACATTTTCCGAATTGAATTTTTTTTCTCTCGTAAACATTTTTAATTTTTATTGGAGTCTGAGGAAAACAAGTCATTTGAACAACAACACATCTCTTGTGAATCTTATTTAGTTGCAAAAAATTATGGCTCCTTGGAGGTATGGTTTCTTTGTATTTCAGGGTGAGGATTTCACACAATGAGGTAACTACAGGGTGACCCAGGAGTTATGCACAATCTGACTCCTACGTGTTCTACAACCCATTTCCGACCAAAAATGCCACACGGCAATTTTTTGGCACAGGCCTCTTTTCCGAGCTATTCGCGATTTAAGATTTTTTTCGTGTTTTCGATCTTATGTCATTAAAACTGCCATAACTCCCTTAATTTTGGAGATAGCTCAAATTTGATGACACCGATGGAAAGAGCATTAAATTTCCTATCTATCTGATGTAGGAAACTTTTTAAAAATTGCATTGAAGATCTGAGATTGCTACGCAAAATGGCAGTTTTGTCAAAATCTAAAAATCGTCTGTTTTCCATCTCGCCTAGAAACCTCATGAATGCTTGACGAAGCACTGTGCAGGCCTGGTAAAACGTGTGCCAAAATGTCAGCTTTCCAACGGTGTAGTCGTTTTGGTGTTTAAAAGTATTTTTAGTTAAGGAAATGGTGTTTAACTGCAGAAAAACGTGTGTTTTCTGTTACAATTGAGGTTTTTCCAAAAGTCTCGACGAAAAAAGGTTGGAGGCGGGAATACGTAATTTTTCTCGCTGAATCGAATGGTGACAACTGCAGACCTCTCAAGTGACGATTTAAGTTAGTTTTGACGGATGCATAAACCCGTTCGTTTGTGAACAGCGTCTACGGCATTCGTAAGCTGTCCAGCCAAAGTCAGGATAATCGAAGAGCCGATAGACGGCTTTTGTTTGTGTTCATTTACGATTGATTGCGATGAGTTGCATTCATTCTTTTGCTGACACTATGGACCCTTATCAAACCAGGCTTCCGTATCATTGCCAACTCTCCCCTCTCGTCTCTTTCCTAGCTGTATTTCCTTCAGCGAGGTTTTCCCTATTGCATATTCAAATTCATCATGGTGCGCTATAGCAATTGAACATAGCTGGTAGTAATAACCAAAACCTTGGTGACAAAAAACAATTAGTAGACGAAAAATAGATAGTTCACTAGATAAAGAAGGGTCAGCGACTTAAAGAATATTATCAACCAATATTTTTTCCTCATACTATCCGACGTGTTGGCTAGGGTGTGAGTTGTACACAGGAAGAGTGTGACTCCCTTGCTGCTGCAGAAGCGTTATCATTGGCAAAATCCGTACACAAAAATCATGTCAACATACTCACTTGTGGTATAGCTACTCAACTGAAAGCAAATCGTCGCAATCAATCGTAAATGAACACAAACAATAGCTGTCTCCCGATTCTTCAATTATCCTGACTTTGGTTGGAGAGCTCAGGAATGCCGCAGTTGCTGATCACAAACGAACGTTTTCATTCATTAAATTCAGTTTCATTTTTAAATATATTTTTTTTAAATTTAAATCTCAACAATCTTGTTTAAACTCTAACTCTTTGTACGTACTCGATTCAAATCCCAATATCCTGCATTTGTCCAACAGCCTGATAACATGTTCGAGTCAATAAACATTCTACTAAAACTGAATTTTGTCAGAAACAACAAATTATCACCATTGCAACACCCAATGCTACGGCCAAATCAGATTGGGGTTGACAATACACGGCGCACAAACCAACCCCTCCTTCAAGACCGGAGGGTCGTGCGGGTCATTGCATATCCTAGCCCCTGACCAAGACAATGCCTCCTCCGTAGCTTTCTCAATTTCCAAACATTAAGTAGGTATTTTTTGGTGATACAGGGTGTCCCAGAACTTATGCACAATCCGACTTCTGCGTGTTCTACAACTCATTTCCAACTGCGATTAGTTGCATTCATCTTCGAGACTTTTGGAAAAACCTCAATTTTAACAGAAAACACACGTTTTTCTGCAGTTAAACACCATTTCCTTAACTAAAAATATTTTTAAAACCACATCGACTACACCGTTGGAAAGCTGACATTTCGGCACACGTTTTACCTGGCATGCACAGTTCTTCGTCAAGCATTCATGAGGTTTCTAGGCGAGATGAAAAGCAGGCAATCTTAAGATTTTGACAAAACCTTCATTTCGCGCAGCAATCGCAGATCTTCAATGCAATTTTAAAAAAGTGTTCGACATCAAATAGACAGAAAATTTAATGCTTTTTCCAACGGTGTCATCGAATTTGAGCTATCTCAGAAATTGAGGGAGTTATGACAGTTTTAATGACATAAGATCGAAAACACGAAAAAAATCTTAAATCGCGAATAGCTCGGAAAGGAGACCTTTGGCAGAAAATTGCTAGGTGGCATTTTTAGTTGGAAATGAGTGGTAGAACACGTAGGAGTCGGATTGTGAAAAGCTCCTGGGACACTGTATAATCCAGAGTTTGCTATTTTTTTGATTATTTGACAATATAAAATTAAAACAGCTGTTCATTATTTACATAAGATTTTATTCTAGTTTATTTGTATAATTAGAGGCAGAAAACATTGAAACTACCCGTTTTGAATTTTTTGAACTATCCGAAACGCCGGCGTTATCCACATTCCACAGAGAATGAAAACACGGCGTCATTACAGGGTTACTGGGCTTTATTGAAATGTGCTTTAATGCATGGTAATTTAATTGAGCAATGTGAATTAACAAAAGGGCTGTAAGGGCAGCATTCCTGAGGGTTCGATGGAGCGTGGCTCAGGTGCTTCACAACTCCAGGAACTTCCGCAACGTCAATCTATCATCATTTCCCGTTGAGCGAACTATGTCAACAATGACTATACACTAAAGTAGGTAGAGAGGAAGAAAGCTTCACTCAGCAAACATCCGTTCAACTCAGACGTCCTTGCCACCACTAGCGCCTCTAAATTGAAAAAACCTTTCCTGCTATAATGCTCACTTTGGGACACGGTAAAATGCCATTGTGCCATAGCCAGGGGCAAGTAAGTGGGTGATTCCAACACTCGTGCCCACTATACAGCCACTAATACCACTATTTCCCAGCCAGTCATTGATTCTTTTGAAACATTCATTTCCCCTCTACCACCCACAAGCATTATGCCCACAACGGATCTGCATCGAGTCGTAAGCGCAACTGCCCCTCTCAGTATTGCATAATGGATGAAACTGGATGCACAAAGGTGGAGGTTGGACGGGGATGATTACGGCGGATTGATTTGCCCACCACAGTAGCTGTAGGAGGGTCGGGGATAAATTGATCCTCTTTGCGAAGGTCTGAATTCATTATAGGATTGCGTTATAAAACGCTTCATTGCCGCCAATTACACCTCATTCAACTTTAAGTTGGAACAAATTTAATTTGGAAGCTCTACGTCCTGGCATTGTATCGATCTCTGCAGCTGTCCCCGTCCGCAACTGCTCTACCCGCATCGCTGAGCATCAACATTCGTTGCACTTTTCCGCTCAATGATAGTAATTGAGGATGAACTCAAACGACTCCCTCGCAAAAAAACCAAACTCTGCATTACCTCCCCTAATCCACCTCCTAAGATCGTTATCAAGCTCATGATCATGGCGCTTTTTTTAAGACGTCCGTCTGAAGCAAGGATTTATATTAGTATGGTGATCCCTGTTAGAATGGATCCGAGGGGTCTCAAACCCAAACATGAGATAAAACTACAAACAAACAAACGAGAAAGCAAATCTTTCCTTTTCAAAATATTAGCACAGAGTGTTTCATGAGAGGAGAATAATTATCCTCGATCAATTACTGGTTGAGATTAGATTTCGTACTTTTGATTAAGGTTGTCTGGTGTTGAAATCATCTTATCGCCATTCTGTGATGTTGTCTATCAGGTATCCCATGGATAAAAAGTAAATGGTGTCTATTTTCGTGATTTCAGAAACGGGTGACAATGATTACGAGCAAATCAAGTAGGATATTTGAAACCACGTTGAGTGTTGTCATCGGGGAGATACTTCAGCCATTCCAATTACGAAAGATAATAGACGCGCCGTGCGAGGGAATGCTAATAATTCAAGCTTCGTGGCTTCCTACATGTCAATTGTGGAGCGTTTCTTTTGTTCCACTTCCTGAGGTACTCCAAACAAACAAACGGGATCGTTAAACAACGGATCGTTGGATGTTGCAACTCGTTGGGGTTTAGAAGAATGGAATTCCTCAGGGAGGTGAATCGGATACTAAATTTAGTCTACTAATGACATCATTTTCACAATTATCTCCGGCCTTAGACCGTGGGACAGCACAAATCTCGTTGCGGAGATTGACAGATTGCGTTGCTGGTTCACCTCTTAACTTTACAAGAGCAAATGTACCAACCTTTTGGGAAATACCCCATCAAGTCCAGTAATAAGTACTCTTGTTTAGTTTGAACAGTTTTTTTCATGGATAAATCAAGATTAACTATACTTAGTACGAAAATGAGAAACACCTCATTATTACATTGACTCAAGTATACGGATATGTTATGTATATGTTACTTGTGTTATGTTTTTAAATTCTCTATTACATCCCAACAAAACAACCTATAGTTAGTATTTTATTAGTCTCATAAGGGTTTTCTGGATATACCGTGCTTAAAAAGAAACTGGAAACTTCGAACGACGGTAATGACGATGACGATGATAACTAACAATAATTAAACTAAGATGGGGCAATTTTCCCTGAAACTCAAGATATTAAATAACCTATTGCGCTTGGAAATGTACAATAAACGATGAAATAAGAGGAACATCCGAATAGCAAAATGACACTCACTCACATCGTATCTTTAGGCGTGTTTCTGCAATGTCATCTTATAATCCAATGGTGCTACTCAAACGAAGACACCCTAAATCTCCTATCAGGCCGCAGATGTGTCTGGAATCTTAGCATGAGTTTCACGCAAGATTAGGAAGAGAAACTTGAAGGTTCGTATATCAACCGTAAAGAGACGATGAAAACAAGCAGTAAATACAGTTTCTATAACAATTTTAATAAAAAGGCGATTTGTTCATCCTGATTCGACTGATTTTACATTATTGAATCGATAATGAGATACTTCGAATGTAAGAATCTCACTGAAATCCCCACAAAGTTAAGTCCTAAGGTAGCATCTGTGTGAGGAAATTGTCCAACACTACATCACAGGGGGTGCAGCAGTAATTTTCGTTAGATTTTGGTAGAACTCACTACAATGAATTGCTGGAGTCCATTTGGAACACTATACAAACTAGCTCAAGTAATAAAAAAAAAAAAAAAAAAAATTGTCAACAAAATTATGAATCGCAAATTGATTTTAGGTTGTCTGACTAAATTGAAGTATAGTTGAAAGTTTTTTTTTTTTTTTTCCTTTAAACTTTCCATAAAGGCATGAATATCCATAGGTGGCTGAAATGATTAGTTCTTCAACATTTTAGTTTAATTTGTAGTTATTTCCACTGTTTTTTACGATATCCCTCTGAAGGAGGGTTTTGTACAGAATTATTGCAGTTTGGTGGGGGCATCCCGAACCCGAGAAAAAAGAGACTGGATACAAATCCCCCCCAGACCATTCTAATACCAACTTCGTGGAAGAAAACGGCTGCCGGTTCCAACACATAGATTTATTTATTTATTTTTGAATAACGCCAGACCTTGTGTTGCTTTGAGGTTCAGGTTTTTAAATTAAAAACGGCGATTATTAAATGTAGGTGAATTTCTTCATATCTAAAATATATCTCAGTCGACTTGGGAATGGCACCCTACTTGACTGTATATGTAAAAACCTTGAAAAATCACGTATTTGAACAGTTTTTGGCACGAACACGTGTGAGCTAATCGAGACGGGCAGAAGTTTGGAGAACTAGACTCTCAGTGGAGTCCATTTGGGAAAGACCGGAATTTTCAATCTCAATTCTAACGCTTTTTATGGTCCACACGGCGGATGGAAAATTACAGATTGGAGATCAAATAACTTCAAACCTAAAGTGAATAAATTTGAAGGGGATTGTACAAAATTAAGCCACGATTACAAAGGCTTACTTTTGAAAATAATGAACCAAAAAATAAAGGTGAAAAACTTGTTTGTAGGTCTGTTCATGTGACACTGCCCAGTCTGCAATTCTAAATCGATATTCGTGATTCCTTTTTTTTGTTTGATCTCAATTTTAGTCTCGCTGTGCGGAAAAACTCGAAAATTTGCTTTTGCTCACAGGGATAGTAGCTTATCCTCTCATTCGCTTTTCAAGCAAGAATTCTTGATTGATTCATGTGATTCTCTTTCCCTTCAATCAAGGTTTTTGGTTTAGTATTCAAACATATTTCAGCACATTAAAAGGGAGTTAATGAAGGTCGTAATTACCTTCAACTAACTAAGTATTTCAAAATAACTTTTTTTTCGAAAAAATCTGTGTATCTATGTTGCGTATCACCACAGAAATTTCATTCCTTGGAAACATCGATTCGTCAATAAATGCCAAGCAAATACATAAATTATTTTAAACTGGCTAGATATTACCTACAAAGCTCCCAGTACTATGCGGTTGAATGAAAGCGCTTAGTTTGTAACAACGCAATTTCAAGCATCGAAATGTTGAAATATTATAAGCATTCAACAGTTGTGTGTATACGTATTATTTTATCTTGCATGAGTGTGTACGATTATTAACCTTTCTTCAGTGAAGGTTTCTGTTCTGAACATCATGTGATTGATTTGTGTGGATGATCATCATTGCCCTTTCAGTAACAGCGACAGTAATTTGTCCCTGTATTACCACGTCATGTCTATGTTCGAAGGGAACACTGTAAACTAAATTATAATTATCATCGAATCACATCTCGATGGCTGTCGGTATACTGCGTATTGATCAACGTGTTGGACGTCGGATTATCGCCAGGGAAGTCGCGGCGATGGATCGTCGCGGTGGAGCTGCCTCGGTTTCCAGGCCAGCGGCTTCCGATGAGCTTGAGGTTGATTACTGAAGGGAGAAGGAAAGGGATGCTCTTGTCAAAATGATTATTGTTGACTGTTCCCGAGAGGAGAGCTCGAAATTAACCCTGTGCCCTCTGGCCCGCCGGCTTCACCTCTCAGCCCTCAGCTTCGTCTCAGGGATTCCAGCGGAGAAGCAACTGATCGGGACCGCAGGCGCAAACACTAATAAACCGCAAAGCCTCTCAAACCCCCTTTGAACCCGAACCTGCAGTGGTCCTTCGTACAGAACATGGGTTATTATTGGCCTACTGCTTGAATTAGTGGCTTTCCAGATCATTCAACTTGAGAGGTAAACGCGCACTGGAGATTCCTGATGCATCCCATTGAAGTAAGAGTTTTCGAAGGCTGTTTAAACGATTCACGCCGAATTCAACATACAATCAATTTCGTTAGTCCTTTCTCAAGCACGGAAGTTCATATTTCATAGTTCATCGCTTTCAACAATGAGTGTAATAAAACGAAAATCTATAGCTGATACATCGGATTTGAAAGTTGGTGGAATTTGTGAACAAAGTAAGCTAACTTGCCTACAACGGGCTTTTTCTCATGGTAATGGTGTACTTTTTAGAGTATATTTGACAAGAGGCATTGGGAAAAGGCATGTCCATCATTGGAAGAAAGTTGCGTGCCTGAAATATGAGCGAGGGAGTCATATCGCTGATTTAAGAGCGGCGTGACTGGCCACTACCCATAAATCGTTCATGAGAGCGTAAAAAAATGGAATGTAATGGATAAGGGTACATAAATTGTTATAGTTATTCACTTATATCCATATGGTTGGTAAGAGAACTGGGACAGCATGTAGTTTATGCTTGCTCGATGTGCTCAGAAAATACCTAACTCTGGTTTCTTTGACAGTTGAACGTTGAACGGCTACGATTATCTTCCCATATTACGGAAGACTCAGTGAACGAAATTGGCGGACAGGAGAGGACCATGATTGTAGTAAACTGCTAATTCTTACTTCCAAAACATCTTGTAACAGGTTTTGCATCACGTACCTACCAATGCGACGTTATTAAACTTGGACCAAACTTGTTTTATAACCGACAAATATGTCTATTTAACTTAGAAAATGAGGTATTTCATTCATGGAACTTCCTATTACAACGTCCTAGATGAGGGATAACCCTCGTTCTGCCTTTTCTATTTTTAGAATTGAACGTTTTTTAATCAACCAAGGAAAATTCCATCCCCCCCTCCAACCTCACTCACTCAAAATTCGTTGGTAAAGGTTTCCAAAAGCAAATAAAAACGAAGCACATGACTACATATTGGTTTATTATTCCGGATTAGATAGACCCTTTCTCTCTAGATCAAAGACCATTGTGGATTAAAAGTATTCTAAAGTAAATTATCAAAGTATTTCAGAAAACGAATCGATAGATATGGGCCCTAGACTAGTTCGAGATCATCATCTGACTTGAAGAAATCTCATTTTAAGAGTAATAATGCCGAAGAAAATAGGTATAAAATTCAATTTTTGGAAATATTTTGAGTTTTCTCGTTTTTTGGCAGTGTGATGGTGATGGGTTGGGGGCGATAAACTCTTGTGAGATAATTTGTAATTAAATTTTCCACATAGGCCCTTCAGCTAATTGTGAGGAGTGAGAAAATGATGACCTAACCATGAATCAGTCCAAATGTAAAAAAACCAAATGGAAATCGTAACAATGTTATTACGTTTGGTACAAGGATTTTAGGACACACAACAAACATTAATGCATAGAAAGGCAGACAAGAAACAAAAGTTCTCTAGAATGGTTTAAAACAAAAAAAAAAAAAAAAAAAAAAAAAAAATTGCCGTACCCAGAAAGTTGAAACTACGAATACGTTCGTAACAAATTCGTATAAGTTTTCTTCAAAATCCTTTGGTAGCTTATCGTTGTCTGTATTGTGTTACCGGGTATGTGTCCAACAACGGTCAAATGACAAATGTAAAGAGTGTATGTGAAAGAATGACATTTGGTCGTCACGGACTAAATCACTCTCGACGACGTTGTCGAAACCCGTTCCAATAAAAACGAAGTAAGATAGGAAGGTTTCTATATTTCAACGAAAATAATGAGTTACAGAGTTCGATAGATTTGGACGGTTGGGTCATCATCGGTAACAAACATGAATTTAAGGTACATCATAGAAAGCACATGTTATACATATAGGCTCATCGATTTAACTGTGTAACTCATCATTTTCGAGGAAATACAGACAACGTTTTATCTTACTCCGTTTTTTATTTGGTCTTCTTTCTTTCGGATAATACCAACTTTGAACAATATCAATATCAGAAGCTGATAACTTGGGGGGATTTGTTACAACCACGTGCGTACGTATTAGGGAACGAGGTGTCACGTGTGTTAACACTCCCCTCCCCCCCTTTTCCTTGCAAAGCTGAAACACTACTGGACGGAAATAAGCTGAGCCCGCTATACAAGGAAAACGAGTAAATCCATTACAACGACGGAATACGATGGAAAGACGAGGGAAAAAACGAGAGACGAGGTGGGAGAGATGCGAAAAACGAAAAAAAGAGAAATGAGAGAAGAGAAAAAGTATAAACAGGGAAAGAGAGGAACGGCCATACATCCGAGTGACTAGCTCTGATTTAAGGGAGCGGAGCAACATGGAGAGAAATGGTGAAAAAGCCCGACTGTCTCAACACGGGCCGTGGTTTTAATAACAATTTGTCATTCTGAATGATTACAACGACGTTACAGTTTACAGAACAACGGTCTTCCGCACTCTAAGCCCTGGAGAATGTAGAGCTCGAGCTCTAGGGTCGAAAATCTTCTGTGTCGGCTAATGATGAAAGATCATTGAGGGTGACATGTGTAATAAATAAACGGTGCAAATTGCGTTTGAAATAGTCAATCGTCAATATATCTGACGAAATTCAACTTGAAATGAATCTTCAGCGTACAATCCACAAGTTAAGTTAAGAACAATGCCAAAAAGAAAATAAGCTTAGCTCGAAAACGTAATGGAGAACATTGACCTCTTGATTGATAACCAACGTAACGGTTTATTGATCTGAAATCTAGCGATGGGTATCAAACCATAAAACATCGATTAGTTTCATCGATTATTAATTTTGACTAGTCAATTGATTTACCGATCAATTATGACTGAGATAATAGATTCATCAATTAATCAGAAAAAATATCCAGTCATGTGCCATGATCAAATTGGTAAATTTTACAAAGTTATCATATTATATTTAATAAATTTTCCTAAATACATTTTTCCAAGTTTTCATATCAAGTAATTGTTATTAAATATAATGTGATAACTTGGGAAAATTCACCCCTATGATCGTGGCACAGGACTGAACATTTTTTCCGATTAATAATGAATCGATTATCTCAGTCATAATTGATTGGTAAACCAATTAACTTGTCAAAAAAATATCTAATCGATGTTTTATGGTTAAGAAAAATTAAAATTTAGGCAAGTTAAAATCGAGGCAAATTCCCCATTTAACATAAATGTTCATGTTAAGTGGAGAATTCGCATCAATTTTAGTTCCTGGAATTATAAGTCAAATCCTATAATAGGGAACTAGAATAACATTTAACACCAGGAATACTGAGAGGAAAACATGTCCCTCTCCTAACTGTTCCCACTGTACCTCTACACCGGAGACAATGCTCCACATTGTGCTGATTTGCCCCAGATATGCGACAGCAAGACACCATCTAATTAACAAAATTCCCCGGCGCACCACGAGACCATTTAACCTGGATACGCTGCTTACATCCTCAAACGAAACTGTTTACGAAGCCTTGTTTGACTTTTTCTGTGAAATAAACGTGCATTTGTAGACATCTACAGTCATGAAAATATAATATAATATAATAATATATAACTGTTTGTAACGGCTGAATGTATTTTCGAAGCCAATAAAATTATTTAAAAAAAAAGTAGGCTGATAGCCGGAGGCAACGCCAAAAGTCGTTTGCCGCGGCGGTGAGGTTGGTTCGAGTCCTCAGAATTTGATGTTGAAACCGTGGTAACACTGATTTTAATGGGAACCGTTCAGAGTCGCGTCCCAACAGCTTTGGCTTGGTGTTGCAATAGCATGTATGGAATCTTTGTTTTTTGTGAGTTGTGACGTAGAGAATGGCTCGGAAAGCTCCAAAGTTAGACAACGGATCGGAAGCGGCTAGAAAATAAAAAAAACATACCGACGGTCGACTTTTTCACCGATTGTGTACGGTCGACGCGTATTACAGAAAGATTATTTGAAATCATTGCTTCGTTACTTTGAGTAGCTTTGAAAATTATGAGGGGCTACATTTCATGATGAGTTTGGAACTTACGGTTTACGAGAAAAGCGGGCCGCAATTCTGCACTGCTACCTGAGTGGGAGAGTGGAATGATTTACAAACACGCTGCTGTGAGATTGAGGAAAAGGGGCACATGCCGGTATTCCGTAATTCCGGAGTAAGAATCTAATTCCGCGTATTCCACTGAAGGCCTGGAAATCTGAACAAACAACGCAGACCCGAAAATCGTGTTCCGCCGGTTATTGTCATCAGTCCCGACAACGGTTGGTTGTGAATACAAAACGGCCTTCAACGGGATTTCATTCGTTTGTCAGCCGTTACTGTCCTCAATAAATAGTTTGGTGGAGTGTTCTCGGGGAGTTATAATTGGTTTAGATCGAGTTCTAATTGTTTCTAGGTGGATGCCACTTGCATGTTATTAAAATTGAAACGGAATGGGAGTTGATTAGGTATTCCGGCGATGGAATCCTCCAGCACGTTCATTACCATTTTAATAAAACTCAAGCAAAAGACGTCGGAATGTTAAATGATTTTGTGTTATTGTACCTTCCAAGCTGCTGGTTATATCATTAGGGATTGTTTTTGAATGCTTGCCTTCGATATCTAAAATTAGGTTAATATAATCTGTGCCTACCTTCAATCTATTATGGCAATTATCCCTAATCCACTGGACGACAATCTATTTTTGCCACTCATAAATTTATATGGAATCGAGTCGCATTGAAAGTTTCTCACATGAGATTTCTTTGAAACGATGCGTTGGGATAAATGCATTTAGATGCTGACATAATCGAGAAATATTCAAATTTCTGATTTCCTGAGGAATGAAAACATGATTACCTATACATATATGAATTTCTACTGTAATCTATCTTGTTTGCTTTAGTGTTTCAAAGCGGTGTGGTCCATGAATACCTATACACATTAACAAATAAGGAAACTAAATATGTATGAGAAAACAGTATTGAGAACCCTTTTTCTTCATAATTACGAAGTACACCATACAGACTTTACAGATTGTAAAAAATGGTTGTTGATGTTTTTATGGAAATTGAAACACCACTTTGTCATTTGAATCAAGCTGTATAATGGTGGAACGGATTTCAATCTATTATTTTTCAAATTCATTTCGACAGTGAAATTCAGAGTGCACATAGTCCTCCATCCTACTTGTACTCAAAGTTAGGGCTAATCTCTCTGTGTCTAGTACCTTCGGTGGTCTGTTCGCAGTGCCTTTACAGCACTTCTCAAACACTTCCAACGATTCAAGATCAGGAGATTTTTCCGGCTTGGTCCTTATAAGTGGATGGCTAATAGTAAAACGTCGCACATGCGAGTGTCTCTACGTATTTTTACATGAAGGCAGAACATTTATTCAGCAACTAAATCATCCAAGACTACCGAAAATTGTTGAGATCAATTTTGAAAATAACAACAAGTTTCCTTCAAAACCAAACAGTTCATTTGTATTTTAGAACACTTTTGAAATTATTTGAAATAATACAAATACTGTTACCGTTTCAGCATAATTAGGACTGCACCAACCTAACAATGGGATTTCCTTGAGAACCTAGCGTCCGATGGATTCTTACGGTTTCTGCCTGGGCTTATTTGAGATATCGGCATGTGCATATGGAAAACCGTCCACATCTTTTATAGGTGGATTTCAGAATAATACTTAATATGAAACAAATATTATACCTCAATTATATTATCAATGAACCCAATTCCATCCGATTTTGAGAATTTCGCAAACGCCTTGACTCCCGTCAACAAACGATACTTGCATGGTTAGTTCTTGGATAGAGTTGAGCTCATATGATGGTTTCTCATTCTAGAAGTGGGTAGTTGAGGTAAACCTGAGCTAGTTACTATGTATGTTAGTAAGCATGTTCTAAGGCGGAGTATTGGGATCGAATTATGATCCTTTCTGAAAATGACCACGAAGCCGAGAGGGCAGTTGGACGAAAATCCAACCCGTAATCGCAGTATTTGTATAAGATTTCTCTAATTGGTAGTTGAGAAAGAATCTGCCTAAGTGGAAATAATTTAAAAATTTCTTTCTTGAACCAACAGTAGGTTTTTCATATACAGGAAGGTGGAAACTAACAGGGACCTACATTATCAAAAAAGGAGTCGGCGATATTTTGATATAACATTTTTATACTCAAACACGTTGGATGTTGATCCGCAAAAGAGGAAAACGAGTTATATGGGGCTTTGAACTGCGGAGTTATCGGCGGTAAATAACAGCCTGCATTTTATAGCTGAGCTCCCCACGACGTTTGATGCCCTTAAGGTGGAAGATCAAGGTCTTCATCTAGATCTTTATGGAGGCCGGAGTGCGAAAGCAGAGGTGCGGGGGAGTTTCTTTCCTCCAAAAGGAATTTCGGGGTGACGTGTATTTGGCGACCAAACTCGCTTTTCAATATAGAAGTTAGCGGAGGCGTTATGGAATCCAAAGAGAGAAAGACAGAAAGAGAGTGAGTGAGAGGGAGGTTGGAATAAAAAAGAGGAACAACGACGTCAAGTGGAAAAAAAGGAAAAAGAAGTTGGCAAAATCCAGGGATTGGAATTTGTTGGATGTCGAACATGGAGAGGAACAGGAGGAGGGTACAA
Organism: Creontiades dilutus; assembly: GCA_031894815.1. Classification (NCBI taxonomy): domain Eukaryota; kingdom Metazoa; phylum Arthropoda; class Insecta; order Hemiptera; family Miridae; genus Creontiades; species Creontiades dilutus. Next base: position 150,118 of record JAVIWC010003095.1, read on the forward strand.
TTAAACTGTGAAATTTCAAGCTTGTCGCCGTAGTCTTCGCTCCTACCGATCGATGTCCTGCGAATTTACTGACTCGGAGAGTACTCAACATTTATGAAGTATTTTACTTCTTGTATCTTCAACTATTTCGGTTTCGCAGCTGGTTGTAGCTTCGACTTTTATTGTCAATAATGAACCTTTGTAATCGATCAAAAAATAAATGAATAAAATCAAATAAAATGTATCATTCCCCTCTCACAAAATTTGTTGCTTTACGTTTCAAGGGAGGTAGATTAAAAAAGAAGCAATAATTCCGACTACCATACTTGGAAACTTATTGTCACTGTGGGATGGAAACCAACAATGACGCTTGAAAAGAAAAAGAGCATCTTACCTAATAAACTAAAGTGCAGTAACTAAACTAGTCCAACATTCTATAAAAGGTTAAAAAGAAATTGAATAACACTTTTTTTTTTCGTGATTTATTATTCGACTGAAAAATCAAATACATCAAATCTATAGCAATTTTACATATCAATAAAGGTGGGAAACTCCAAGAGGGTAGGTTTACAGCAAAATCTAATTATATAAGCTCAATTAATTGATACTGAGTTCGATTAAACTTCTATTCACACAACTAAATCCAGTGGTTTGTTTCGTTTGAGACGGAAACCTTCGTTGTTCAAAACAGCATCTCTGGTACGTGTTTGTGGAGGCGATGTTCATGCTTCCTTGCGTATTTTGCAATAATTTCGTAACTGTCTCCATCCTCAAATCTCGATGAATATCATCGTTCCGCATGTACCAAGGGGCTCCAACATACTTCTCAGTATTTTATTCTGAAAGGTTTGGATTTTCTTAATATTTGATTTCTTGGCACAGCCCCAGATCTGTATAGGTCCAAATAGGGCGAAGGATCTGCTTATATATAAGCAGTTTGTTGTGAAGTGAGAGATGGGAATTCCTTCCCATTAGCCAATACATCCTTCTGTACTTGATTTGAAGTTCTTCTTTCTTCTTTTCTATGTGTTTATTCCAGTTCAATTTGAAGTCAAGTGTCAAACCCAAGTATTTAACTGCTTCAGTATGCGGTATTTTATTCAAATTGATCTCAACATCCAAGATTGGGACTTTTCGGTTAGTGAAGTTGATGTGGGCTGATTTTGATTCGTTAGCTTCATTCTACATAAAACCTCAGTAGTAGAATAAGTTTGCGTTTAGCTTCTATATCATCTCCAACAGAGAATAGCCGTATCATCTGCAAAAAGTTGTGCGTTCTTGTTGTAAGTCTCGTGTGTACAAGGTAAAATAAGCAACACAAAGGGAGTATAATAACAATATTAAAAGTCAAAAAATCGTATATCCCAAATCCCCGAGGAGAGGAACGTCGCTTGCTGGGAAGGCTTCCCCCGCTTGGGCCCTCCTTCCATACTGGCGGGGTCGGGGGAGAGGGGGAAGGTCGGTTGACCCTGGGAGAAGGGGCGAGAATTCCACCCGCCCTGCTGAAACGTCGATATACTCTTAAGCTGGTTTTTATATAGTTGATGAAAATTCGTTATACAATTATCTAACTTAAATCATCACCTTTATTTATGTATAATTTGTTACTCTTTAATCATTATATGAACCCAAATATAAATAGTCAGGCGGGACCGTCGCTGGACAGAAACCTCAATATGTACGCGTACATCCTGTACAAAATACAATATCTATGCATAAGCCCAACATATAGTATGTGATACTGAAAGTTTGAATAAAGTTTTAAACAAATTTATAATCTGTCAGTTCCTCGTGAACGGTAACAAGCTTGTCTACAAAACTGGACCGTTACGAAATGCGGCTAACGAATCATAACACCAGGGATGTGCCCTTAATCTCGTCTCTCAGTTAATGTAATTGTCTGTAATCTTCTGATCAGCATTATGGGATTATCTGATTCAGAAATCAGAAATCTTTGCTTAACCTTTTGTACTTATATCGTTAAAAAATAAACAAAGCGTCATGAAAATAATTATAACAAATAAAAATAACAATAATATTGACGTTAAGAAAATAAAATTAAAATAATCAGCAAGAAGTCAAATATTGAAGAAACTCAGAAATTTCGAGAAACATATATCATGGATCGGCAGAAATCAACAGGAGTTCGAGTTTTAGATATTCCAACAGTTACATCACACTCTTGATTTTACGATTTGAAATTAACGTTAGTTTATTTAGCAAGGATATCTCAAATCTCAAATCGCATACAATAAATTTAATTTTCAATTTTGAGTCAATGCTTCAAGAGCTACCTACTTAGCTGGATGAGTTTTCAGTTTATTTACTCCACTTAGGTTAGGAAAGTGGTTTCGAAGTCCTTTAATCAATCGTGTGCAATGGCCGTTGGCTACAGAGTCAGTGCTCCGAGGGAAGCTTCAGGGTTATCTAAAGGAGTTATTCTAAGCCTGTTGCGTTGATTCTGTTCATTGTCTCATGACCTCTAATATTTTTGGAAATGTTATTCAACTTTTGTTAATCCATTCTTCCGTACATCAGAAATGTGGACAATGAAGAAAAAGATAAAGGTTATGAAAGCATTTCTTTGCATTGCTGTAGTTTGTGAGTTTATTGGCTGCTTCCACAACTTTGTCTAGTCTTTTTCCGCTGATTTTTATTGAATTTTACTATGAGCATTAATGTTATTTTTTTAGTATCATTAAATATGATTCAAGAAAAAAATACATTTTAGGGAACTGATGTATACACTTACTTAAGGTATTTACTTACATGTACTTCGTATGGTATAGCGATTTTATGATTGAATGAAAACAACCGATCAATCAACCGGTTGGAGTTAGGGGAAATATTTATTGGGGTAACCATTCTTTTAGGACTTCCTCCTTTTCTATCTGATGAAACATTAAATTCACACTGGGTTGCTTTATGGTATTTGATTTCTTTCTCGCAAGGGAGGTGCGCAAGAATAAAAATATTAAACAATACTATACTTATTAAATGTATTGGAGCTAAAAACTGTAATGCACGTTTTAGTCTAAATTTAGAAAATTCGAGATTCTTTCTTTATCGGAGAATATCAAATCATTGATTTCTGAAAAATATCGATACTTGAAAGTACTGACACATCTTGAAAAAAAAAATCCATACATATCAATTTTTTCTTGATATACCTAAGTCGTATCGATTTCTTTGTCTAATATCGGAACCCATTTTTGTATCCCTCATTTTTTTTATCAGTATCAACACCTACCACATGTGGATAGATGACATGACTTTATGTCTAACATGATTGCTACAAGGAAATGGCTTTTAAACAAGTCCCCACCCCCTTTTAAGAGCTGTAGGATTATGTTTCAAGATATGTTGATTTAAAAAATGAATTAAAAAAAACCAGTAAGTTCGCCGTCTACCCGACAAAGTTTTTCCCCAAAACTACTGGGCCAAGTTGACAAAGGCTTAAAAATCCTATATCGATCTGGGTTGTGGCTGTAATCTGGGCTGCTTGATCAATCAACCACAAGGGATAATATTTAATAATTATTATTAAACTGTCAAAATTGGGAATCTCGAAAAGATTTGAAATTACGAGGGAGCCTTTGTTTGATTCTGATAGAACCGCGGATCGAATCAGACCATTCGGATTACTGTACGACCATTCGTTCGCTCAAAGTTTAGACAAATTGAGATGGTAGACAGTCGGGCTGCAGATACTGAAAGTTCACTAGTGAGAGGTTTGAGCTAGAGCGAGTAACTGGTTTGACGCTTGGCAAACGACAGCCCAAATAACATGGTCTGAGCTTTACTAATACGGTATCTATAAATCCGTATCCCCAGCTTTAAGACAATTGAGAAGAAGAAATGGAAGCATTATTTTTGCCTGAATTTTTATTTTACCTCTTTAAATTTCAGTTGAATTTATACGTGTGTGCTATTAAGCATTGTCAATAATAATAATTATTAATAATTGTACACTCCAATTCTGGTAGTCCGGTAATCTGTGTGGGAGGCCTATACAATAAAATAAAAATAAATACACCTTTTTAAACATGTATTCTTTAAGAACAATTTATAAATTTGTAATAATTTTTTTAAATTCTGTAAACAATTTATTCTTTAAGAACAATATAAACCATAAATGGTTTTTTGTGTGTGGGTACATTAATTTTACTTCATTCAAGACTACGTTTGCTGGGGAGAGTAAGAATAGAATGAAATAGTGGATTTCACTTAGCTCTACCACGGTGTTCAAGCAACATTTGACTGTCATCTTGGAGGCAAAGGCCAACTCAATTCCAAGAGTTTTTGCTGAATCCTTTCTCATAGGACAGCACTCAGCATAGTACGAGCTTCCAACCTACCGCCGCTCTTCAAAATCCCACACTTTTCTATCACTATTCTTCTTGGAGTTTCCGTCTACGTCTACAAGGGCTCAGACTCCGTCATTCACCGGTGAAAGAGAAAGAAGGATTTTCCTCTTCCCCGACGTACTTTTCACCACTTGACTGTAATCTGGAAGAACTCGCGTAGAGACGGCTGGGAGAGTGAAAAAAAAGGCAAAAAGAGGTGTGAGGTAAGAGGGAGGGGGGACGAAAAGTAGGAAAATACAGGTGCGGAGGTGGTGGTGAGGATTGTCCTGAAAAAAAAAAAAAAAAAAAAAAGGTGGAAGGGAGAGCTGGGTAAGCGCTACAAAGAGGAGGAAACGCGACGGTTTGACTAATGGAACCGCCAGCACTTTGGCAGCAATATCCGCATAAAACATCCAGAAGGAGGAACGGGAGATGACTAGCGGCGGGGAAGGCGCGAGGTGGAAAATCACCGCACGGCCTGTTAATATTTCACAGTAGAAAGAACTCCACCTCCTCTGCCACTCATCTCCGAGTCATCTCATCTTCGCGGCTACTGCCGACGTTTTATTCAGTCCTGCGACTTCTCTGACCCGTCAAAACTCTTCAACATTCTACTAGAAGCCCAGTATTCCATAATATTCAAGAAAAAGTTCGGCTGTCTGACTTTATGCAGGGTACTTGAGTTCTCTGATCTGAACTGAGTTGAACCCCTACAAGAAACAGTTTTATGGAATAGTGTGGAGGAAAAGGCTGAGATACAACAATAACGGTGTTACTACAATCTTCCTCACCTGTTAAATTAGATAATTTAGTTGTAATCAAGTACTTCGTGCAACTGATTAAAACTTATATTTTCATGGCGTGCCCCCTCCGTCTTCAAGGGAAGATTATTTAAAAAAAAAAAAAAAAAAAAAAAAACTTTGAGGGTCAGTAATACGTATTTGAAGCTAAGATGATGTCGAATTTTAACCAAAACATGAATATGCAGTACCTAGTCACTATACATCTCATGACTGTTTGAATGAATTGAGATATTTAATGAGAATTCGGTGTTAGTTTTGTAATTATATATAGCTTTTCTTAAAAAGAATATGGGAGAAAGAATGGGAGAGGAGAAAACCTTGCACTATAATACATATTTATTCAATTAATATGTATACAGAAGAAAGTCGTGTTAGTTACACTATTTATACCTCAAGAACGGCTGAACTGATTTGGCTAAAAATTGGTGAGAAATTAGCTTAGAATCAGGAAAAGGACGTAGGATACTTTTTATCGTACTAACGCGGGCGTGACATGAAACGTGGTATAACAAAACAAAACTGATATAGATGAGTCAATAGATACTTGCGCACAAGAATGACTATTTCAAGTACTGATTTGAATCGAGGAGCGTTTCGATACGACTGCAGCACTGCTTACGAAGTGCACACTAGCGTTCGCATCGTTCGACGTTGTTTGCGAGTGTTGTGGCGAATCGAAGTTTTCCGGGGAAACGTAAGGATTGTGCGGATTTTGTGGGAAATTGAAAGTGCCATTATTAACATCGCTTCTTGGCAGAACACCCAAATCACTACATTTTCTAGCAAACACTCAGAAATACGACGGTTGTTTCCAAACGACATTCATTGTAGCAGAACGAGGATTTAATCCGACATTCAAGGTATTTATTCGAACACACAATACAGTAGAAGAATTACTTACTATTCTTATTCCTAGGAATTGCGGACGATTATTATTAAGAAAAAGGTATTCTAAATCAGTAATTCCAATAAAACAAAAAGAGTCGTCTATCACAATCTGCTTCAATAAAAAGGGGAGCTGATGGAAAACAAAGAACGTGGCCAATAAAGAATCCTTAAAACACTTGCTTGTTTGATTTACCTTCATTAATTATACAAATGAAAAATTGATCTTGATAAAGTTAAAAGTCTGCTCCTTTAAAACATCTAAGGCGGAAGAAAGTTCGCTGGTTACAAATAAAAGTATGTAAAGATTTTATAAGATGCTGAACATCAGATATTACCAAGAAGATTTACACGACTCGAAATAATGACATTCTATGTTGATGTCTTGAGAAATAGTGATGGTCTTTTTTTAACTAATTGTAAGTAGATTCATAGCCACATTTTTGTTCAACAGAGCAAAAAGCTATAGTAATTTTATTTAGTCGATATTTGCCGTCTCCACCAACACGGTGATTCGTGCACAAGCTACACATATTTACAAATTAGAAAATAGGATAAAGAAGTGAAAAAAAGATGATGTATGGGGCTGGAATGTTATTTTTCAGTTTCCTTTAAAGTAAATGAGAGGTTGTCAGGAAGGGAAGGGGGTTCGAAGTTAGGTGGACACCGTGAATATAATCACACTCTGAAGGACGTACATCTCCTATTTTCTCACAACTTTGTCATCAAGGTATTCTGAAACATACTCCAACATCGTTTAATCTCCCACAGCAAAGTGTCGTCGTCAATAATTCACTCGTTCCAAGAACAACGACAGTACCTCACAACTGGGGATCGCCCCTAAAAGTTAAGTACACATTTTATCAAGTTTCAATTTAGCCGGTGGGTGTTTCGAGGTTGAAGGGGACGACCCACTAAACTGGCGAGGGAATGAAAACCGCGTATTTGGATTTGCCAGGTTGCAACGATGTCACCTCTCTCGGTAAATTGTCAAGGTTTATGATCGGCCGTCACATCAACCCCAAGCGTTTCGTCAAGAACATTATGGAAGCTACGTGGTGTAGACCGCTTTTCTTGCTGCTTTATCTATTCTGACTAGTGAAAGCTAAAAGGAAGGTCCAGGAACAGTTCAAAGTAAATTGCAACAGTTAATGATAATCTTAGCAGTTCATATGTTGGCAAATAAACATTTTATTGCGCTTTTAGCAACAGTAACAACATGCAGCCGTCTAAACTAGTCTGTTTTTATTTTCTTGGAGGTTTTAAAAACTTGTGTTTAAACCTAAAAGATGTAGTATCTTTCCGATTGGCATTTATGATTAGTAATGCTGATAGTATTCACTAATAATTAGCTAATTATTAGCTTAGGAAACTGAAAATAGTAAATACTGTAAATAGTAGTACTGTACTCCTACATTACGACATAGGATTGGAACCTACTACTACTCCCCTGTGGTTTCCTGAAAGTGGAGACGTGCTTTGTAACTTTACTGCTTAATGAGTAGGTTGGTGCAACGAACGATCTGCATTCAGGAAATAACAATACCACTCTTAACGCTGCAGCCACCCTTCATAGTTATAAAGTGGTATGCAACTTGGTACACGGAACCAGGAGAACCAGCCTTTGACCAGGGATAAGATACATTGAATTAGCTACAGCTTCTTTTGGATATACGTATAACCCACACAAACCAAAACACGTACACACAGAATCATTTGCTGACTTAGAATGATAACAAGAATGATCATAGATGCCCCGACGAGTACAGAAAAAAAACCTCAATTAGATAGGTGATTGACATGATAGTACTGAAGAAGATAATCAAAGACGTGTGTTGTTTTCTCGCAATTCTCTCCCCAACCAACGAAAAACCAGATTAGGCCACAGATTCACAAAACCTCATACGATTGTAGTATCACATATCCAGCTGGTGACTCAATATTATCCATAACAATGCTACAAACACGATGGTTTAATATTTCTGAATTAGATAACTCTCCAACGCGGACACAGGACTACTAGAACTGGACTGGAGAGACCAGACAACGCTTTTAGATACCCTCAGAAAGGGACAAACTGAATCACTGGATTTTAACGAGATAAAATTAAAATTCAAGAAAAAATAATGAGGCTGATTTTTCTCAACCTCTGTAAAATGTTTGGGTGGTTAAGGATTGGACAAAGTACAAATCAGTCTTCAGAGGTTCTCCAATAACAGAGGACAAGTAGATACATGTCAATTTGAAAAAAAAAAAAAAAAAAAAAAACATTTTTCTAATACGGATGAGAAATAATACGGACAGACAGATAGTTATGATTTTTATAAGACTTTCTGCCTACTCTCATCTGTCTGTCTATATTATATCCCATCCATATTAGGATAATATTTCTCCTACACCTATCCTTTTATATCAGCCCTGAAGAAGAAATATAAATATTTTGAAACGTCAGGCCAGAAGACAGTTCTGTAATTTAACAAAACCTCAAGTCACCCAAACATCTTATAGTCAAAAGCTTCCGTTGGTTCTTCTAAACCTCATACCCAACTGAAATTAAACATGGGAGATACGACTAGTGTATTCGTGTAGTATTCACGATGCAACTCGTTCTAGTATCCAATCTCAGTGTTGCTGTTAAGGTCTACCGTACGGATTTTCTTTCAAATGGTGAGTAAACAGATATTCATACAGCATCCAGACGGTCTCATCCAATTCACGGAACTAACCACTATCCGGCTCAAACATAAAAATACACTATTACATTGAAAGGTTTCGATATTTTTTACTGATTCAATCCTTAGCATGGTGGAGAGTGAAGGATGCTGATGTAGAAGGATCATCGTAGACCCATATCTTTGTTACATGTTTCATTAAGTTTGGTTCAGTAGTTTAAGAGTGAAGCTCTCGACAGTGTAATGGGGATATTTTTATTCGATCTTAGGATTTCACACATCTTGAAACGTGAAACAACAAATTTTAAGGAGATCATTTTACTTTTTTTTTTACTTTGGTAACTCACGAATGTTTCTCATTTGAAACAATAGACCAAAAATCTTTTTTTGTCTTCTAGTCGAATAGTAAATTTACCGAAACTCGCAAATCATCTCTGATCTTTCGCTAATCATTTGAAGTCTTCCGAAAAGGGCCTCAGGTTTTTAAAATCTCTTCTACCTGTTCAATTTACATCGTATCTATTAAGAACGGAAGCAACATACAAATTGAGCAGATGCCCACCTGCCACATTTTCTCCAAAGCCTCTTACAACCAAAAAATGGAGGTAAAAGGATAAAAAGTTTTCTGAGCGAAACAAATGGTATGAAAAATATCGTGCCTGGAAAACTAATATCACATTTATAATTGAGGGAGAAGAAGAAAAGAACGAAACCACCACGTGCACCGTTCTCTTGAAAACCCTTGAAAAGGAAACATGTTTTGTAAAATAAAGCTCATTACCTTCGCATTCAATTTTCCGCTCATTTTAATTTGAGCCAAGAAATAAGTGTATGAAAAGAAGACATCAACTGAGTATTCTCACGTGGCAATTCACAATCGAATCAACCGGCATAGAAGGAATTACAGCCAGAATATCAACATCTACATTTCGACTTTAGTGAGAGTTGCTGAGTTAAGAATGGCGTCTTGCGAAGAGTTTCATCGTGAGGGCTCCATGTTTGATCCCCCATGCTATATTTTATGGATTCAATATTCGAAACACAAATATGTAGTAAAATTAGGAATCATATTACACCATTTCGCATAAAATTCGAGGAATCTAAAAGAAACATGAGTTCTTTGGAGATTCTCAAATTCTGAAATAAACAATATGGTTGTTGAAATCATCTATCAGCTTTATTTTGTTGAAAAAGTTGTCATTTTTATATTCCAACGTCTTTTTCAATGTGCTTGCGAAACGTCGGCTTTTGTTACATATTGAGGGACTGGAGATAAGTTGATGTTTACAGAGTACATGTTTGTCGGAGTTATCCTATCGTCATTGGACATTTGGACGTGAATTACATGGCATGGAGGGACAATGATCAGTTACGGATCTGGCGAATTTTTCCTTAATCTATCCATTGAGATAGAACGTAAATGGGGCTCTTTTTTAGACATCACTCACAAGGCCGAGTTCAAATAAGTGGCAAGGATCACGTCTTATAAACACAGATCAATGGTTTTTGTACATGAGTTCTCTAGTATGCAAATAATGAATCCTTATGTAGTAACTTACAGCGTGTATCACATATATTTGATATTTGACAATTTTTGAACGACAACTCGAACTGAAACAATTTATTTAAATAATATTAAGTAAATATTCGTGTTGCCTACAATGAGTAAAAATAAGGAAATTTCAATTTTGGCAAAATGGATCAGCTCCGTTACTTTTTTATATTATCAATCAGAAACATGACAAATCGTTTGTTTCTGTTTTCTTTTTTTTCTTCGAATTTACGATTTGATTACTATAGTTTATAACTCAAATCCAGTATGTGGGTTTTTATATTTCCCTCAGGAGTTTACAGGGTATCCAATATTGTCCTAAAATGGGATAACTCAGTTCACGTCAAACGAATGTCTCTTGAAAAGGTTGACTTTCTCAGTTGTAATAACATTTGTTCAGATTTCCACTTGTCGAGTTCCCGGCTGAAATAATTATTGAGAGCAACATCGCCGAGCCCATCCCGAAATTAACGAGCGATTAAATTAGGCAATACAACGCCTTCAGCTTCAGAAAGGGCGGTAGGACTCGACGAAAGCCCACCCAGGCGCACGGGAGGCTACTCTCCCTTTATTGGGTTCAACCGAAAACAACGACTCACAGAGAGGAGGCAAGGTTGAGGGGGAGGGGGTCGAAAACCTTTTGTGTAGTCACTTTTAATTAGTGGTAAATTAAATCGAAGGCAATTTAGAACGACTTCGAGGCAATTACAAACGCGAAACCCCTTCTCCCTTCCCCTCTTTCCTTTCCCGTCTTTCAGGACGATTAGCCGAATTTTAATCAATTGGCTATTTAGGGTCGGATACGCATTGTATAATTCGGGGCCGTCTATTGCCGCTTCGAACAATAACGGCGGTCGGCTACGTGGGATCGAGGGCTCGATCTGATCGAAAATTCTGGGCGGAAAGAGAGGAAATTATTCCGATCACAGAGCCCCACTAATAGCAGGATACGAAGGTTATTTTGTTTCATTTTCAGTTCCGGGCGGGTTGGAACCATGTTCAAGCTGATGACTTTGAAATAGTGCTAATGTAAACATACCTCACTTTTTGTTTAGGGACGCATCAGTGTCAGCATCAACACAACATTGTACTTATGCGAATTGAGGAGCAATAATAGTTAACAAAAAATATATGATAACCAATTGAGCGGTTTCTAATTTCGGAGATATATTGTTCTTGTCGGGAACCCCTTAATTTTTAAGACCATGATAATCACACCTGGTCCATTAATTAAATTCTCTTGGTCAACGTGCTGAGCTTTTTGTCTCTATTTTTAGTAGAAGAAAAAAAAAGAAATAAAAATACGTTGTTCACTGATTACAATGATGAGATTTACTCTGTCAAAATTATTTGCACGATTCGTAAAGAAATAAATGATGCATTTATTTATTAGTCTGATTAGACGTGTTCGAATACGTTCGTACCGATCGTTTATTTTCCATGCTTAATGTTGAGTAGAATTTATAGTAATTACATGGAACAGATGAGTCTGTTTAGTTGGAGAGAATCCTAGGAGATGAATGCTTTAAAAAAGTGGAAAAAGAAAGTCCGTTCGGTTGAACCATAGAATCGAAGTTACGAGATAAATGGGTATTACCTGTCCATGTCACCAACGGATCTTGAAAAGTAAAATTTTTTAATAAAACCCTGTCATAATCTGGTGAACCTCCGTTCCATTTGGCATACAAATAAAACGAGGAAGCTTCCTCCCAACCACACCTGAAATAGGACTGTGCTGGCCACATACCCTATTGCATAATATAATTATCAGTAGCAACATTACACCATGATTTACGGCATTGTGCTTAGTTGGAGTGCATATGGCCAACAATCTGTTTCAAAATCACCCATACGGTCGCCTTGGACATGCAAAATCTCGCGAAAAACTCATTTTCGATCCAGTTTTGGTAGTGGTGTGAGCGTTTTTTGAATATATGGGGGAACCTCGAAAACAACTGTGAACCCACAATGTCCTCATTTTCAAAAATATATTGTGGTCTTGATACCATTTCTTCACTGTTTAAAATGAGATATGATGAAGTACGACGGAATAACGCACAAACAATACAGTTTAAGCCCAAATCACTTCTAGAAACCCACAGAACTGTGTTTAAACGGCTACTATTGACTGTTCAACTTCAAGCTGAACTTAGTTCTTAGCACAAACTACAACCGTGATATAAGAATTTGTATATCTCACGTAAACTAATCCCAACCCTTCAATAGTAGTATAAGCGTTGAGTAAGGTTTCAACTATTAGGCTTGTACCCCTGGGTCTTGGCCTCTAACACTGTTCACGCTTACTTTAATGAGTTATGTACATATGTATGTTGGATTGGTCTAGTAGTAAAACAAATGCTGGTATTTCGTTAGCTGAGGAGAAGAGACACCTGACATAAACTAAACTCATCGTTTCAATAGCGGTATAAGCGAATAGTTAGCTTTAAACTAGTCTTGTACCCCTGGGCCATAGCATCTAACCCTGCTCACGCTTTGTTCAATGAGTTATGCATGTATGTTGGATCGGTCTACTAGTGAAACAAACGCTGTTATTTCGTAAGTAGAGGAGCTTGATAATAGAAAAGGATGGATGGGTTTCCTGAACCCACGACGCACGTCGGGGATCAGATATTAAGGATTAGATTCAGTTATCTCCTTCTCGTGATCTATCGTCTGCCGACCAGGTAACCGGAGGATCTCGATGACGGAGGGGGTAAGGGACAACAAGAGGATGATGAAGGAGGTTTGATCCTAAAGGGAGGACATCGCACGGTGCCACCCCGTATCAAGTCGAGAACTCCAGCCCCTCCCTCCCTTCCCTATCTTTCCTTCTAATTGAGCTATCAACAGTTCACGACCCCGAGTAAGCCCTCGTCGCGGCTTCCCATCTCTCGACGACTATCTCAACGACTTACTACCTGTCTCCTATCTTCTTCAAGAGATCAACCCCTTCCCCTCCCACCACCACCGTTTCACCTTGTCATCGTCGACCTCCTAATCGGAAAACGCTGACTCGGACGTTGTCATGCTGCCCGTTACACAAACACAGGTCTTATCCTTCTTCCTTCTTCAGTTGGGATTTCGTTGTCTTATCTTTCGTTTCAATAACTTCCAGGTCCGGCTCTCTCCAATGAGGAGAATAACATCGAGATACTATCACCATTAGAGAGTTTCTGTATGACAATGCAGTTTTCTTCCGACCAAAAGTAGACCCTATTACTAGGCACTAGATCTATCCGTAGATGGTTAAAGATCTATAGGTATATGCGAGTATAATGTAGTCCTTAATAAATACATATTCATCTTAACATTCCTAGTGAGAGCGACTATGGAAAACGGGGAAATAGGTGTTTCATATTTTTTGTATATTACAATCAGCTATTCTATTCTAAACTTTTTTTCGACCTCGCAAGTGCACATCAACTCCGTTTTTAGTACATCTCTCTGAAGCAAGTCATCATCAATAGAGAGACTCCAATTAGAATAGATCCAGGAAGGTGTGGGGCAACCCAAACATGAGAAAAAAATAACTGCATACAAATCTCCTGCAGACGATTCTAAAACCGAATCCGTGAAAAAAAAGATGGGTGTATGTAACTCTATGTGTCGGTGTACGTGATTATGTGACCAATTTCTTAGAAGCTGGCCAGCCTGCAATTCTTAACAAATTTTCATGATTCTTTTTTTGGTTCGATTCCAATGTTACTCTAGTTGTGCAGCAAACTCCGGAAATTTAAAAAAGGAAGAGAGGAATTGGAGAGGGTAAGTAGTGACAAAAAAATGTTTATCTTTTTTGGCTTTAATTCTCAACCAATTTTTATGGTTACCAATTTGTTCGATCATAATTTTAGTCCAGTTGTGTACTAACAAACCTCTCTTGTGCATTAAATTTAGAAATTTTGAATTTCGAGTTGGGAGGGGAGTGAGGCCTAGCGACTCTCATAACTATGAAAATTCACAGCCGATTTCCGTGTTTTTTTTTCCATTAAGAATCTGATCTATTTTGAAACATACCCATTCTGTGTTGGTTTATTATTTTCAATAATGAATAAGTTTTTGGTTCAAACACTGATAATTGCATTCCAGAAGAAAATACTTGGGCTACCGGCAGCTAGGAGGTCTAGCTCAGACCCTGTTAAAGGAGCTCTTGATTTTCAGGTTACGTTATACGCCCCACAATTTCATCGCTCACAAATCAATGGATCACTCTGCGTATGCTCAAACTTAAAATCCACCAGCATCGTTTTTTCACGTTCTAGCGGTCCGATCGCGCTCAACGTTGGAACATCTCAATCGTCTATTCATGTTACCTAGAAAAGGAAACTATGTGCCACACCCAACTTGGCAGACGTTTTTATTATTCTGACATTTGTCACTGTTCCCGCCCAAACCAAGACAACCTGTCCAGCTTATACATGGGTAAAATATTTAGTGATTTTGATTCTTGTTTTTCAGATTATCTTTCAGAAAGCGTGACATGAAAGCTAATTTTGGCAAGATTTTTTTAATGTGGTGACATAAGAAAACCAACGGCCAACAAATACAGCATCCTATAGTGAAGTCTGTATGAGAAAGAGGATGGCTTGATAAAGCGTATCACATTCCTTGAAGTTATTGATCTCCGTTCGTGTTCCGAACTATGTGAGAGACGAAATTGAACAATCATTCTGTAGACTGTATACATAAATTTCCTTGTCACCCAGTGTGAAAAATAAAAAGCAATGGCATGTACACGGAAATGTATCAGACTAATGCAGCAAAGTAAGGCAGGTAACGGAATCTCTCGATTCAAGAGAAATTCCCGCGATGGATCGAGAGGAGCCTCATAAATTCTTGGCTTTAAGGAGGAAGTTTCCTCAACGTGTGAAAGAAGACGAGCGCCCATACTTCACCTTGCTCCCTGCCATACTACTCACATGCCCTACAAGCTCTAACGCGGGAGAGAAAGACTCGGAGAATAGCAATGTTTTCAGAGCCCTGCGGTTCAACTGGGCGTCATTTAGGTCTCTCCCGCACCCATTTATCAGCCCGAGCAAGCACCCATGTTCCACCCATTGCCCATTCATCCTCTTTATTTTCACTGATTTACGTTCCCGAGGTTCCAAAGCAGTTCGTTTTCAAGAGGTTTCAAGTTTAATTGCCACCGGAGGACAAATGGTTGTTGGCAAAAGGTTTATTCCGCTGTACGCTCGAGTCAAGTATCCAAGTTTGATTCCTCAGTATTGGGTACCTTCGTGGTAGAACAATAACTTTGAAAAAGCAAAGATTAAGCACTTTCGATATCACATAAGTACTTATTCTCGATTGGTTTGCTTTGTGTTAATGTTGCACGAGAGTTTCAACTCCGAAGTAAAACTTGGGGAGTTACCTGGAATTTGGTTTCGAAACTACCAAAATAAGAAAAAGAATGTTGAGATGATAAAAATAAACAATGCCGTACACCACGATTTCAGTTTATCAATGTCAATAATGAATCTTTGTAATCAATCATTAAAAAACCCAGGAAATTATTGCACAGAATTTTATTATTACTGCTCCAGAATCTGATCTATGAACTATAGACGAATCATTTTTGAATACCTCCATTCGTCATAAAATAATTTATAGGAAGTATGTAAATGTCAGTCCTGTATGTCAGTCAGTTTGTGTTTGTATTTCTGCCTGTCGGAGTGGCCGCAGACTATTGTAACAAGCTTCTTCCTACAGTTTTAATCTGACCTTGGTGAACTTTTCAAGGAATGTGTGAGTTATCCTGTAGACGGTTCCCTATGAGTTTCGTTCCTCAGAAATCAACACTTCACTCTGCCCATGCGAAAATATAAAATCCACCAAGCGTCATTTTCACAGGTTCTAGTCACCCGATCACACTCGAATTTTCAGGATACTCGGGAAGAACCATTCCTATAATCTCAGATCAATTTCAACGCGATAGGAGTCCATGTAACAAACCTAATTTTTACAGTTTTCATTCCATTTTGATGGTGTTTTCAGGAAGTGTATGAATTAGGCTTTACATGGGATCCAATGAGATTTATAGTTCAAAAATCACTCCACTTATCTGCACAATAGGAGCAATACGATCTATCGATTCATGTCACCTAGATGACGATGGTTAGTACCAAAGCCAACTTTAAGGTTTGGAGCCAATGCGTTAGCGAAGAAAAGTCGCTAGAAAGGAGTTCTTCTAAAACATGGAAAGTAAGGGAACAAAACTGACCAAGGATTCAATACGAGAGCAATGAACAGCTAGTAACACTAGTCCACTACGGTCAAAGATTTATCCCCCTCTAGAAAAATAATTCAGCTTACTTTAATAATTTGCAGCTTTCGCTATCATATGAAAATGTTGAGCAGAACTAATTTTGTAAATGTCAGTTACGTAACAGTGCTGTTATTGACAAATTACTGGGTGATAACTGTTGAATACACGACTGGCCTGATGGTCTAAATTGAAAACCTTCCCTACGCGATGAGATATTTTCGGGGATGTGGGGGCGGTGTGACGCGCTAAGCAACATGCGAGCGAGATCGGCGGTGATGGAGCGGTGAAAAGAGCAAAGGACGTAACAAACGAACGTCAGAGTTCGGGGAGGTCATCCGCGTTCGCGTGCCTGAAATGATTTTGTTCAACGACCCGCGCCGAACTTGACCCGGGAGCTGCCTGGGCGTGACCTTGCTGACGATCCGGCCCGGGTGACGTGTGCTCGTCCCCATTCACACCGCCATAACCACATTTCATTGTGGAGAGAATTCAACCTGTATTTCACAGAGAGATAAAAAAAACTGCTAAAACGAAACATACGGCGGGTAGTATCCATGAACAAAATAATGTGCCTTCCTCTTCTCCCGAACAATGCAAAAAAACACTGATAATTATTGCACAAAACTACTGTACCCGCTTACCCTTATGTACTCGTCTACTAGCAATATTTATGCTCGACGCCTAAATCATTTTTGAATCAATTACAAATGGTCAATCTACATAACAGCATCGTATTTCGGAAGAAATTAGCCTCAACGATAGCTCAGCTGATCAGTGCTATTCCATTCACAGTAGTTGTATTCTCGATGTCCCAAATAAGCTCCATTTCTAAATTGTTTACTGTATGTCAATTAGAAAAATTTTTACTCAACCATAACAATTCATGTAACACCATTTATGAACCTGTTTCGGTACACAACTGTGTGGCTAACAGGCTATCGACCTTTGGATGGCTTCGTATTACATATTGTTCCGTAAACAACAACTTTTACTGGTCCCTCAATACGTAACAAAACCTGATATAAAATTATCTACACTGATGCAATATACTGCATGTCGACGCAGGAGAGAAACCCAAAAATAGAAATAAAATTCAACGAAATCAAATACAACACCTACCTACCCAAACTTCCCTTGTCCACAAATGTATGATAAAGGTACAATGGACTCCATTTCAAAAGGAACTCAAAATAAAACAATTTCATTGTAGTCTGTATCAGCGGAGGATGAGTGGTTACCAGTGATGTATCATTATACAATTTTGGAACTTGGGGCTGCGAATGACCTTTACCGCCAGATATTCGTATTCACTCAAATGACTAATTCTAATCCCGAGTTTAGTAAGAGTGAAACAGTCTCAACTGTAATGTTGAAATAAAATCCCATCTATTTTGTTGTCTGTGATGTTCATTAACTATTACAGTTCAACGGTAGTACCTATATCACCGTTTTCCAACCTGTTCTAGCTAATTAATAATAAAACGTCGCTATAAGAAAATGTTTAAAATGATAGGACGCAACGAGGATCTTAATATCAAGAGATGGATACTTCACTCAGATGATCTAGTCGATTCAGAACGAGTCGTGAATTTACTGTTGAAGGCTGATACACACACTTATCGGAAGATCCACCTTATTTTAGCGAAAGTATTGAGCTGAGGTGAAAAGGGATAGATAATGTATTTTGAAGATCAAGACTCGAAGCAGATTCTACACGTGGATGATCTGTCTTACGTTTGGTCTTGACGTTCGGTACATTCATGATGCGGATACAAAATTCCTTGGGTCTGGAGTATGGGTAGGATAAGATACTACTAAGTGAATCCAGCTGTTTAAATCGATGATTGAAATTACAATATTGAAGCAGATGAAGCACGCTCAGGACCCACAAATAGATGCTATACTCAAAAGATCTTATGTTATACTGCTTTATGTTTGAGAGGATCTTAAGTTTACAAATGTGGAATTGTCAACGTTTGAGAAGAGTATGCGTGGTGCGGAAAGGCAACGAGTTCTAAGGATCCAAAAAACCGATGTAAAGCAAAGTTTTTACCGATGCCAAACTAATGTTGGAATTCGATTGAAAAATACAAGTTTTCTCGCTAGATTGAGTCCAATTTGAACCCAACTACTGAAATGACCATAACATCTTTTCAAATTAACAGATTTAGACGGTTTCCATGTCCACGGTTATGATCCTTTGTGAATGTATCCAGTAATGGTCCAGGGGGGTGTTTAGATGATGGAAACATGATGAAGGTCAGGAGTGAAACCCTTTTCGACGGCCCTCTCAAAATCTGTAGGTTTACTCCACTAGAAAATATCATGACGTGGAATTTAACAATCTAAACTGAAGGCCCATCGGAATATTGGTTAATCGCGATTAAGGGTTAACACATAAAATGCTGCGAACATTTTGATTTTGGAGGTCATCACATTTAAGCACTCAAACTGCTTGAGTTACTCATCACAAATAGCACATTATGTTTGTTTGCCAAATCATAAGAAAAAGCGTGTAAGTTCACTAAATCAATTAACCGTCGGTGGCAGAGGAGAGACGTGCATCATTAAATGCATCTATTGAAAATGTGGTGATCTCCGACTTCCAGCGTTCATCATTCAACCCCAATCCCTCACGGAGTTTCGCAATATCCCCACTAGAAACGATTTACTTCGAAACTTTTTACTTCTTTTTTCCCACTTCTCTAGTAGGAGTACCGGCTTTACTTGAAAAAGGGTCTCGAAATGGAATAAACAGGAGGTGCAAAACGAAATACTCTGTTTGGCGTTTCTTTGCTGAGGTAGGTACTACATTGTGAAGGGCGTAATCCTCTGGGGATTTCAAACTCGACGAGCAATTAGTATTTTTGTGTATCAGGATGTTTCCATAAAAAACTAGACCTTTTCAAGCCTGACTATTCGTTATAATGAACTAAATATGATTATTCCACTAATCAGCCATTGCATTGATGCACGTCTGAACTGCATCGCACGGTAACTAGTATTCTGATACAAGAAAGCTTCAGTGTTGTTCGTATCAGCACAATTTCACGACTGTATGGTTGACTAACTCAACATAGGAATATATTTTTGTTTCAATAATGTTCTCTATGTAATATGAATTCATGTAAAAATGTATTGATTGAAGCTTCGAAAATATAATTCTCAGTGTACCGGGAATTTTCATCCCTCTCATTTGTAATGTGTACACATTCAAATACACACCCGTTACAACTCATAATATGACTGAGGAGTTTCAGGATGAAACCACTAGCAAACACGCTGCTAATTTTAACATATGGGTTTATTATTTTCCGATAACCCATTTGCGGAGACCCCTCAACGGCAGATTATTATCTTTATAATTATAATTATGAAATGGAGTGTCAGATAATTATGTAAATATAACGTAATACTCACCAACCTACAAGAGAACAGGTACAAG
Organism: Creontiades dilutus; assembly: GCA_031894815.1. NCBI lineage: Eukaryota > Metazoa > Arthropoda > Insecta > Hemiptera > Miridae > Creontiades > Creontiades dilutus. The sequence goes on from JAVIWC010003095.1 coordinate 170,062, forward strand.
TGTTGAATTTGCAAGATGAACAACTGAATCAGCCTGGTAAAATTAAACTCTACTTTTACATTACTTGCCATGATTATACTACGTAAGACTCGAACAAATCGATTTCAAAAGAAACATTCGAGACACAGCAGCAGTTACGTAGCAGTTATATACGCTGGTTTTATTATCACATGATGATAGGCGGTTTTCATCTTGTCCAAGCACGTGTACGTTCGCATTCGTGTTTATAATCAGTGTCTAGGCCTTAGGGAGAGCAAAAGGATGAACGTAAAACGGTCTGGGTGGGCTTATTCAACTCTTTGAAGGCACGTCTATCAATAATGAACATAGAAACAATGGTGTTACTCTGAAAGTTTTTTTATGTTCGAGCTTTCCGCGCCTTATGTAATTTAATTGTGGACGAATAGTGCTTAGATAGGTGTTTTATTTTACGTCATTAATTTCAGTTGTTCTGCTTCTTAATTTCTTCACCGTGTCATGTACAGTACTTGCCTACTCTACTGGTAAATACACATAAGCTCGTACACACTTAACATTGTAATGGTGATTCATTCCCTTTCAAACCGACCCAGGAAACTGAAATTTGAATGGTAACTTCATTGGGAAGTCTGAAATCTGCTGAGGGCGCTTCAGATCAAGCTAAGTGATGGCAACTGCTGTTTCCTGACCTAACCAACTTTAAGAGCTGACATTTCAATGATAGCATGATGATTTCATGTAAATCGAGGGCATGTTAAAGGCTAAGGAATACCCTTGGTCTCGGCTGCAGAGTTTCATCAGCTTAAGTTTTTATATCAGCTTCGGTTTCATAAAAAGCAAATAATGACGGTCGATTTTGATGGAGTTATTCAGGAACAGTCATCCAACTGCCTTTGGACATTTTGAAGTCTGTTACAAGGTATGAAGATCAGTGTTCCGCCGTTGTGGCTAATTTCATTCGTAATCGATCTAACGAAATATATGTGGCGCCCTTCATGGCTTCTAGAGTTGACAAGCCAAATATGGAGGTACATTGACTATGTTTTTAGTTAGTTTTTGTCAAATTTAATACTTTTACCCGTTTTATTGTAGACTAGTATACATTACTCCATATTTAGATAAACCATGTTTTCTTTTCTTGGTATATTACGAAGGTTCATTACTGAAAATGAAACAATATGGCCGGCTGTTAAAGTTAAATTGAAAACCAGATAATGTAGATGTGGGACCGAGCGAACGAAAATCGTAGTTCCGTAAATTGATAGTTCTAAGTTGTGTCGGGAGTTTGTATCTGAAAACGTGTGTAGTAATAAGAATCGAGTAACAGGAAGTTTTGGCTCATTATTTTACAAGCGTTTATTTAATCGCTTAACATGAATGATACGATGGCTGCCATCGAACAAGGGAAGATCCCAACAACTCATGTTTGAGGAGGGATCTTTTGTTGGTCTGCAGTGTTGTGGGTCGTGGAATTTCAAGTATACATGAGTCATTGCCCACCTCCTCTCCTAGTCAAGAAAAACTAACACAGATGTTTATCAGATACATGTTGACACTACATATATGCACGTTCCGAACTTTTTCAGTCCTCTGACATTATATTTACCATAACAAAAGTTGTAGATGTTCCGTATCACTTTAGCGCTGTCCAATTGTTTATTCAATCGAACATCCCTACATTCTCAAATTCTCTCGATTAATGAGCGTGCTTCCATCCAAACACACTCCATTACTACAGAATCACATCAACTACTGAACTGGTGGATTTGTAAATGAGCAAAGAAAAACAGACAGGCAGAGCGAAATTAAAGTAATTGTGCCAATCAGAGTGCCTTCTTCCATTGCATGAAATGGAAGAGGAATGCAACATTCACATTCATATTCCATATTCATGTTCAATGAAAAGCCAGACCAGCTGGCCATTTGATTGTTTAGCTGTTCACGTCAATCGATAATGTGATGAAATATCATGGTGGACCACTTTCTTACAGTAACGAAATGGAGACGGATTCGCTTACTAAATTTCCTTTCAGAACATTAGTAATCCAGAATCATCGGGTAAGGAAGGAGTAGGTGTATCGGAAAACTCCAACGTGCTTCGAGCGAACCACAGCTCGCGACCTCTTGTGAACCCGCACAAAACACTCCCACTCAGTTTCCCGCCTGATAAACTATTCAGGGAAGGTAACGAGGTTTCCGCCTGCACACCACCTTCTTCTTCCAATTTCCCCTCGCTTCTCCATCGTAAAGTTCAATTTGTTGGGCCGTCCGAGCCCTTAAAATTATAAGCCCACGCACTGCGAAAACATCTAAGCACAAGAACATGCTCGGGTGCAGCTGTCTCAAATACTAATGGGCTTTCTTAGGCTATGGAATATCTAATGATAATCTTCACTGTTAAGGTGGATATGTTTTGGCTTAGAGTTCAACTCAAAGCGAAGCTCGTTGTTTTTGTATGCAAAAGGTTAGATCCAACATGGGCACACGAGATGCGGTAACTTCGGTTTAGTTTAGCTGCCTGGTATCCGCCGTAATTCAGTTGATCAGTAAACATAATGTTTACTGGGCCGAAAGCAAAATATTTTGTCCTAGAAGACATTCCCTAAAGATATACAAAGAGTTGCTATATAGAGAGTCGTCAACAGAAAATCAGCTAGTATGCATATTGACTGTTGGGGTCAGCACTAATCTGAGTATCTGATCTTAAAACTCTACATTCACGTCAGCTGATTTTCTGTTGACGATCCGCTGTTATAAAAGCCATAAGCCTAGAATTTACCTGAACCCATAGTTTGACGTCTGGCATTAGGTTAGAGATGGATAGCGTTACCTGTAACAGAACAAAATATATAAATCATTCAGGGTAAAAATGGGGAGTTACCTACTATTCATTGTAGGGCTATAAAATTAAAACGATTTATACCATGCACAGATTTCAATTTGAACTAGCCTTTCTTCTAATTAATGCATGAGCGGAATACAGTAATAAGTACGTTGAAGCAAAATTGGTTCGTCGATAGTCTAACAAAATAACAGAAACATTTCATCCTCTACCACAATGCTAACAAATATACCTAAACAGAACTTGAAAAAAGAACTTCGACGTTATAGTTGAAACATTTGTGAAGCGATAATACTGGGGAAAATCCCGTGTATTGTAATTATAATCAAACGATCAGGCCTGCACCTTGAATTCCTTACCATCTGAATAAAATTGACATATACATTTCAAAAACGAAATGATCTGTCCAATGTTTTTGTTGAAATATGCTCGATTTCCTTGAACCTCTCTTGGATAAAAAACAAGGTCTACCTTTGAAGGCGCAATTGTAGTACTAGAAGGAATTAAGAAAACACAAGGGGATATCTCGAAAAGTTGTGGTTAAACCACCCTTCAATATTGTTAATACTGTCGGCCAACGAAATTGTAATTAAACTTGGCACATTACTGACTTTACAAGTGGCCGATCGTGTGGAGCCGCTCCGAGTTCAGCGGAGGCAGATAGTTTAATACGAACAAGCGCGAAACACACTACGCTGATTCTGCAGCTTCAGAGAGTAAGAGGTTGAATCAAAGTTCGTTCAAAATAAGCTGATACACTGAAATATGATATCGAGTCAGTTTCGTGGATTGTAACGATGTGACTAAGTCAGATGGTGGCTTCAAGCGGAGTCATTTTGATTTGTGGTATCATCCACCAGTTTGCTAATTTTGTGGTTTCGTTAAGTGCAGGGGTATGAGGGAAAAACCGTTAGAGAGTGCCTAATTTATATTTCACAACTATTTGTTTTAGGTTCGTCAGCGCTGAGTCTCTCCAGCTAAAGTTACAGAAAGTATCGAGCATCCCATGAACAGAAAATAAACAAGGCATCAACGTCAACATCAATAACAACAACGTACGTTTTGAGCTAACTGGAGTCGCAAAACAACCGTCGAAACATGCCTCTGCTGACATCAATCTTAGCGAATCCAAGCAACCTCAAGTGAATTATAATGCAATAATTATAGTTGTTCTTTTGCTAAAAAAATCTTAGCGAATCCAAGCAACCTCAAGTGAATTGTATTGCAATAATTATAGTTGTTCTTTTGACCCATTTATATTTGATCAAGGTATTAAAAGCGAAATTAGCCAGCAGGGCCTTTCAGCTGCCCACTGATGATTCCGTCAGAAATAACTTCACAAATGAAATCAGGAGCTCCTAAGACCCATAGAAGCAACATTCAGTCCAGCTAAAAGTAAGGAAAGCTGATAGTAGTTAGCTCCGCAAACATCAACCTTTGCAAGTTCTTTTGTACGGGTACACAACAAAAGCTGATGGGTACAGAAATATTTACAATGGTAGAAAATACTGTACATCGACATGGCGTAGAAGTTCATGAATAAAAGTACTGAAATTGAATGAAGTGAAATAAAACACATACCTCATCATTTGTCCGCGGTAAGACAAGTAATTAGATTTCAAAAGGACCTCGCGAAACAAAATTCCATTGCAATTATACCGGGTGATGAGATCCTCACATGATACTTGGCTATTTTTGCTTTGTTCGAGAACGTTTAAACGGAAGTATCCAACAGGGTCGGCTGACTCAAGCTAAGAGCGTTTCTATTTTGTCATTGTCACGTTATTTGAAAATATATCACAGGGAACGAAAAATATGCGACACTTGCTGGAGTGTCTTACTGGTAGCGATTGATAATCCACGTGGCAAACTGAAGGTTGAACCAATTTAAAACTATTAAACCTAGAAGGATGTTTTGATATCGAAAGCTCTATTCAACTAGGGATAATGAGCCATCGGATGATTAGGATATCATGGGTAACAACTGTCAAACGACAGTTGTTGAAAACAAGGGGACAATGATGATTGACGACCACATTTGCATAATATCTCTCTTGATTCGTTTTCTCCGACACAGAAAATTACAGAAGATGCGAAGTCTGGGCGAGACAAATACAACGTTTCTGAGCTGTCATAATATGTCTCTATCAGCCTTAATAGATTCCTGATCCAAGATTTTTCTTATTTACCGGGGGATTTAGCAGCTTTTAACAGTGTTCACTGATAGAGACAGTTCATGAATGTCGAATCAGTGAATTAATTATGAGGAATGATCATTACCAATCACTCTTTTATACTAACTAACTATTGTCAATGAAAGAGAGCGATAAAGAGAATCGCGATTGATAAATTGAAACTTTTGCAATTACCTGAGATTTAACCAAAACTCACTTATGACTGAAGTGGTGCTTTTCAAAATTGAATAGCGGTTTCCAACATTTATTAGAACCACATTATTTACATTCATCATCAAAATTGATGGTCTTGTCTGGTATTGAAGAATTTAACCGTTTTCAATTGGGTAAACAATGACACCGTGCATATAGAATAGTGTTTGATTGGCCACAAAACAAATCACCTACTTCCGATTTAAATGAGAAAACTGAATAGTTATGGGGCATTGTCCCCGGTCGCAATGATGTAAATATCTGTTCTCATACCAGCGTAGTGTTGCCTCACAAAGACTTGATGAACAGCATGTTGTAAGTGCGATACAACATACATACATACATCAACTTAGAGATACTTCACCCGTCAACTTCAACCGATCAATGAAAATATTCAAGTATCCTTCATCTCAGCTTAATTTTTGGGTTGCTTAGGCAGAATGTTGGTATATCATGTTGGTAAGCACTGCGTACATGGTAGGACGTCCCTATGTCTGGTTTTTGTGTGATCACAAAAAATATTTTTTTAAACTCCCATATTAGGTATTAATCTAATAAAAAGAGGATGATATGCGGCCGATAATTATGGTAAACATGAGCAGCTGTTGGATAGATCGGCATTACGCCCTTCATCCTCATTCACTACATCAAATCCGAAACTTCTGAGGTCGAAGAAGAAAGTGTAGTTATTAATATAAAATAACAACTGGATACAAATAGTGAAGATATAAATAATTATCATTATTAAACCCTTCATTTCCCCCTCCCTTATTACTCTCAATGTTGGTGTGGATCTGGAACTAAGGACGCATCTACTAACTCCTATTGGGGCAGTTCCCGAACTACTTCATCTGCTTATATGGTTGGGTTCGTTTAAGAAGGGTTATGAGAGGGTTGAAGTGTTTCAGAGGGTTCGCCGGTGTGTTTCTGACTTCAGTATGATGTTAGCTTCTACTGGTAGGTGATCGTTCACGGAATAACTAAAAGACGCATTATAAGCAAATTTTTCAATTGGTAAAATATGTTTTTTTACTTTTTTGAATTTTTCCTATTTGTTTCTTACTTCCACATTCATCTGAGAAAAGTAGGAGTTGCAGTTGGTATGCGAGTACAATAGCCCCCATGGAGGTTATGTATGGAAAAAACCGATGGGATGAGTATAGTAATTACACTGTTCTGGAACTCTGCCAGTAGTATGGCATGGTATTTTAACAGTTGTATGGTTTGCCCATCTAACCTACTGGTGTAATGAATTACAGATTCATACTGTGTGCATAACACTTTGGGAGGGTTTATCCTACATTCTATCCAATAGTATGGCAGTGAATAATGTTATTAGATTTGGAGATCAGAAACATGTTTCAAAATTAGACGCGATGCTCTTAATCGACAAAAAAAAAAAATCATGTTTGGGCTATTCCACTCGTCCCTGGATGAATTTTAACAGCCATCCTTCTACTCGTCTTAAAAGTGGCCCACTAATTTCATCTCGACAAATCCTTTATGAATACACACCTACTGGTGTGGTTCCGGAACCACTCTATGTATACTGATTCTTACTATAGTGAGGCTATATTTTGGTTATTTTGGTGAGGTAGGAGGTTATATTTTGAAGTCAAATAAAAGTGAGGCTTACTCCGGAGAGTCGGATTTACATAATCTATCACCTAATCGCATTATACTTTCAGGTATAATTAGACTGAAATATGCATACCTAAATGACGTATACCTGATTACTTATACTAGTTCACTGATCATGAAGTTATCAAAACATCTTGAAGATTTGACCCAATCGGCAAGAACTGAAATGCCTACATTGGTGGCTCTCTCGTAACCGATAACAATGACTAAGCAATTCCTCGAGAGTTTGCGGTTACACTTACTACGAATGAGGGGTTGAATGACCAGGGAATTTCATTTCGAAATATTCCTTAGTCTGTTGCAAAATGTGGAGTGCGGCCTATTCAAAAGAAGTGGAGTTGCTTTTCTGCTTCACAAAAACAGTCAATTTCTATCGAGCTGGTCATCGCCGCTATTGGACATGTCAACGGTCCTACAAGGTATTACAAGTTTTTATTGTCGAGGCCGGGAATGGTAATAGAACGATCTAGCAGGAACTGGAAGAACTTCTTCCCCTCGAGGACGATAAAGACGACCCCCGAAGAGACTCGGCAACACGGCGATGAGGTGCGTGCAAAGGCGGCGGGTCCTGAGCACGTTCGCGGGTTATTTGTCGAGGTCACGTGACCCGTGCACGAACAGCCGGCATCAGGCGGAAGCCTTTTCCCCTTCCCGACTCCCAACAAATTGATAACTGTGAGTGTGGAGAGCGAGGAAAGAAGGGGGGTGCGGGATGGGGGCAGTGAAAAGCCCTTTCCGCTGAAAGGAACTACAGCAAACAGACTAGGCCCTTACAACCCAGCCACATCTGTATTGACAATACATCGAGGGTGAAAACTACGGATAATACAGTAGGTATATAAAGGAGAATTGTATTCCTACAGTGCAATAAATCATAAACCCAAATGTAATTCATCCAATAAAAATCCATAAATGAAACTCCGTAAATTGTTACACAGCTGTTAATTATCCCTCCATTAAAATAACCCTCCTAAATGAATCACGGATCTATGTATGTAATTAGTCAGTGATACATTTTCTCAACTGGAAGCCTCAATCGTCTCATCTTGCCTCCTCACTGTAGGTGCCATAAAAAAAGCCGTATTTGTATTTCAGCACTTCAGACCGATCGGGAACAAAATTAACCATTATTGCCTGACCGCTAATAATTGATTGACGTCTACATGTTCAAGAACAGTTGCATGACTTCGTCCCAAATAAAAACAGGAGTGCTCTCATCAGATTGCTACGCCACAGAGGAGCTACCATTTCAGCTAAATGTAAGGACATGTGTGTGTGTATCTTTGCTGAAAGTTCAGACAATTCAACGTCAAACACCATGATGTACTCAACATTTCTGTTTGCGATTTGTTGTACTTGGTGAAACTACTACCTGTACCTATCCTCAGCTTTTGAAAGAAAATGAATTCCAAAAATAACTATACGAAGTAGATGTATTCTTTTCTGGATATAAATAACATATGAATATTAACTCAGAGATTTCAGTCAACGGTTCGATTGTTCATTCCGAATCATGATATCTATCGGGATCATTCAGAATGATGATGATGTATGAGAACTCCAATGTCATAATTCGTTAGGACGTACACAACTTCATTTTTTCTGTTCAAAAACTCGACATAAATGCATATTTGACCATTATGCTTGACACCTTTCCACCAATCGTTCGAAACCATTAAAGCTTGGGCAATCGATAAATTAACTAAAAATGTCATCCGTTTCTGAGATGGTGTACGATTAATCGAACATACATCATTTACTACTAAAACTTTTATTTCTGTGATTTATTTATCGCAACTGAAAATATTAAATTTCATCTATCAATATTTTATTTCATACTATTTTCACTTCCAGAAGGTAAGCTTACAGCTAAATGTGACCTAAAAATAGGTCCAGTGGTTTCTTTCTCTTGAATCGCAGGAGTTCATGTTCGTTGTTAAACATCTCCAGGTTCTCATGTTTTTCGAGGCGATGTTCGAGCTTCCGTGCATATTTTACTATGGTTGGATTGACGGTATCTATTTTCAAATCTCGATGAATATCATCGTTTCTCATGTACTATGGGGGCACCGATGATGCTTCTTAGAATTTTATTCTGAGAATTCTGGATTTTCTTAACATTTGATTTACTGGCACATCCCAAGAATTGTATCCCTAAGTCCAGATAGGGCGAGGTCTGCTTATATTTGAGTAGTTTGTTATCAAGTGACAACCAATACATCTTTCTGAATTTGATTTTGAGCTCTTCTTTCTTCTTCTTAATACTATTCCAGTTGAGTCTGGAGTCGAGAGTCACACCCAAGCATTTAACTGCATCTCCATACGGTATCACATTTGAATTGATCTCATCGTTCAAAGGCATTTTTCGGTTTGAGAAATTGATGTGAATCGATTTAGATACGTTCAATTTTATTCTCCACTTCTTCGTCCAATTAGAGACTTTGTCAGCTGAAGTCTGAAGCTTTCGTGTTGCAGATTCTATCTCATCTCCAACCGAGAGGATAGCCGTGTCATCTGCAAAAGTAGCTACAGTGATATCTTCGTGTTGGGGTAAGTCCCCTGTAAACAAGAGGCACAGTACTGGCCCTAGGACACTGCCTTTTGGGACCCCTGCTTTGATGGGCTTCAATCTTGAATATCGGTAGTCTTCACCCTGAAATGCCTCTTCTCAAGGTACGATTTTAAAATCATGTAGTACTGTTTTGGGAGATCTCTGTGCAGTTTGTACTCCAATCCCTCGTGTCAAACCTGAGCTACATCCAAAAATATCCTCGCACAGAGTTGTTTACCCTCTAAGGCCTTTTCCACTATGTTGGCTACTCGATGGGCTTGATCTATCGTCGAGTGTTACTGTCTGAAACCAAACTGGTGGTCTGGGATAAGATTTATTTTGTTTATTATTGGTTTGAGCCGTTTAAGACGCAATTTTTCCACTAGTTTTGACATTATGGGGAGGAGGGATATTGGTCGATACTCTTTTGGTGTTTTCTCATTAGGTGACTTCCCTGGTTTTGGTATCATTATAACCTCTACAACTTTCCATGGAGATAGCACGTGTTTCAACCTGATCACAGCATTAATAATAATGAGAAGCAATTTCAACAATGCTTTTTTAGGGAGCTCCTTCACTATTCTACCTGTTATTAAGTCGTAGCCAGGCGTCTTTTTCGCATTGATGTTGCTTTGTATTTCGTGTTTAAGTTCTTTTAGTGTAACTGTCATTTTTTCGAATTCGTCTGTTTTTTCCAACTGTGTTACATTAAATATAGACAATTTTTCTTCAGATGTCTGTCTTGTTAATGGTTGAAAGATTCCATACAGATGTTCTGCAAAAAGTTGTGCTTCCTCCTGGTTGCTATTGGCCCAAGTCCCATCAACTTTTAATTGGAGGTGAGAGGACTTTGGGTCTTTTTATATTTTTAGTAACCTTAAACAGAGAATACTCCGTATCTTTCTCTGCTGTCAGATTATTCAGATAATGTTCAACGGATTCATTGTCTATCGTATTAATCACATTTTTTAGTTTGTTAGCATAGTTGAGTACAGTTTGTTTTCGGGTGTTCTGTTATTCTTTCATCTTCTTCTGGCTTTACGTTTTGCCTTCAAGAGATTCCTTACTTCTAATGGATATAATTTTAGGTTACCACTATTGCCTTTCGGGCTTGACGGAATACTTTGCCAAGCTGCCTGTTGTATTTTATCAATAAATAGGTCAAGTTCATCTTCTAATTGCTGTGGACTCTTCAAAGGCATTTTCAACATAATTTTTGTTTCCGATTTGCTGTCGAAAACAGGACCAGCAAGTTTTGCTGTTGAATAGACTTGGATTGTTTGTTTTGCATATCACGTTTTCGCTGATAGTTATTTTGGCGGGCAAATGGCCTGCAGGTAGGTCGTCGCAGTCCTCCACATTCGTACATCCACTTGATATACCTCTGCTTATGAAGAAGTCAATTTGGTCTGTGACTTTATTATTGTCCGTGGCCAGTATGTTGGTCCCCCGGATGAAAGGAACTCGCATTTTAATGAAGTAGCTGCTTCGTACAGTTCATTACCTTTTGTTGTTGTTAGACGTGAGCCCCAGTATTATATTTGCCATTATAGTTTCCTCCTACGATGCAATTGTTTCCTAATGAATGAAAAAGTCTTCTATTGTCCTATCTCTTCGAGGAGGACAGTAAATCGCTGCTGTCATAAAGCATTTGTTTTTGAGCTGTGAATTAGCAGTGGTTACTTGCATTTTTTCGTCTAAAAATGCAACTAAAACTTGAGGCACCAAATCGGTGAAGTTTGAAGTGTTTGCAATACACCGGATGTTATCATATGTAACTATATGAGCCAGTCTCGAAGATGAATAAACCCCTGTTGACAGTTTCTTGGCTTCCGGTGGTTCATCAAAGCACCTTGCAGCTGAGGCGTCGAGTGTGTATGGCGTTGAGGGGGTTAAGCGTCTGATGTTTTGTGGGGCCCTTGAATGAACTGCGGCTGACACTGTCTGTCTAGCTACACGGAGACGACCGTAATCAATCCGGCGTTCTAAGCCAAGACTTTACATCTTGGAAACTGTTCAAGAACGTCGGAACCTCTTCGGACGCGCACGACAACGCTCTTGATATGACACTATCCGTTGAGGTGCTTATCCAACTCCTTTCCAACTGCTTGATAGATTATTTTCCCATTACTACGGTGGAATGCCGTTCCAGACCTCTTGGAGGTGCTCCATCGTCTAGATACGGACGTAATGGATATTGCTTCCTCACGATCTGAGGTGGGGAAGCTTGTATCAGTGCAGGAAGTCAATAACATGTCAATGTTTCTTGAACGTACTTGCCTCCGTGACGATCTGTCTACCACAGCAATCCGCCTAATATGAACCTATAGAATAACCATCACCAACGTCATTATAAACTTTTGATGAAGTTTCTGTGAATGTGTAGATTAGACATTAGGCATCAATGAAAACGGAAGAACTCCTCATTTTAATAATTAAATTTAAAACCACAACGTGAATCGAATGCCTGGCAATGACTGCGAGCAATATATTGTAGTAAGTATTTTCTTCCATATTGGATACCATCAAAAGTGAAACTGAATGATTTTGAATGGCACCTGAGTTAAACAATTTTATAATATTAAAAACAAGAAGTCCTCGCCAGATTTCAATCAAAAGATTTGTTGTATGATTTTTATAATTTCATGATCATTAGGCGTTTACCTTTGATTCCTGCCGCAAGCTATGTATCGATTGTACATTTAATTTGCAACGACAAATTGTCTCGTAACATTTTTTACATCACCAACGCCCTTGGATAGTAAAATTCTACAAACAATTATTAGTAATATTGGATCAATTCCATCGGTTAGTTGACCACGGTCAGCTCCGAACAATAGGGAATACTTAGTAAACTTTGATGACTATTCGACCTACACTAGAACTGGTTTATTATTGTATCGCACAGTTTAAGTTTTTTGAACACTTGCAGGCGTTTAGTAATAATTTTTGTGCAACCATTCAAAACATTCTCTTATAGTGTAGGGTTGGAATTATAAAATTATCGACTGATGCAAAGAACTAGGTAATGGACTCCAAACCCAACCGTAAAGGTTGAAGATAGTTCTTCACCAATCTGAAGACAAACGAATAATCACAGGTCTCAGCTGCCTACATCACTGTTGCCCGCTGCATTCCATTGAATAACATTGACCATTCATATTTTAACTGGTCGAAAAAAAATACAGGGTCGTAGTAAGTTTAGATCTCGTAATTTGTACACCCACTTGTTCGAGCGGGCGAATCGAGATAACCAACCGTATAAATTAAAATTTTTGGAAGAACATGATACGATAGTGACTATCTAATAGGGAGTTTGTAGATTAGTTGAGAGAGATCTCAGTGAGTGAAAAAAGATTTAAGGGCTATTCGAATAGGTTGGGATTCCGGCGGGAGGAACTCCAGCCGGGCGCTAATGAAAAATGTCAATGGGACGCTGCGCGTGAATATTCATCGGTTTCTGGGGTCTGAGTCGGTTGTTTACAACCAGTCTTCCGGGATAGGTTGCGGTAAATATTTAGATCAGATCGCTACGGACACTGAAGTCGGAACTTGCGTTTACGGATGCGGTTGAACGCGGAGCCAATCCAAGATTTATACAGTCGCATGACTTTTTTCGATTTACCGGTTTTTTACTAGGCGAGGTTGATCCAATTAACCGTAATCAACCGTGAGTAATTTTTGTAACGATTAGAAATACGCGAGTAGGTACGTGAAATACGATCCTCCAAGAACGGTACTCTCTATGTAATGTAATTGCATACCTTTCAAGTTGAGTATTATCATCCTGGTCATACCGAAATACCAACTTACTGGTGAAGCTTCATGGCACTTAACAGGTTTATGCACCTAGTTTCGCTGCGAACTACACCTTATGCTAAAAACTTCTACATAACTTCAGAAAATGTTATAGTTGTACTATAACACATAACATGTACTTCTGATTTGGTTTTCAACATTTTGAGTAGACTTCAAGGTTATGTTGACTGCTAGTATTAATATGAACCTCCAGATTGTGATCATTTTATTACAATTTGTATTATAGCAAATTTGAAAACTCCTGAAACAGGTTGCTGAGGGAGATGCTATTACCTTATGAAATAAAGCATAAAGAATTAACGGAATTTAAGCAAAAATTTTGAGAAGAGTTCAGTTTTTTGTAACATGAACAAATTATCATTATCATCATAATCGTCATTGCCGTTATTATCGGCATCTTTCTAAGACATTTGATCTCATAATTAATAAATTGGAAGCTGTGAGGATGTGGTGACATATTACACCAGTCCCCTGCTGCTCACTTCTTCACAACTTCCAATTTACTTATTTTGTTTCAAGTTCATTATATTTTTACAGTTAACTTTCTTTTTAAACTTTTTCCATAGTACCTAGTTATTTTTACAATTGTTTTTTGGCCTTTAGTTGTTAAATTGTATGACCTATTAATTTTGCTCAATTTCATTTTGTGTTGTCAAATACAGTTCGATATTAAATCCCATTTGTTTAGATGTTTTATTTATCTAACATCGGCTGTTCATTTATCTCAATCTTCCGGTTTTTTACCTACATTCGGGTAGTGTGTAGTTCACTTTGAGGAGCACTGGGAACACCATTTATCTATGGGTATATAGAACACATACAAATGAAATTTCATAAAGCACCTCGGGAATTTTTATATTTTTTGGCATTGCCAGGTTGAAAAAGATCAATAGAAATGTGTAAGGTGGGTAAATGGGGTAAACAAATCATTGTTGCTAACGAATATTTTAGTTGAGATCATCACGTGTCATCAGGTATGAATGAAACGTCGCTACCATCAGTGTATCGGTTATGTCATCTTCCAGCTCCACATGACATCTTTTATGTATTTCGCACATAGTTGATTGTAAATGCAATTATCCTCCTCCATTATTTATCCCCTGGAAAAATGTCTTCTCACAATCCAGAATGTTGCAGGGAGGGAAAGTATAAGCAATATCCACCGCGAATTCGCAAGTCCACCCCCCTTGAGACTCGCCGTTTCTTTCTCAAATCAAGATGAATATATATCATTTCTCTCTCATCTCTCCCACTGATGCGACTCCGTCTATAGGAATTATTCCTCGAGAGTTCCCGCTGAGCACTCCGCTTGTTATAGAACTTTTGAATAGAAAATCCTCCTTGCCGTCATACATCCTACCATTGAATAAACTGAATAAAGGAAATTATTTATTGAGTTTTCTGTAATCCGTTTTTTGTTTGCCCTATTTTTATCCCTTTTCAAGAATCCGACGCGAACACTGCCTAGATGTGCCACGGTTCATCTGGTATTTCTTCTGGGTTGTTTATAATCAACAAAAGGTAATACGGCCTGTTGTTCCAGTTCACCGACTGCGACTCAGCCTATATATTTACAGTCACCCTAACCACGACCTATGCAATGTGAATAAACCGTTATTTTCACAAACAACTATAAATAATCTCTAGTTGCTGATACATGATTCATGTTGCAGTATATTCGAGTCAAATGTAGATATAACATTTATTGTACAATGGTATTTACTTTTCTAGTTCTACTAATGCGACGCACTAAGTGACTTGCTGAGATTTGGCAGCAATTCAGTAAAAACTAAAAGATTTGTGAATTCCAAAAGCGGGCATCATTGGCAAAGTATGTACGAAATTTCTCACAGTTCTCAATCAATGATCTGGAGTCTTGTCTTGCCGCAATGAAGTTTTAAACATTCTAAATAGACTAAATAGTAGTTCAAGCAGTAATACTAAATAATAAATAAATAAAGTAATAATAAAAATAATAACAATAAATAAAGTAGTAATACTAAATAGTAGTTCAAGTAGTGGTGAAATAACATTCAAGAGATTATAAATTATGAAAAAGCAACAATTAGTTTATTTTTGGGTATTTGTCAAAATGTTTTTCAAAGCCAAATATTTTTATGGTTGAAATTTTCGGGCTATGGTAATAAAAAGTCAGAAATAAACATTTTACAGAGTTGTGTAAGAAAGGAAGCTTTTACGAGTGACCTATCCAATCGCTACATTCAAAATAGATATGTTCTGAAACATCCGTTCTGTTTTGATGCATCCAAAAAATTCTTTGTAGTTGAAATGTAGGAAGTCCAAAGAAAAACACATTGTTAGCGAAGCGTGGATTGCAGACACTTGAATGCTTAAGGTTATTATTTTATCACACTTGTAACCTAATTATAAATTCTTACAATTTCTGTCAAAAACTAGACCGAATTTTAGATCGAACCAAAAATATCAGCATCAGTTCTAACAGGGGTAACTGTATTGGCGAAGTCTTGCGTTAGTAAGTCGTTATTTCTTGGTCATTATCAGTCGAAAACCCCAGAGAAAATATTTATTCCCAATATTCATGTTCACTGTTTTTCCAAAAATCTGTGATATTAAACATTATTTTGATCCATATCTTAATTTACTAGCGGTCCAGCTTATATGCCGGATCGTGACCAGAACTTATTAATATACAGGCACCAAACCAAACGCCTCAAAAATTATGATTCATAGATCGTAGGGTTTCCGAAATTAACTAACTAAAGTTAGTTTATTGGCCTTTTATCACATGAAATATTGGTTACTAATTCAATTCTCACAATCAGATTATACACCGAGAGAACGTGAATCTACATTAAGGGCAAGTCGTAACTCACAGGAGCTGTTAAGTTTATTTTGATGTTAATTTAGAGAGGGAAGGACTCGATCGGGAGCGGGTTTGACTCGTGAGATGAGCGGGGCGGGCGCTTCAACTTTGTTTATTAATATTGATGAAGTTCTCGAGTCGGGCGGAGGCTGCGGGTCTGGTGGCTGGTGCCTACTACATTAGGTGTCTCCGATAAGACGACTAGGTCTCTGGATCTGCTCAGTGTCTGCGCTATCTGAGAGACTAAACTATCCGAGAGCGTATGCTATCTGGGGGGCGAGCCCGCATCCTGACCTTAAGTACCTGAGGTTCTGGCGCGAGGGGCATTGATCTCACAGTAGCACGAGTGGTGCAGGATGTCAGGATTTTAAATATATGGGTATAGAATAAATTGATTTGTCTGGTAAGTGATGTGGTGAGATGAAACAAGTGTTGTCGTATTTTATGAGATTAAGACTAAAAAGAAGTTAAAGTACTTATTCACTGGAATCTATTACATATGTATGTCGGTGAAACAAGTTCAGTGAAATTAATTCATTTATAAAATCAAATGAAGGTAAAGCAACCCCATAGATCCAATTCTTCTAAACCGTTTGTTGTATACAAAACCCTACACAACAATTGTTCGACGGTACATTCAGCTGTTGATTGTTAATTTTAGTTTGTTCAAGTCACATGTTTTGAATGTTTGCGAAGGAGTCATTCAGATAAGAATAAATAATTATGTTGAAAACTGCGAACGTGGTGAGTTTTCTCTTAGCTTATGTATTGCGTAAAACTGGAATTTTTTCATGTATCCTGGTTTGCTACATTTAAGACTACATCCCTTTTTTTAGTCTTTCGCAAGGTAAGAAACTAAGAAAATATCAGGTTACCTACTCGTACCAGCAATGTAGTTAGTGGTGACGAACATTTTGTGCTTGGCTTGGACCAATCCTTAATTTCGAGAGCTAGCGCCTTGTCTGCGGCAGGGAGTCTACGCGAAATCAATCAGTAGCGACAAGATGTAGAGCAAGGAAAGAGGAGAGTTATAGAAAATTGCAAGAAGATTGCTCAGATTTGCAAGCGTTTGGAGACAACTACATGGCCATTCAGCGATTCATGTAGAACTTTTTGTCATTCCAAAGCGTTGCTAAACGCTCACATGTAATGGTGAGCTTAAAAACGGACCCTAAACATCATCAGCTTCTGTAGGTAAGTAAAAGTGATCACTATATTCTAGGGGAAAGTGGGACTGTAACCAACATTTTTCCTTCCAGCATATCCATCTAACAATCTAATAGCAGCATTCCAACGAGCCCATCTAGTTCATACCACTGAAGATAAAAACTGTAGCACTGGCTACTATGCAGTTTCGGCATATTATGTGGATTGGAATGAGATTCACGTCAGTTTGCTCGTTAGTAGAAGTAACCTAGCCCGTCAGATTTACGCAATCAACTAAAACTGTTCAGAAAGCAGTGGAACTTCAATGATGTGTGACCATTGGTATGCATGAGCATAAAACCGTTTAACGTTCTGTATTAATACTATTGCGTTTTTATTAATAGTATTAACCTTTGTTGGTAGGGAAGCAATATAGTGAAATTGGAAGGTGTTTTGGGATCGACGTCAGGCCCCGTTTTGATGTCTTCTATGTTGCAGTGATGAGAGGCAGTCGACGGTGGGTGGAAGGTGATCCAGAAAGGCAGCGGGCCGGCCCACAAAACGCGCCGGAGTTCCGCTCTCCGTGCGGTTGACCTCTGGCAAGTCGGGTTACCTGAGGGATTTAAAACAGGAATTCGCCGACTGGATTTTAATAATCACTGGCGCCGAGAGCCGTTTTCTGACGGGAGCGATTTTAGCTCGGGGAAACGAAAAACCTTTCGACGGCCTCAACATTTTGGAAGCGAAGCAACCTGATTACCATTCTGGACCTTTTATTCGGGCATTATTCAGCAAACGTACTAGTCGTGATACTTTGGACGTGCACGTAATGGTACCGAAAAACGCGCTTCGCTAGGCCTCAAGCCAAACACCATTCTTCATTCTTTTCTCCCAATTATTACTGGATTGATACGGACATATCGGGATCTTGTCGTAGAGCTACTTACGATCAAAGACGTAGGTATTCACTATGGATCTTAACAATCAGGAAACATAGGTATGAAATACAATCAGGAGGTAGAAAAATCTGAATGTACAGAAAATAATAATATTAAATAGATCAGAGTATTGAAAATGGACTTGCAGGAATACAGTACAGGTACAACACTTGGAAAATAGAACGTACAACTAAGTTATTTTATTTCAATCGCATCAAGGACTTTTTCTCTTTTAATCTAGAATACTGTAGAGATGGATGGAGAGAAATTGCGTATTACTTTCACCCTCCATCGTTATTCTCAGAGAAAGGTGGACGAGGAAACACAATAACTCAGAAAATCAAAAAAATTAGATGGCTGTTGTATATTGGTGAAGAAGGGCTTCAACACGATTTAATTGATTTTTTCGAATATTGTTACTTTTTCAGGAATTGATGTAGCTTAGAATTTGGAACCAATTGATATCTTAATTAAAAACGCTGCAAATTCTTGCACTGGTGTTTATTATTCAATTGGCATGCGTTCATGATTTGAATTTCTACTAAGCTTTGGAGTGTCCCTGTTTCACAGGTGATAGAGCGATTATTGAATTTCAGGAGATATGCATAGAGCACGTAAATCTGTTCTCAACCAAAATACCTATTTGGATTGATCAGTTGATCATATTTGTGTGCCTCCTGAAATTCAATAATCGCTCTATCACCTGTGAAACACGCACACTCCGAAGATTAGAAGAGATTCAAATCATGAACGCAAGCCAATTGAATAATAAACCCCAATGAAAGAATTTGCAGCGTTTTTTAATGGTTATCAGAATACTTCAACCCGTGTATCGGCTATAAACCTTTTTAGGAGTTCACTCCAGTATCCACGTTCACTACATCACTAGGTTACTGCAATCAATACAAAAACAATAATAAACCATAATAACGCAAATGTTGGTACCATAAATCGGGTTTGAGCTACGGACCTGGGGAAGGGCTCATTAGATTCCTCATGGAAAGTTCTTCAAAAAAAGTCCAAATTTAGGCGCCTTGACTTTTTTGAGGTTTTTATGAATTTAACAAAACTTTGACAACAGTTAAAGGGCACTTTAAATTAAGTGAGAGTGCTGACTAAAGAATTGGGGCGTTGTCGGACCAATATTAATTTTTCCTGAAAATTTCAGATTTTTTGCTCCAGCCTTTTGGGAGAAAAAACGGACGGGATAATTTTTATTGCTGATTTGGATTCTACATCTTTTGGAACGTAAACCATGAAATTTTCGGGGTGGGGTTTAAATTTTTCTTTTCAAGAGCGATAACAATGGTTTATTGAATAAAAAACCAAAATTACTCATTTATATCAAAAATAAGTTCACCATCCATGTAGCTATCGCTCATTCATTGTACGAATACGTCAATAAAATATTAATAACTTATTAATTTTTTATTGATTTGAATATACAATATAAAACTAAACTAATTTTTCCAAACTTTATTCTCATAGTAATTAGTTATTTCAGCGCTAAAACGTTTTTACTGCCTCAACCGGATTGCGATAAAAGCGAGAACAGAGATGAAGATCGAGTCAGAAGTCCAATAAAAACGGAGTAAGATATGTCGTTGTCTATATTTCCACGAAAGTAAAGAGTTACACAGTTAAATCGATGTAGGTCATCATCAGTAACAAACATGAACTGCACCACCACTTGACAGTAGAAGTAATTGTGTGAAGGACGCAATTTTAAAAGTGTTTGTATTCACAAGTTTAAATACATGTAACCACCTATTTTAGCCATTACAAATAAATACTTACTGAAAAGTGTATTCGCACTTGTATTTCTCTTGGCCTGTACTTTCGAAGTACTTGCGTCTTGTGTAGTTGTACATGAATATCATTGTTCCCTATACTGCTGTATTGTTTTCTCGAGTACTTGAAGAAAGTACTTTGTGTACCCAATGTACTTGAGTATCCCAACTCTGACATGGAGAAACAAGAACTTTGACTTAATTTTGGTCACATTGGGTTCACCTACAGATAAACGTGCATGAATTTGGCTTGCTATTTCAGAATTTTAGTAGAGAGAAAGGTGTACCTACCTATTGATTTGTGCTGAAATTGATATATGTTGGGAGTTTTGATAAAACTTCCATTTATAAATAAATAATTTGACAACATAATTAATCGAACTTAGTTAATTAATCAGTAAAATGCATCAGTAAAACTAAACTCAGGAATTTGGGTATTAAGGATATAATGCTTTTGATTCACCTTCATTTTTAGGATTGTCATATGTATGTTGTAAGGAAACTAGTTTTAGGCTGGTGCTTTCCATATAAATCAATAACAAAACTTCGTAAACTGCACGCTGAATTTAGCTCCCACGAACAATTTAAATAAATATTGGGGTACCAAATAATGAAATTAATTAATCTGAAAATGAGGCGACCTCTAATGCGGTTAATTAATTGAAACCGAAATAAGGGTCCTTTTTTGAGCGGTGAGGGGTCTACAATTGCTCTAACGGATTTCCCAAACTAAACCGCCGAAGAAAATTAATATCATCGTTATCATTCCCGAATAGTTTTCAACTATCGAGCTTTCTCTCCCTGCCTCTCTCCCATTCGGTGGATATCTCCACTAAATGTTATTGAAAAAGGTTTGGGTCGGTGTAGTTTTAGAAGGGGCACGAGAGTTTTAAACGAGGGTCTTTGAAAAGGATTTCGTTGAATTGAAGTTATTTCCAGTGTAGAGGGTTAAGAGCCACTTCACCTCAGGTCAATCCTAATTCCATTTCGATTTAGGGTTTCGAACGGAGAATGTTAAGTTTATACTGCCACTCGATGAAAGTATAGGACTGAAAGTATAATCGTTTCAATCGTGAAGCTAAAAATTATCACCTAATTATTGGTTATTATAAAAAACCTCTTAAAACAATTTCAGTGAGTTACAGAACAATTTTGGAGTATCTGAATGCCCGCATGTTTCTACATAACTGCTGAGTCTTTCAATACTCAAAGAATCTGATTTGGATGGATGAGAAAATGTCATCATTCAACTCAGTAATGATCGTTAATGCTCTTTCCCGGCGTCCGTGGTTTGGGAAATTCATAAAATTTATTTAATAATAGCGCTCATTCAATATTTTGCCGGACATTCACGTTAGGGCTTCACGCTGCACAGCTCATACTTGATAGTCAAAATAGTGTGGTTAGATATAATTTTGTGAAACTCAAAAGGCAAGTCAACTTGCCTTCATAGTAAACATTCACTACCAAATGGAATGAAAACCGTAATTGAGGTGAACAGGCTCAAATTTTGCGAAAATTGTAAATTAAAAAATGATTTCATTTGGAAAAACCTCATGAAACTATTATTTGTGGTACAGTCTCTCCTTCAATTGGTTAACGAGGCGTTAGAACGGCAGATAACCTCGATTTCCTTCATTATAGCTCTAAAAAACTATACGTGATCGCATTCACCCTACCTCATGGACCGATCGGGTGAAACCTTAAATTGAGTGATCAGGTATGAAATCTACTGAATTCGGGACTTCAAAAAAATTAGTGATGGAAAAGTAAACGTCAAGACTCAAAAAATCCGGAAGGACCATTGCTCTATGATATTCTGTTTGAACAGTACTCTCGCTGCTCCCCAAATTTAGGAAGTGTCCCGATTCACCCCATTTTAGTGCACTTAAATTTTGAAAGTCGCAGACTTCGACAGCTTCTTTGGTTGTGAGCACGCAAAATGACATTACACAAGCTAGCTTTTTGGAGTTTTGCTTTCGAAAGGTTAAACATCACTGGAGTGTTGCTCTTCCTTTTACTTTTTCGAAGAAAGGAGGAGATAGTGGAGGTGAAATGATGCATGTTGCTCCCGGAAAGGCTGACACGTAAGGGGCAACCTCGAGCCATTTATCCACCCCGAAGATACAGCGTGCAACCACCCTTCCTATTGTGTAACCCGTGTAAGGTCAAAGGTTCCTTATACTGGCGCTTCTGACGGTATCTTCAGCAAAACGAAAAGATAAGATCAGGCGGAAAGGAAAACAAGTGGGGTCATTTCACAGCTAACCGATCAGAATCCTTCAAACAGACTTGCTTCCCTCTGCACCCTCATTTATTTTCCTGGATCTCGAGGGGTTCCAGAATGTTTACCTACTGAAAGGATTTGCCGATCATGATAACGCGTTTTGGAAACATTCCCAGGAGATGTAGAATATACCCTACCGTATCGCTCGCAACAAAAGGGGGATCCTGGACATCTTCCATTATCGCATTGCCCATTTTTCACAAAAAAAAGCGGATTGACGCTACAAACTTGCCATCCAATATTTTATTTCGGATGTAAGCAATTTTCCCGCACCGCTCCCTCATTCCCAAAACTCCAGGTCACTCTCCTTGGAGTAGACAGTATTTTTCGAATGGGCCCATTACTGGCCTGCAAATGTTGCACTTCTGCTCTAAAATATCAGTTTCTCATGAAAATCATCTACTTTCATACAATTAAGTACAAGATCTACGTTCAAACAAGGTAGTAGAAGCTTCTAAATCCTTCATTATGAAGGACAAAAATTAAAAATTATTATTCAGAAAAGTTTATGAAAATAGATTAATTAATAAACGTTAATTGAAAGGAACAAAGAATTTACAGATTTTCAAGAGATATTTACAAATCTGGGCAATGAGAAATGCTTTGAAAAAGAAGATGAATCACAACTTTCAGGTGTGAGTACATGTCTACGTTCACACAAGACTCCATCACGATTTCCCAGCAATGTTCTCAATGATAAACTCAATGTACTGATGTGTTGTTGACATGATTCTCTGACAATGTTAAATGATGTTACAAAAAAAAAACATTCAAATTATCAAAGCTCACTGCTATTTGAACCTTCACATCTCTACCGGAGAGCATTCGTTTTTGCATCTCTCTACGCAATTATGCTACTCACAATTAAGAAAAACACTGGGGTTTATTATTCAATTGGCTTCATGATTTGAATTCTACAAAGCTTTGTAGAGTCCCTGTTTCACAGGTGATGGAGCGATTATTTTATTTCAGGAGATATGCATAGAGCACGTAAATCTGTTCTCAACCAAAATGCCTATTTGGATTGATCAGTTGATCATATTTGTGTGCCTCCTGAAATTCAATAATCACTCTATCACCTGTGCAACATGCACACTCCAAAGCTTAGTATAAATTCAAATCATGAATGCTAGCCAATCGAATAATAAACCCCAGTGAAAGAATTTGAAGCGTTTTTTTATGGTTATCAGAATACTTCAACCCGTGTATCATAAACCCTTTTAGGACTTCACTCCAGTATCCACGTTCACTACATCACTAGGTTACTGCAATCAAAACAAAAACAATACCTAATAAACCATTATAACGCAAATGTTGGCACCATAAATCGGGACATACATCGGGAATGGTTTGAGCTACAGACCTGGGGAAGGGCTCATTCGATTTCTCATGGAAAGTTCTTCAAAAAAGTCCAAATTTAGGCCGCCTTGACTCTTTTTGAGGTTTTTAGGAATTTTACAAAACTTTAACAACCCTTAAAGGGCACTTTAAATTAAGTGAGAATGCTGGCTAAAGAATTGGGGAGTTGTCGAACCAATATTGATTTTTCCCGAAAATTTCAAATTTTTCGCTCCAGCCGTTTGGGAGAAATCGTGCCGTGTACGGCGGAAGGAAAATTTTGTATTGCAGATTTGGATTCTACACCCTTTGAAACGAAAATCATGAAATTTTCAGGGGGGTTAACATTTTTTTTTTTTTTTCAATAGCGATTACAAGGGTTTATAATTTGAATAATAAACCAAAAAATTTTCATGCTGGAAAAATATGGTTTTCAATCATAGAGTGGATAGACTCTCGTTGAGAAGAAAATTATATAGTGAAAAAACAAGCTATCTGATTTACAAACAAATAAACAAAGATCGCCGTCAGCCGACTCATGATTTTTCTAGTCAGATAATTTCGTTATATTGGTTGCAGTGGATAGGGTAAAAACATACAACCTGCGAACCGACTAGTCATGGATGGATTCCAAGCATCGTTATATCATATTTTTTAAACTATTCATGAATGTTTTGTAAGATGATTACTGTTCGGCACCTTTGGATCCGCATTTGAAAGAATTGCTCATAAAATATGAGGAGAAAGATTGAAATATTCTGGTTACAAAAAAAATAACAAAATAATAATTCTCTTTCTACAAGAACGAAAAGGAAATACAACGTGTTTTTCAGAACAATAATGGGTTTGTGATGGCGCGTCATCAAGTACTGAACGAAAAGGAAACAGCGGGAGGAAATGCCACATTTCCTTCGGCGACCTAACGATTGTGCTCTTTCTCATTTTGCTTTTACTTTCTTTTATTGAAGAAGAATGTTTTGAAGATTCTCATTGAAAACCTCGTTACAGAGGAGAACGTTTGATGTGTTATTTCCCCGGAGAATAGAGGCAGTCAACATTTCAAATTATATGGCAGAGAATGATGTCTTGTTGGATATTTAAATTTTTTTCATCTCAATTAATATAATATCGAAGAATATTTCAAAATTTTCTCGGCGGGATTCATTTTGTTTGATGGAGAAAACTGTGTCACGTACATGTTTACGTTCTTTTTCATATCCAAGTTAGTAGGTATCTGATAGAAAATAACCAGTGTATGCACGGCTAGTGTGGACTTATTCGATACAATGAAGTGATGTCTATCAAAAGCAGGCAGATAAATAACATAGTTATTCCAAAAGTATTCAAAAACAATTTTTCAAACATTCCATTCTTTCAATTTCAACTTTTAGGGTTGATCAAAGTGACGCCAAGAACGCAGTTCCAACTACACACAGTACGTTATCCTTCATCCAAGTTTCAGAAGCTTCGGTCTCAGATTTTGGGGTAAGCACCAGGCGGCGGTTGGACAGATTTCTAAACTTTTTATTAGATTTCTTGAATCAGCAAACCTTAGAACGTATTTACCTGTTGATATTCAGCAAGGTTGAAGTTTTTTCCTATCTTTTTTCACGGAAAGAAAATATAATGTAAAGCAACTGAATGAATTGACGTTTATTATCGAATTAGTCATTGTAAAGCGAAGTACCTTAAACTGATCAAGTACGAATAACAGTAACAATAAGCTGAGAGGATAAGGGTACAAATGAAACTAGTGGTAGGTAGGTTCTACCAGTTGGAAAATGTTATTCCGGTAAGGAGATGATGAAACATCTAATATCAATGATGTAACATCACGTGTACAATTGACTTAAGTGACTCAGACTTGTGTTGGTCTCTGGCAACAATCCCTGACCCGTACATGAATGACCAATATCTTTGACCGCTGAACCGTATACAAACTGAAATAGTACAGTCATCTTTCTGTTACCGATCCTGATAATAGCTCTGTCATCTAACGTTTTGTAAACATGACAAGCTCTTTACTCGGTGCTTGGCTGAATGGCTTATTGATTCAATTTTTAAAAATCGAGGGCAAAATTTGAGATTTATGAAATTGTGTAACTTGAGTTTGATGCTTTACCAGTGTACTAGTAAAAAGATACAAAAACTGATAGGCTGCTATACAATTCAAAAATGTCTAAAATTGAAAAATGTGTTTGGTGATGACATTTCAGAGTATTTTTGAAATGAAGGTTTCTGCGACAAAATTTACGAAATGTCTTGAATTACAACTGAAATTTCAGCTAATCTAAACCCAGTAACAACGTATAAGGTCATCACCCTGGAAGACTTTATTAATTGAATCTCCCAACTAAGTATCGGGAAACCTTTATTTATCGTAATTGGGGCCCAACTAAAAAATGAATATCACACCACCCATCAACTACCAGTCAAGGGTTCCCTTCAGACTGCAACCAGGTACTGAAAATATATACATAATAAAATTAACTTCATTAGATCCTGAGATGCTTATAATAATGTAACGTTTTGTAACGTACTTATACAAAATGTATAACAGTAGCTACCTCTCACCCACTCAATACGGCAACTAAAGCCAGTGTATTAAAGAATATAAAGAAAGAATGAACATCTCTATAAAATACTGTTAATGTAATAGTCAGTAGAAACAGAATGAGTATCAGAATATAGTTGGTAACAGCTGTGTTGAAAATCCCTTTTCATTCCTCCTCAACAATAAAGACACGCCAAATGACGTCACAAGGATTTTCCTCTTCTCATATTCATCTCGTCTCCTGGCAATCCCATTACAATTTTTCGGAAACCTGTCATTTGATAGAAAAATATAATAACATCAGAGTTCGCTTTCTAATCAAATTAAACGTTAGCGCATGCGCAGAGCGTACCTCTGATTATATTGAGATGAAATTCGTATGAAACCTCAAGAGGCCTTATCCACATAGTCCCTCAAAACATGAGCTACATTCATTCAAAATTGTGGAAGTTATGGCTGTAACAAGGAAATGCGGACAGACAGACAGACAGACAGACACGGAACCTAATTTGTTCAGTAGGCTATGAAACGCAAAATTCGAGTGGAAATTTTGAATTCGGACAACAAAAATTTTTGGATCCCCAAAGTGAACACAAGGCTTCCGCTGCTTCGCAGACTCGGAAGCAATAAGACTAGGGTAAGACTTACGAGTTCAACTGCTCTTGTGGTCTATACAAACTGGTAAGTTTCCCGTCTTAGATATGAAATAACTTTAACGTATGTTATGTTTGTAGTTTATCGCTTTTATTGGTTTGTGATGGAAGAGGACTGTGGCAGTCCAAGTTGGTTGTTGTTAAAGACAACCCTCTCAATTCCTTTCAAATGGAGATCAATAATTGTAAAGCGCCGAAGTTAGTTTCATTTATTACACAAAACTAATTCCTCTCTCAACCAAAAAAAAAAAAAAAACTATCGTTCGTACGATGGACGTATAGAACAGTCTCCGTTTCTCATTTACTAAAAGTACCAAACAGGCTAATTGAAGGACGGTTATGAGTACATCTGCATACACAAATCTTTCTTTGAGAGGCACCACATCGTTTCAATTTGTTTTGGAAAAATACTGCGAGTTTGCCTAAAGATGGTTTCATCTACAAAATTAACAATATCCCCATAGATTTCAAGAACGAGTACTCCTCAGGGTCTATGCTACCAAACTATTCTCGCCAGACTCCCTCAATATTGGAATGTATATAGTAGGGTGATTGTTTACCGTTGAATTGAACTAATTAGTTCTCTAAATCAAATTGGATTTACATAATTATCTCAAGGTATTATGTTGTATACATTGAAGATACATACGTTCGGTGTGGTGTCAAGCGTTCCATCAAGTGGGGCTCGATCCCCATCTGTAAACCTTTCGCAGATTAAACGCAAGGGTAGCATTATATGTCCGAATTGACCCTATTTATGTAGCGAAAAACTTCTTCGAAATACCATGAGTCTTTTCTAGATTTTCAAACTAAACATATCTAAAAGGTATCAATATATATATATCTCTCAAACTTGGTCATTCCCTTTAAATGCATTGTTTGAAATAAATAGAAATAATCGTAAGATTATCTTATCAAACAGGTTCAAATAGTTAACCAATCGTTGATTGCTGATAGTTACTGCTTGAACTTGATTAGGAACCGGGGCTGTTAAGAGCTAGTTTCAAGAAATACAATTTTCGACTTAATTTGCTTGGAAACATGACATAAACGCTACAATGTCCACACTTTTTGACATACACCTTTTGATATACATATATCATCAGTAAATCATCTTAGGAATGGAATAATCATGGATACAGCTTCCCAGACGACCATACGCTCATGGATGGGAAATATCAGTTCCGAAACGTAGATTTCTTTCAGAAGGTTAGAGTTTTTTCAAGTGAACACCACCAATCGGTTGAATCGCAGTGCACATCGAAGGAAGCCCTGGCAGGATCTCTGTCATTGATTGGGGTGGCCCATCCATCAATGCCCGTCATCACAAATCAATTGTGAGCTCGTCAGTCCTTGTCCGACCAATCCTTTTTTTTCCTCCCATTTTTCGCATTCTTTTAATGGTGACGCTGAGCCCGGTGATTTATAAAAGCCGGGGGCTTCGTCCGCGTTTGAAAATTCTTTTAGCGCCTTTTAAAACGATCACGAATCCGATTTCCCGCTCACAGAACGTATCTTTTCTTTTCTTCGCAGTTTTGCCGAATTTGATCTGAATTGGAATCTTTATTCGGAGTTTCACACAATAACTGTGTGTGGGATGGCAGCAACCATCAAAATTCCGATTCGGTAATAGAAAGGCAAGAGGACCAAATGGTCAACAGTATGCGTATAATATAGATTCAAGAGAATACCGAGAAATACATTCTTCTGCACAGAGGTTATTGTGAAACTGCAATAGACACATAACAATTTTGCAGAAGAACAATGAAAAAGTGCGCATCCGCTGATCTTACGGGCAAATTTTATTAGGTAATACTTTGACGGTTATGAGCGAACTTTTATTTTGAGAGAGTTTTAAAATGTTTGATCCATAAACTTCTGGCATAATTACATTTCTTAAGAAAAAAAGGCACAATGGAGAGAAACAATTTAAAATCCAATATATTTACCTATATTGATTTCAACAAATCTATAGCTGGATGACATTTAACCCTTATCTTGGCAGTGAATAGTAAGAAGCATATATTTACATTTGAATGACCTACAGACACCTATCGAGTACACCGCTGTACTTACTTATCGAGTACAGCGCCGCTTGTGAACTTGAATAGAAATACTAAACCATCAAAAATCCAGCTGGAATAGGGGGTCGGTTTTCCTTTTAGGAATCTTCCAATTCCATGGTGCCTACACTAAGTTTTTCCTCAGGGCGTTTAACCAGGAGTCTTTCTTTCTTTGTTCCTTTTTTTGGCTCTCGAAGCGCAATTCATTACAAGTTGGTCCGAATCGATTTGACTTCATGAAAGGAATCTGGTCGCTGGGCGGGAGAGAGGGAGAGCGGGACAAGATCTGAGAATAAAGGTCGGCGCGGGGGAATTAAATCGCTCAAATCAGTTAAGCTCCGAGGAGGGAGATTGAAGTGGTCCTTTTCGAATGGATTCCCCCGAGAAAAATGTTGGTTCTTCGGGACTGACTTTAAAATTTAAATCCGATGGAATAGGTCGTTTCGCGTTGAATTTACATGAATGTTTCATCTGGAGTGAGTCGGCTCCGACGTCGACTGAGGGTGTGGATTTGGATTTAGCGGAAGTTCCTCATGAATCGTTGTTCAGACCCGGAAGGAAAGACCGAGAGGAATCAAGCAAATTTTTCTGTCTCGGTATGCAGCATTCGACATCATCCAACAGACAGTGAACCGAGAACTGTGTAATTACCAGTGTATGAATATTGATATTCGTTGCTTCATAAGTTTTTTCTTAGGTCTCGGCTTTAAAAAAAAAAAACAGGTATAGGGCAGGTTAACGAGTGAGAGATACCTATATAAAACGCTTCATTTTGAATGTTAGTTTCAGTGACAAAAACAGAAAACTCTACGAATTTAGAACCAATTCCAGTGACTAATAACGACGGAAACCACGGTGTCCGCCCACTGACATTAAATTAATTGTTACATAAAATAACGTACATTTAGGTACATGAAGTTAAATAAAATAATTTTTCTCTTTATAATTAATGTCCTGAAGGAAACCTTATGGAGCTTGGTATACCGTCAAGTTTTCTGATGCCAGTTCTCGAATCAACTTCAAAAATAACATTATTAAAATTAACTATATTAACATTATCAACATAATAACATGACCATAATAGGTTGAAATAATAATATATAAAACTGAATGTTGAAAAACCTTTGATGGATAATTCGTACTGTTATTTCAAGTTTGTCCCTTTATGCCGGTTCTAGTTTTAATTTTGTTAAAAAGCATCTATGAGAACAAGGATGTTTTAATGGCCCATTCAATTCATTCAGCTTTATTTATTTATTTCTATTCTTTTCAAAGCAATGTTGATCTATTAGCGATTCACTAAAAAGTGCTGACATTTCGATTAAAAAGCTGAAACAATGAATTACTGTATAGAGGTTTGTTGTTTTCGTATCAAATAACCTTTCCCCATGATCACTGAGAAGTTTCGCCGAGATCATTTTACGACATTGCGCTATTAGGAACTGGTGTTTTTTTTTAGAGATTTCGGTATGTTATTCTAAAGTAATTTTTCCTGTAGGTATATCTCTAGAGCTGGTAGTGATAACAATAGTATACTTCTTTGGGATTTCATGAGATCCGCATTAACCGACATTCCCAAAATGACTATTGTGCCTAGAGGAAGTATCAGAAAATATTTTTCAGACAGGTTGCATACCGCAAACGCCGTCTAAGTATGGAAAAGTAGAAACTGGTTTTCATATCCTTCGGTAAAGTACAACTGCTTCTCTTCCTCGATGTCCACAGGAATGAGTTCGGTGATTTTCGGCTTAATATTTCCAATACTAAACCTTTTTAATCGTATAGATAAAATTGTTTAACCCCCGCCCCACCTCAAACCTCTCCGCTTTACGTTTCGAGGTGTGTAGATTAAAAAGCTGCAATGTCCGTCCGTAATAGAAGCCATAAATAACATCAGAATTGAAGTAGAATATCTGATCGTTTGCACATTACTTTGGGACTAGTTTAGACGAGTGGAGAAGATTATGTAACATTCTAGATTATATTGGATTTACAATTACCTATCACATAATTTTTTAATCAACCAAATAATAATATATTAGTTACGGATTGGTTTTAATTAAAAATCAATAGAAAACTCTCGTTACAATTTTTCGGGCTGAAAGAAAGACACAATTTTTTCAAAAACGTCCAGCTTAAAGGCATGTTCATGTCAAAACAACCCACACAAAAAGCAGGAAACACATGGTCAGAATAAAGGAAACTTTAAATTCAGGCTTTCTGGATATGATGAATTGAACGGGGCACCTCATTTTCTTGGAAGAGAAACCGTATTAAAGACTATGCTGTTTTCATGTTATGGAATTTTCCATCTCTTGTTCACTTCGCATATCGTTCAAGCGCCCCAGAGGCACAGTTCAAGCTGAGAATCGAGTATGGGTTTCCCAACGACAAAGTTCGTACTCCAACAGTCAATAAAGACTTCAAACACTAAACGCGAACTCGGAGCTAACTTGTTCGTCGGTTTGTCTCTTATACCCCGCCCGAGAACATCGCGCACAAGAGACTAAACTAATCTGCTCTTCAGGATGTCGCTGGCGGAAACTATTCAAACCGCGTTGTCTATCGTAGGCTGCAAACTTCGAGCTTCAGCCAAGTTATCAAGTGATCTCTCCTGCCTACCACCACATGGTTCGTCACTTATTCAGCATGTGAACACGATTAGAGGAGAAATTTACTGAAACTATTAAAGAGGAAAATTGTAGAAACGTTGAAGAGCCAACAGGGGGGAATTTTAAAGGTCGTTGAATCCAATTGTTGTATCGTAGATAATAACATTTTGTGATTTCATTACTGCTTGAATTTTCCATTTGATTCTGAATTTCAACATCCTGGTTCGAAAATTCTGGAATTTCAAACAATATTCCTAAGTATCATCGTTCCACGCGAGTGAAATACTGCTCTTCACCTACCTCTGATTTATATTTGTTCAAGTTTCTTGCCTGTTTTCAATGACACAAAATCAGAAAAACATTCTATGATGTGAAAAAAAGCAGAGCCATCTATTTGCTATATGTCAATGAATGGGTGAACACAAATACTTTCTGGGCAATTATCTCAGATATTATTCACTCAAAGAGGGGAATGACATAGAATGGAATAATAAATTTATTATTCCATTAGATGATTTGTTGAAATACATTAAATGTGGACAGGGAACCGTTAGTTACCTACTGTCTGACAATTCAAAATTGTATGAATTATTATTAAAGGAATATAACCTCAGGACTATGGCGTGTTGCAATGGAAACATTTGGGATCGATTGTAACCGCCTCACGTAGTACGTATAATTTAATATGTTATTTGCTCTATACCGCAAAAACTTGTTTTGGATCCACTCCTGAGTATACCGGTGAATGTTTAACTGAATCGGGTGAGTATTTTGCAAGGTATAGACAGATAAACGGAAACACTCCGAAGTTCATGCTGTTAATAACATACCTAACTCTACATTGGTAGTTATAGGTAGAGAAGGCTTTATTTAATAGGCTAATAGAAAAACATATTCACGCGGGTCGAATTATTCTCCCGCTGGAGTGTAATTGTAATTGTGGAATTGTATTCCTTCAACTCTACTCCAACCGCTCTCCGTATAATTTGTGTCTTCATATTACGTATTAGACGATTTACAGCAAAATGATGGAGAGTGAGAGGGAAAATATTAAATGTATTTTGATGTTTCGGAATTAATATTACAATGTGAGCAAGATAAATCGGTATTCGATGTTATGTTTAATTGAAAATAAACCGCGGTAACAATAATATAAAGTCCTTTCAAACTTCCGAAACCTCTCATATACAGCATTAGCGTACAATATACAAAATTACAGAGGAACACAATTGTGTTACACCAGAATACTGGTGGTTTTAAGCGCCATTCAGGCCGTTGGAATTCGACCAGTTTAGCGCCTCTGTCCTAAAAGTTTATTTGATTTGGTTAGTGTGTACTTGGAGTCAGCAATTACCATACGGCGAAACAAACATCGGCGGCGAGCGGCGGTTATTTTCGGCGAAAGGATCAAAGCAAAATATTTAGCGAGTGCGTGACTAACAAAGGTCTACGACCTTCTTCAGATTGGTTCGAGAAAACCTTTTTCGATCCCAATGAAACAATTCATTACCGAAATTGACTCATTGTTCTCAACAAACCCATTCCAGTTTGCGAGAGCACTCCAAACCAACGCCTTAATTGAATGATATAATTTAAAAAACCTTTAACGTCAAAGAAAAGGTATACTGGGAAATCATCCCAAAATAATTTACAACTATTCCAATGGCTCCCAAATTTAATTCCCGAAAAAATCGATCCCATCGGAATTGATTTTGGAACTCGACTTAATCATTTTCGATTTTATAACGTTAAAAGTAATTAAATAATGCAGTAATAAATACAAAAGAGGCAATGTAAAATGTAATTAATTGATACTAACTATATCTGACATTGGAATCAAAATTAATGGTCCGTCCTTTTGTCATAAAATCAAGAAGAATTAATTTGAAAAGTTGATTTCACAACAACGAGAATTAACTAACCCACCAGTTCATAAAATAAATATGGAATGGAATAGTTAATTTTCATATACCTATTTCTTAAATGACTTTGTTTCTCGTTATGAATTCACTTTTTTGTCACAGAGAATGATTTACGTGCCTTATTAAAAATCTAGGTCATCAGCATCTATTACCATCCGCAAAGTTGTATGTGATAATTAGGTGCATAGCTCTAACATTGGTTGGAACATGGACCCTTGAATTATTGGTAATACTATTTTTGTGGTTCTCAAGGATTTCTGCATCAAGAGGAGACGTTCTCAAGAGGACACTCAAAATCAGGCAAATTCCATTGAATAGGTTCTCTACAGACAATTTTTTTTCTTTTTCTCTCAAATCTTATCGTTATTTTTAATTACAATTTCATTGTTGTTTCGTCGTCTCCTACTTCCTTGTTTTTACGTAAGCGTTTAGTAAAGATGCTGTGTGTAAAGAATGAAAAGTTGCTTGGAATAAATTAATGAGTCAATTCCAAAACCATTAATCCCTCCACATTACTCAATCAATTTTATTTTCAAAAAATGACATCAGATCACTTCATCTAAAACCTAATCGAAAGAATTCATAGTAATATTTGAAAAGAACATCCCTGGTACGGAAATATTGTTCAATGTGAAAAACCGTTCCTGATCGAATTTTTGCAGTGTATTGTCTCCAGATGTACATCCTAACTCAAAAACTGGAGACATTCATATTTTATTTTATTAAACTAAAATAGGTATTTTTTATGCTCTGGTGATTTAATAATGTGTTTTAATGGGGGGTGCAATGGATTACAAAATAACTAACGAACAACTTAAGGTAAGGTAGGTTTTCCATTGTAAAATTAAAATATAACAGGAACTTATTGTAAATATATGCAACTCCTATAAATATAACAAGAGAATAATATCAGACTATCCAAACACTACGAAATACCGAATGTAAATCGCCACCACTAGTCATATATTTCAACCCCTGAAAGAATACAAACCGAATTCGTTACAAAAGGGAAGAAGTATTAAAATTTTTCTACGTATAGAATAAAGTATATTCATTGGTGTATATTCATTGTATATGCATTGTTTCACGTTATATGGTGAATGCATGAAATGACCGGACACATTTCGATAGGAAAAGATGGGAGTCACTTCCAAGAAGTACGGCGAAGAATCGATGTCATAAAACGCAACCATATGATTGATGGAAATGCATTATGAGAT
The DNA here is from genome assembly GCA_031894815.1 of Creontiades dilutus. NCBI lineage: Eukaryota > Metazoa > Arthropoda > Insecta > Hemiptera > Miridae > Creontiades > Creontiades dilutus. Next base: position 204,649 of record JAVIWC010003095.1, read on the forward strand.
GATGCTGTAATAACCAGCAAAATTGTTATCGTCGCTCAACGATGTGTCTTTGACCCTGGATCCTGTCACTATTCCATTCAACAACCGCCAACGTTTCAATAGAAAGCCCACGGGTTAGCTCTATTTTGATATCAGCTTCTCACAACAAGAATGTATGCAGATGAGTATCACCTTCCAATACTCGAAAGTTTAAATTCTACTGGTGTTGTTGAAAAGTACATTTTCCAACGATAAGGAGGGTGTTTTTGACAAAAAACTCCTTTTTTCACAGCCGTTGTGTATTTTGTCTTGGTCTCTTAATTTGGTACCCTGGTGTACCGTCCAGCAAACCCTTAAATTTCGAGTCTATAGACCATGTTGCTACTCATAGGGTAAGCTTCCCATGTCTATTGGTTATTATGTATTATGTACCTCTTGGCACCATGATGCCATCATCACTTGTTATTAGGCACAACCTTTATATATTGTGCAGGTATGAATAGAGGCCTTCCTGTCTGGCCAGAAATATTACCGAGACAAAATACACAACGGCTGTAAAAAAGGAAGTTTTTGTCAAAAACACTCTCCTCGTCGTACTACATCGAGCAGCCTGGGAAGCCCCCTACCATTACACGGAATATTTTCCAACTTCTCAGTTGAAAAATCTACCAGGGAAAATGTTCTCCTATTTCAACTTGTTCTACCTCCAAAGACAAGATCTACATGAAAATCTGCTCTTCGAACACATGGGTCGGGTGCAGGTAATTTAACTCTTGGATGGAGGCAGGTCCAGAAAATGAGTTTGCCGAGGATTTCGTCATTATAACTCATTGTCGCATTTATATTATGCTAACGAAAACGTTTAGTAACTACCCTGGTGGTAAAAGAACAGGTTTTTCTCCCTCGTGAGGTTACAGTAAGTTGCCACAAGTAGAATGATGATAAGTTCGTCTGCTTTTTCAACACAACAATACGGAGCAGTATGATTTATCACATCTACTTGTTACTCTAATCTCGGTACACCTAGCTAGGATTCTTCTTTTTTAGACCGTCGTTTAGTCCTAAAAAAATAACGAACGCAATTCAACAACCAAGCAGCACTCTCTTATGCTAAAGTCATTGCCCATAAACCTGTAACTTGCAGTACATACCTAACTGAAACGCTGCGGTGAATAGTGTGATGGTTAGAGTTGGAAAAAGAAGTAACAGAAAAAGGAAATTCGTAGGGGGGAAGGAGTCTACTGTATAATGATGATACGATAAGAGTGCTCGTAGCTACGAGATGCGACCCTTATTTCTCAAGGGCATTCACGATAAGACTGCCCAGCGTCGACAGTTGTGCCCTACATACACTCAACATTCACATTATATTGTACACATACACATTCGTGCTGACTCCCGAGTAGAGAGGACGAGGAGGCACTTTGGCAACAAGAGAGGGAAACGACTCCTTCAAGAGGGTGAAGCGAAAGATAACAGTCAAGGGCTGGAGAGGCGTTTTGCCATCCATCCGTGGATCCCGTTATAAAGGCCTCGGGCTCCCTTCGTTATCAATGTTTGAATAATATTAACTTATAATTTGTTGATCAGACTCGCAACAAAATGTACGCCTGAAACATTGAAAATTGAGTTTCATCCATGTACTACTAATGGTAAATCTTTCTGGATTTAGATAAGATAAGATATTTCTTTTTTGGACCCCCTGTTCCCCCACCAACCCCCTCCACATCGTCCATCATGCTCGAAATTGACCTCTTTTGCGGACATGTGCTAGTTGACCGGAATAAAGTGATGAGCCACATAGCAATGGTCATGAACCCACTCTAAAAGGTAGGTTGCTCAATTTGAATATAGAAAACATGTATTGAAACAACATTCGTTGTTGTTACAACCTGTTTATGAGACGATTGTGAGAGATAATTAGAATAAATACCCTAACATAACTTCATGGAGACCATTACCTCAAAAATATTTAATAGTACCATCTCCTAACTAACTCCTCTAGATTCAGATTCATCCAATATTAAATTAAATGTAACTTCACGTATGAACTAACAAGGATGCATCTAATAAGATCAACCAGATACGAGTACATGCTAGAAAATACTAGGTAACAGCAAATCTTGAACTAATGAAATTTGGCAATCATATGAACGCAATTCAAAACCAAAAATCCAACTATTAGGACTATTTAGGACTATAAACTATGTTTATCAACTTTCTGAAGTGTGTAACAAGGTTTGTGAGTCCTACAATCGATTGATCGTGCAAGCATTCAAATAGGAAATGACTGCATGATCGATATGCAGAGGTGCTGTTTAAATGATAAATTGATATTTGTTGATTAGAAAAATATATATCAACATACATTGCCCATGTTCCAAATCATATCACCTATGAGTGAACCGTCGTGGATTTGCAGTGATGTCAACATGTTACCATTTAACTAACCGAAATTCTGCTTAAAATTTTATTGTTTAGCGTCTTTTGCAAACTTGAAATCTAAAAAGTACGAAATTATCCGACTTGTATTTTATAATATATAAAGCATTTTCAGGACAAATGGATCCTTTTAAAAACCAAATGAATCCTTTTTCGTACATGTCACGCCGGCAGAAACGACTAATCGAAAGAAGAACTAATATTGATGGGTAAGAATACGATGTACCATATTTTTTAGGAACGCATTGTTTTACGCTTATCGTGTAAGAATTAGTAGAAACAAGGCTGTTTCATTTGCGAGAGGAGCGACAAGTGACACTACTCAGACTTTGCGACTTTGTAACAAGCGTAGTTCGTTACAAGGGCATTTATCTTCAAGCGAGACTTGAAACAGTACTTTACAAGCTCAACTTGAGTATAAGAAGGTAACAAGTCTTATTTTGTTAATAGTTCCATAAAACTGTCACTATGGAAACTGGTGATTTAGAGGATATTTATCTTCGTATTTTTGGAATCCTTCAGAATGTTTTATCGGTATCAAGTTGTTTGATACCTTCAGCCCTAAAATGAAAGGAATCACGTGTGAAGTTGAACAACACCTGTAGCATTCAACAATAACCCGTTAAACTACTGCTTCAGATGAGGTATAATGTTGAAACAAATAACTGTTATTTAAGAGTGTGTGTCAATATTTATATATGTATTGCATTTTAATCGTACTAAGCTTGAAACGTTTGATATGTGAAAATTCGAGTCATTCTTTGTTTGCAAAAAAATACTAACCACTATATTTACGACTAAAAAACTTCTTCAAACCAATATTACTGTAATAATAAACAATAGGGACCGTATTATTATTATTATTACTATAACAGTTGAATTATTCAGCTGTTTACGTTTTCAAAGATTGTTACAGTTTCCATCGATTTCTTTGCATGTTTCAGTGAACTTTGACTGAATTTTCGAACAAAATGTGTTCGAATAAGTTTTAATGTTATAGTTCTTAATTTTTGTATCTTTTTACGAGTAATATTCTGCTGGAAAATACAATTTTAACGATTTCTTTTCTTTTTTATTGCCGCTTTACCGAAAGAATTCAATAATTTCATATTTTCTTTCAGATCCTTAATTTTTTTAGTGAAACACCTGGAATTTTATTCAATCCTAAGAAGAATTATCATCTTGAATGACAAAATTGTATGAATGAGAAATATCCAGGAAGGTATGCAACATAATGGATTTCGTTGAAGAAGATTTCGAACAGTTTTTATTTTCAATTTTCTGGTCCATTGTAACAGGTCAATTCCGTACGTGAATTCACTTAAATTAAACGCGATATGTAACGTCAATAACCCTAGTTGAGTGTCAACTGAAGCTGTAATGGGATTTTTAATTTATTAAATCGAGGATTCAAACAATCGGGATCACGTTGGAAACTCACAATAATACTGCTCTCACCAATTTATTGTAATTATGGCGAAAGAACGGAAAAGCGTTAAAATCTTGGAATATCATCATAGAATACATAAAAATGGATTTCCTTGAAGGAATATTTTTATTTAAAAAATTTTGGAGTCGTTGCAGTAGCTTAATTTTATGAAAAAAAAACAAAAAAAAAATCGTCCAAAAAGTGTAAAAATGCGTTTAATCGTTTTGCTCACTGTAAAAATGTGTTTGAAATCTTATATCCTACTTGGATGTCTTTACTTCGGTTACTAAATGCGGTGACGCAACAGCATTAAAAACTTTCTATCTAAATTGGGTGCGAGCATGATGATTGAAGGAAGACCAACGTTTTATAAGATTGTGGCAGATCCCATCAAAAGAGTTTTTCCTATAAAGGGAATATATAAAAATGAGAAAAAAAAATGACAAAAGGCAAGAGCTTTGCTTTGGATAAAAGACAACGAAGATCTTTGTACGGGTTATTTATTTATTATTGATGGGTAAATATCCCGGTCGACTTTTGTTTTTGAGGGAGGCTACGAAAAAAGAGGGCTCTCGAGAGGCAGATACGAAGAGAGAAGACCGGCCTGAGCGGTAAGAAAAAAAAATGTATTTGAGAGAGGATGTGAATGTAGAGGGAAAAAGAGGGAATAGAATAGAAAGAAGGGGCCGAGATAGAGCGAAATATAAATAGGAATTCGGAGCAGGGGTTTTTGGAGGAATGATATGAAATGATGGGGCTTTCTTCCCGAACGGGCACATTCTGATCAATCATGTGTGCCCCGGGGCAAAGGGCGGTACAGATCAATTCGGGATCGTATTGGTTGTAGCGGTGGAGACGAAACGCACGGAAAGCTGTCATGTATTATTCATGCATTAGAATCGTCGTTACCGGTCGAAAAAAAAGGGGAAACTTCCACGCCTCGCGGTTGAAATGGATGGGGTAGAGGGGATCATTCCCATTATCCGATTGTTGGGCGGCGGGGTGTGGAGAGGGAGGGGGAGTGAAAAAGAGAAAAAGAGTAAATAAAAGGAACACCCTTTCGAAAGTGTTTTGCAGTGATACGATGCCGATGTGAACGTTATGTGCCGCATATGTTTTTGCTCGCTTTCTTCAATGACTCGAATGATAACCATAAAGCGGGTATGTTTCCGATCTTTTTATCAGCTTCCTTGGCTCATCCTCATCGTTGAGAGGTCAGAATGCTGAGGTTGGACTCCTTAGGAACGGGGTGTTTAAATGTGGCAGAAAATTCAAGCTTTTCCTGTGGAATTCCTCTCACAATCATGAAATACTAGTTATCTAGTTTAAACGAGTTTTAATTCTCCAAAGAAAACAGGAGAGGGAATGACCATCGTTCGAATATTTGGCCCTCCAACTTCAAGTAGTAGTACAAAGGATCGTCACCATGTTTGGCTACTATCAAACCTAGAGATTTTTGGGGTCAAGATACCAATTTGTTCGCAATTCCAAACCATTATCTTCTGGAAGCTGGTATTCCATTAGCTCGTGTTCAATTGTCTCGAATATTGACAGCAATTCCAAAGTCGAGGCAACATAACAGTAACATTGAACGTCCTTTACGGACTGTTGGTAGGGTAGCTAAGGATGCCACTCCGGCTTAAGGCATCATCAGCTCACGACCGATAAGACGGGACTTTTTCCGCGGAATAATGATGATTGATTTAATTCGAGTTGAATAGGCAAGTTTAGATGGCTTATCTTTTTGGAATTGCGCTTCAGGTTACCGTAATGTCCAGTATCTATATGAATCATCAATTGTAGCATTTTCAAATTTAGTGAGGATCCACATGGTAAATTAGAGTCTAGTAGTCTTGGTATGTGCCAATTCCCAGGAATGATCTACAAATCCTTGTTCAAGCTCCTTTGTGATCTTTTAACAATGCCTTTCTTCGTGTATTAATCCATACAATACTCCACAATATCCTCTCTAGAGATCAGTTATTTAACAATTTATTTTTCCTAGAGGAAAAAAAACTGTAAATTATTACATAGAGGTTCATTATTTTTGTATTCGATAACCATTCTTGTTAAATAACTGATCTATGTGTATTATTTAAAGTATGTTAAACATTATCCCCACTTCGGGCCTCCATATCTTTTGGCTGCATTCAAGATTCAAATACTTTTTCGATTCTATCATGGATTAGTACTTGAATATTATCGCTTAGGGCTGATTGATCAAGATGGCGAGATTAAGGGTACATCCCGGTGCAATGTTGAATTTTTCAGCCCAATTTCGTTAACTCTGGTATGTACCTTCGGAAAAAAGGTTCCGGCAGCGGACGGACGATTTTTTCTTTTTTGTTCGGTTTTTGAAATCTGCGCTTGGAGTGCAAACCTACAATTTTTGTAGGGGATTTAACAATTTGTTTTTCTTGGTCGATTACAACGTTTCATTATTGAAAATAATAAACCAAGTAGTCGCAGTATTGACAAAAACATGGAGTACCTATATAGGAACAACTCGAAAGTGAATTGCAGTAGTGTAAGTATAGGTGTGTTAAATCATCAATGGGAACGTTTTGCTACTTGCCCATTTATCGAATCAAAAAAGGAGAAATCGTGGGCTCGCATGTAAAAAAACTCGACTTTCACACTTCATAAATTGTTCAATTTAAAGTTTTTCTTTATCTTCCGGTATTTGGATCATATAATAATGAATATCAAAGAGAAAATAGAAAAAATTATCGAAGGGAATCATTCCGATGGGTACAGCACTGAAACGTCATGGAAGTCAACATCGTGTACCACACAAATATTGTTTATCTTCCTCATCCACTCAAATTCTGCATATAATAACGAGAACTGGGAAGCTTTGTATCGTTGAAGAGGAAAGGAAGATTCTACGTTTTGCTGTAGTTGGGTGGGTTGTAGAATAAAACAATCACGTGGGTAGATACTGGTTATGTTCTATGAATGACGTGTGTTAGGGTGTAGTTTGTATCGAGGAACATTTGAGTGTAAACTTTCAATCATTCAATAAGCATGATAAGAATCGTTCACTTATACGTAGTTTCGAAGATGTTCCCGAAAAATTCCCTATCAGCGAATCATAACATTGAGCCAGACCCTCTCGAAGCCGTTATTTACTCACAAAACTGTAGGGAGAGGTTACACTGGGTTATAAGGGAAGCTTGGCGTTACCGGACGGTGTAAGTGTAGCCGAAGCTGAGGAAGCCGAGCAAACAAACTCCCACGGCTGACCCGGGGAGCTGATGGGGGTCCCGAACGGTTTTCCCCTTGAACAAACATCTGTAGGAGAGAAGGGCAAGTTGAGGGGCGGACGTACGTTCGGGAAGGCGGACGCTTAGAAATTGATGGTGTGAGCGTGTCTATGGCCGTGTTGGTGCGTCGGCGAGTGGGGGCGGATCGCCACAATCAAGGAAAACGGAGGGCGTGGGAGAAAATGGGGTTACGTATAACTTGTTGAACACATACACGCATACTACCAACACATACTATAGGTTGCTGTATGTCCCGGCAACAACACGTTAGAGAAGATACGGGATTCCTCTTATGATTTGGGGAAAGGAGGGTAGAGGAGCATTTATTTGGATTTCATCTCCTGAAGAACGCTTCCTTCGCCTCGTACGGATATTTTGATATGAATAAAGAAACGACGAGTGTTTGTGTGTCTTTTACGTCTTCAACATTTTTGGGACTTCAGTAACCCCCCTCACAACCAAAGGGACTCTTGCAGGGACCGTTCCAGCATGAAGTTGAGAAAAATATTGGTAGGTAGGCACGCTGTCGTCTCTGTTTCCAGTTTTCCCAAGATCACCCTTATGATCATCAATATGAAAATTATGAATATTTTCAACAACTAGACCAAATTTTTGATTGAGCAAAAAAACCCGAAATCGAGTTCTAATAGATATGAGGGTCGATAGAATGGATCGGCCCTCACTGCGATCCCCCTCCTCCCATCATCATTCCTTACGTCGAATTCAAAATGTCGGAGGTTTATTGCTCAACAAAGGTTTGTTGGACAAAAATCAAGATTGAAAAAAAAGAACGGAAGAAAATCTTGAAGACAACGATTAATTAGTATTACTCCTCTACTCACTCTCTTCTACAACTAAATTCTAAAGATCTGAAATATATTTCAAGCAGTACTAACATTCTTGATAGAACAATATAGAATCAAGGAAATAAGCGGTATAAGCTGTTTGAAATGACCCCTCCATTCCCTTTCAAACAGAAAATTCAAAATTCCAGAAGTTCGACGAAAAAATTCTAGTTACTGAACAAAAACCAGGGTTAAAAACAACAAGGTTCTGATACCAATAGAATAAGATTAAATTAGGGTGGAAATAACGGTTTGTCACTATCACCTCCTACAGTCTTCCCCTTTCTTAGGGAAAATAGAGCGTTCTGAAATATTTTTGAATACAAAACCAAAACCGTAATTGAACAAAAAAAGAAAAGAAATGAATCGGTTGAGAATTCAACTCAACTTCAATTCAGGCGAGAGAGTGGGAGGGAGGATTGGCCATTGTAGCCTCCCCTTCCTCCGAAAGCTAAATTTCCAAGGTTTGTTGCACTGGAATGAAATTTGATTGAACAGAAAAAGAATCAAGAAAATCGGTTAAAAATCCCAGGCTGGGCACCAACGGCAAAATGTGTCACACGCTCACAAATGCAGAGACACACACATATACTTTTTTCCATGGATTCAGTGTTAGAATGGTCTGACATGAATTAGTACTCAGTTTTTTCTCATGTTCGGGTTGTTCCACTTCCCTTGTACGGAAATATTATATGCGATAAGTAGGTGTATTGGGTTCCGTTCGAAAGTAGGTGGGTGGGCATACACGTGTGTGATACATATAGGTACCAACTTTTAGCCGATTGCTTATCACATCCGTTTTTGATGAAATTATCACGGTGTGTGCATGTAAGCTCCTAGAGCTTCTTCAATATGTGAGCATCGCAAATGTGAAATTCTTATAACAACGATTTATCTTGATCAATCGGTTCGATTGTGATATAACTCGGAACATGATTCGGGATATGTTTTGGAATGGTGCCATATTACGCATTTCGCGACGGGTTAAGTAATTGGTGACCGTTGCGCAATAAGTTGGTTCATGGGAAACAGACCGATTTTCATTACTCCAGGGTCTGACTTGGACTAAGAAAGTAGGTGCGGTTCGACAGCCGGCGTAATGAGAACATATTCTATCTACAGTTATTGTGAAATAGCAAAATAAATCTCCTTACCTGGATACCTACTGTTCAGAGTGTAGTTAGTAGACTTTACCATGATAAGTACTAGAGTGGTTAATTTTGCAGTAGGAGGGGTTGGTCTGCTCAAATATTGAGGGAGCGGCCGTCATCCGCGCTTAACCCAGTTTTCCAGCCTTCCGCTGAAAATCCGCTGCCGACAATCCAATTTCGTCGAGAGGATTGAAGAAGGAGCGTTTCGTGTGCAGAATTACTTGAATTTATCGGTCGTTTTAAAGGGTTTACGACTCATCAGCACTAATGGAATAATAAGCGCACTCGTTACTTATCAGGAAGCTAGGTAGTGAGTTTTATGGGCAGACTAATGTGAAAAGTGAAGCAGCTTTTTTTTTTTTCACCGGGTTCGGGGAACCTGACTAAACTCGTCCACTTCGAAAAATTAATATGGGATTACTTGCTACGGCCGAATAAAGCACGAAGCATCGTAGCCACATTGTATGAAAGAATGAATGCGATGAAGGAAGGTGGAGCGAAAGCGACTTTCTTCATTGTTGCCAAGTTGGAAACTTGGTTTAACTCAGTTCGGAAGGTCTGGGAAAGAAGTTGAGAAAATGTTTACAGCCGAGAGGGCTAGCCCTAAACATATAGATTAATATTGAAGGGTATTTTCTTCCACCTACGATAGGTGGTTCAATTGGATATTGATAAACTCAAAAAAAAATTTTAAAGCAGCTGATTGACGATTATAATCATTCTTGCAGTAACTAAGAGATATGATATGCGATTTGATAAACCGTTCTAAAGCTGAGGAAGTAAAGAGTGATGTTATTACACGATCGGTCAAGTGAGTGGCAAAAACCCTTTTGCCAACCTTCTGAATCGAGTTGGATCCGGAAAACGAAGTTCAGAATAAAAATGCTGGATTAAGCAGCTGCAGTTCGCCGACGGGCAAAGAAAGAAAAAGGAGTTTCTCGAATAATGATCCGCTGGGAAAGCCGGCCCGAGCAACGCGATAGGGACGGAAAGTGCACTCGTCTAGGAAGCGAATGGCTGCACGAACGGCAGCGTAAAGGTAGAACGATTTTATTCCTTTTATTTCCCTCCCTAGATCCAGCGATGTGCGACATTAAAGTAAATGCGACTGTCGAAGCGTGGTGGCTCCGATAAGGGAAAAATCGTAGCGGACCCGATCACGATGCTGCCTCCGCGAGAGCTCAAGCCCAGATATTCGGTTTGAAACACTCGGGATTGATGTACTTATTTGGTTTGAGAGGGTTCCGAAGCGGAATCTCATTTCTGGTAATATGATAATAAAGAAACCTAAATGGTTGTCTCTCGTTCAGTTTCATATTGGTGCTATTATGATAGAGAATTTATCTGAAATAGAGTCGCCATTATTCTCTCAATAGTCTCTCACTTAACGAGATACCGTTTGCTCAAATTCGAGTAGCAAAGTTAGGCATAGAAAAGTTGTAAGAATATAATTTACTGAAGCATCTTTTTACTTTCATTCTTAGTTCAGTTTCACAGGGTTTACTGTAGTTCGGTTTCAAAAGTTCCGAGTCTATGGAGGAATTCCATTGAAGGTAGAATTCTTTCCTTGATAATTACCTAAAGGTCCTAATTAGCAAATCTTTGAAGATATTGTTTTATTTTCTCATTTTAATCCAACGTGTTGGATTATTCTCGTGTATGTACATTTCTATACAGCATTCCATAAAAATGTCACCTTTCATTCGATATTTTTGACTTCTCGCAATCCGTTCATCAAGCGAGCAAAGTTGCAAAATCACCAAAATTTCGCAAACCCAATGTATGACATATCTATTGATGTCATGGTTTTTCGACTCTGAATTACGTTGTGTTTTCCGTTAATCATTTGACTGAATTTGAATCTTCAACGGCCATAAATGTTGTTATTCTAAGTGATAATAACAGCCAAGCAGCACTAAAGGCTATTTCTGCCTTCTCGGTAACTTCTAAGCTGACTTGGAGTTACCTAAACTCCCTCAAGGCTGCAGCCCAGGGCAACAAACTCATGCTGCTATGGGTACCGGGTCATGAGGGAACAGAGGGCAACGAGGTAGCTGATTGCCTTGCTGAAAAGGGATCTGAGTCCAGCCCAATTGGACCTGAACCCCAACTAGGGGTTACCAAGTGTTATATAACTCAACAGGTTCAGAAATGGTAGGACAAAACACGCACAGAATACTGGCACAGCACTCCTAAGCAGAGGCAAGCCAACCGGTTCCTCAGTATTTCAAGGAAACGCTCAAAAGCCATTCTATCATTGAGAAGCAAAGACCTTCGCAAACTTGTGGGTCTTCTAACTGGCCACTGCCTCCTAAGGTACCACCTAAACAAGATGGGTAAGGCCAAGACAGTAGAATGCCGGCTCTGCTGCGAAGAGGCGGAAACTTCAGAACACATCCTCTGTAATTGTCCTGCTGTTGCATCAACTGAGTTCCGGCATTTCGGGAAGGGTGCACTAACAACCTCTGATATTATATTGTCATGCATAACAGTTTTTAACGATCAAATAAGAGTATTCATTCAACGATAAATTGAGTAAGTATAAGAACTTTTCCCAAAGCATATTACCTACACAATTACACCAAACCACATTAAAAACGTAAATCCCTTTGGAGGTTACGAATTTTGCTGCATTGAAGAAAGTTTGTTTTCAATCTTAAGTAAAAGCCCAGTATCATAATACTGCGATCACTTTAATCCAGTAGCAAGTGTTTTTCATGCTTACGATGCTACCGTATAGTTGTGACCATCGGAAGTGGTTGTTGAATGTTTGAATTTGGGGGGAATGAAATTTATTCAAGGTTTAATCTACGCATCATAACAAATTGATTCGTTTATTATGTTCAGCGGCCCCTCCGATTACATATGTATTATTCACTCAGTAAATCTCACCAACCTTTTTTTATAGCTGAATACTTGCAACAGTAATGTGAAACGGGTCCAGCCGCTATTAACGGAAAAATGTTTCCAGATAAAACCATCTGGGGACAAGGAAGCTTATCTAAACGTTCCTCGCCCTGTAATGCAAATAGTCGCGTGTAAAATACCCCAGATTAGAACTAACAGGGGAGTAACGAGGTGATAAAATTTTACTGCACTGGGTAAGCAAAGCTGAAAGATAAATGTACCGACTTATTTTTATCCTTCACTTTTTATGACCGGGCGGTAGTTGATTTCCGATTCAATGAATTTCATTGAAATACGGTTCCCGCCAACTTAGTCGTCGCTGAGCCGTGAAATGATTTTGATCAGTGGTATTTTTTGACAGTTCTGGTTAGGGATTCAACTGCTACTCTATTTAAGAGAGAAATAAGTCCAATCAATATTCTATTGACGCGTAAGACCTTTTTTGCATTAAATTTTATGATGGGGGTCTCAAAACTAGCTGACATGATAACTTCTTACAGTTGAAATTTAAGAAGAAACGAGATGGAAGATGTTAGAAGACAACTTAAAACCAACGTTGATCACTGGGCAAAGTAGTATTAGTATCAAGAAATAAAAGGAGCAGGAGCGTACTTAGAGAGCAGGCTCGATCTTATGTTTGGAGTAACCGAGGAATATTAGACACGATCTGTTTCTGATGATTTCTGCCGTTGTGTATCATTCAGTCTCACTCCAGTTATACCCTCCAAAGCGACAGACAGCAAAGCCTATGAGTGTGTTGCTTAGAAGAAGGTGAACAGCATCATAAGACTTGGTAGGTTCACGCGTCCCACAGTGAACTTATGTGCTTTATTGCCGCTCGCTCTGTAACACCATTGGAGCATTTTTCATAACACCATGGTGGTTATGAGATGGATTAAGAGATGGATCTCTTTTCAATAATATGTATAGTTGTTAGTTGAGTGATAATGGTAATTTTCATAATATTAGGTACATATCAGCAACAGATTAATCGTAGTTTATAACGTTTTCTGTACCTGTTCAAAATATGAGAGCTTTTTGTTGCCAACTGCAATTCAAATATACCATGGTAGGATGGATCTTAGAAATGAAGGATATCACAGAGGGAGTAACATATTGGAACAGATGACACTAAAATGTTCAACGGTTTCTTCGGCTATATAATTTTGTGACGGAATTTGGCGACTAAAAGATTTGGGCATTGTCGTACTTAGAGGTACGGTCGAGTTATATGTTAAAACCTAGAGATTTCCTTTTATCACATCATGTAATAGAATTAATGTGTTTATGTCTGATCGCTTGCTGAGTTGAGGGCGGTGGGTGATAAAATCAGTAATTGATATATTTTTCCTCCTGTTTGTTCAAGTTATATTCTGGTATGGGACATCTTATTTCACTGATAGCACAAGATAAAATTGGTTCGTTCCAACAAGGGATACCATAAACATAATCTTAACAGTTTTCAACTGGCGCATGCGCGGTATCGATAAGTGCTGTTCCATCAAGTCAAGCCCTCCAACAGCCGTCGTCAACGCCGTTCCGACACGAAGAAGCCGTTGAGTAGTTTAACTGCTCTTGGACAGAAAAGGACGGAATTGAGGGGCTCCGTCCCTTGCTGTTAACAATAAATACCTATGATGATTGTAACCCTCACGCCTAACCGCGAGGAGAACACAGCAAAAACTACTGTAACGCCACAATGAGGTAGATTAATTGGATGATGGCTGAAGTGTTCTAAAAACCGTTTATCCGCAGTCAACGATTGTGAACAGTAATCTAAAGGGGAGCCCACAATTGTCGACATACACACACATTCAAATCACAAAAAACCTATAACTACGGAAGAATTTATCCCAAAATCAAGTGTCTATTAATAATTCACGTTCATTTGCACATGCGTGTTCGGCTTGTGGGCATTTTTGTGTGTGGGCTCGTATATTAACGTCGCGAATATTTAGTTGGAGGTCTTGACCTTTTGAAGACGGCTTTATGTGTTGTAGCAATGACTAATCCCCATTAAAATAATCTTCACGGGCGTCGAAAGCGAGTTTTGGAGATTTACAGCCTGTAATGAGCCATTGAGGATAATGTAGGAGAACGCTGGGTGGCGAAGGGCGGGACTCCTGGGACGGTTCCAACTCTACTTTCGCGTTCGACGCCCTTGGCACATTTCTCTTTCCTTTATGATTTCTCGAGGTGTGGAAAATGGATAAAGGAGTGACCCTACCTAATACCCCGCTAATGGAATGAAAATATTTGGCCGGCGTGGCTGAAGTTTTATTGACAGTATGAAATAGCCGGTGGATATCTTCCCTCAGTCGATTCGGTCAAGTATAAATTCTTATGTAAACCAGCTCAAGCAACTCTAGGAGGAGCGATTTGCGGGTTATTTCCAGCTACCGTTTGGAGATAGACGAAATGGTTTCATGAGATAGATATCGTTTTCATATTGATATATCCGTGTAGTTACTTGATATTATCTTGCATCTCAGAGGATGAGCTGGTCAAGATTTTCTATGACAGAATGCATATTTAATTAATGTAGTATAGAGCGAATTGACCACTCGAACAAGGAAGTAAGATCTGGACCTGCTATTCAGTATTCCAATACACATCGCTACAACTATATAAAAACAGAGAGCTGGTCCATTTTAGAACCAGCCGATGTTGTATCCGACGTGTACATGTTTAATCTATACTAATGTTATAAAGATGAAAGATTTGATCATCTGTTTGTCAGTATGTTAAGATGCAACTCAAAAACAATCTACTTCTCCGACTTAAAAATTCTTCCACCATTAAAAAGCTACGTCTTTTCCAAATCACATAGGTTGCGTTATAGTTTAAAAAAAAGAAAAGAGATCCATACCTAAAATGGAAAAACGTAACCCAAGCACAATGTTACCGATAAAAGTCATTATTTTGTGCCAGTCATTATTTAAATAGTTTGATAAGCATGATTGCTGGACACGAAATTCTAGAGTCAGGATAATGTCACAGTTTCAAAAAACTGCCAAACTTCAAGTCCTAAAAAAACTGTGTATTGTTAAAAGAAAAGTTTTTAGGTTTGAAAATCAATTATCCAGCAGTGATGAAATTTATGGTATTAAAGAGCGATCAAATTGGTGAGGAATGGAGTATCTTCAACCGGCGGGTTAGCCCTGTCGTAATTGTTTCCTAACGCCAATGATAAAAAATAAAATGTAACGCATCAAACAAATTACATGTGAAGTACCTAACATTTTATTTGAAGCATGTAGTGGGTCTTTCATTGCTGCTAAGTTATTTTCATTTGTAAAGGAACAACCAAATTATGAAAATATTGGAAGAAAGAAGAGAAAATTAGTAACAAGGACTTCAACTTAACATAATATTTCCAATATATTATATTCTCTGATGATGAGTGAAAATACATCACCAATCTTGTTGTACTAACCCTGAAAACTACCTTCGAACCAGCTAGTATTAATATATTAATGTAATGTTACCTTTCTGAGTAGTATTTTTTTCATTCAAAATATCGATTTTCGTATAGAATTAAGTACCACGTTTTTCTGCATTTAAAGGTAGTTTTCCCCTCTGCTTAACAATGTAGAATTAAAATTGATTATATAGTCGAAGAGGTGAGATCTTGTCACATTGGCTGCCGTTCTTGCATCTTGAACTGCGACCGAGTGAAATTGAATTTGTGGTTGAATAGTTCCATAAGGAGATTTTGAAGGTTGGTCCAAAGGTATCAGAATATGAAAGTCCGGAAATTGAAAATTCCAACACATGTAAGTACTATTCTGGCAGAAAACCTCTTGTTTCTGGTTTCTGTGTGGAATGATATACCAGAATCGTAAGTGATAACGAGGTATTTCTTAATTGACTTTGCAGGTATAATATCAGTACTGACATGAAACACATGTTCCTTAGTTCGAAATGGCAGGATGCACCTCCTCTCTACAACTTGGTGTGCTCAAAGAGTGTATGTTCAAAAACACACCAATATCACATATAAAATTACATTTAGTCTGGGACCCATCCCAATCCGTTCAGATTCCGACAATACGCCAGATATTTTCGCCAGGATAATTGATCGTGTCATTGTGCGGTCAGGTTCAGGATGAGGAATTACCAATATTAGCTTTGGATGAATTTTTAACGATCTGAGATATATATATATATCCTGATCCACTTTGAGTCCAAAATTACTAAGATATGACATCCCATTCGCTCGTGTCAGTAAAACATCGAATAACCACGTTTTTGGACCAGATCATTTATTCGTGTGTGGCGATGAAGGGCTTCCTATGAGTTTGGACCTTCTAGACCCGATGTTGAGTCCATGTGCGAAAGAATGGATTTTTTACGTCAATTCTAAGGCCTTGCATGGCCATACGGTGGGCAAACGTTGGCAACAGATTTTGAATCTACGCAACTTGAAACGTAAAATGACAGTTTAGTTAAATTGGAAGGGGATTATGAAAGGTTTGTGCGATTTTTAATTATAAGATTAAGGTGGCTTATTATTGAAAATAATAAAATAAAATGAAAATAATGGAATCGATGTATCTGAATGTTATAGGTGAGATGTAATGATGAGTACTAATACTTATTACAATTTATATTTTTTATACATGTGTTTATTACGTTCAATATCAACGTTATTAGTTGAGTCGTAGCTCCCTTACCACATCCATTCCAGTCCCAGAACCAAAACTTCATCTACCCGCTAAATATCCGGAACTGCCAGCCACGTCGGCAGAAACGGGGCGTGATCAACCGTTGATTGAAGAGGAAGTGCGGACTTATTGGGAACCCATGAAGGGGCGGGTACAGGGTCCTGTCCAATATCCTGTCCCAAGGCCAGGAGCGTGGGGAACTGACCCAGGAGGGGCGAACCGCTGCGGCTCTAATTAGACTCAATCCGGAGGAGGTTCCACTTCCTATGGCCACGGGCTACTTCAGTCCAAATATTTGCAAGTCGCTTCTGAGGTCCGGCTCACCCGTCAAATGAGACCGAGTCTCACGACAGCGATTGTGGACTGATCCTCATCAAATCCGATCGATGGCCGATGAAAGACAAACCCTTCGCGATTGGTTACTCCGAGGCCGATAGGTCTTCCAAGAGTTATCCGGAACATGCTATAGATATCCACCTAATGATTCAAAACCCGGAAAACCTCAGGTCGCAAAAAGCTTCGAAGTTGTTTCATACTCCCGTAAACTCGGCGATTTACTTGCTGATAATATCAGCAAGTTAACTATATTATAGTTAACTTCTTCTTATAGATACTTGATGGTAAGTATCATATGTTATTATTTCTTAGGTACAGCGCCATTGTAGCCAAACTTGGATGATACTCTTATTGGGCGTTTGAGAAACCTATCATCAACAACATTTTTCTATAAGTCATTGATCTTTGAAACTTCTGGGATAGATAGAAATCCGCTATGACTAACCGATGTGTTGTAATTTTCATACGTTTTTTCCACTTTCACTCAATCAATCATTGTTCAAGAAGCTCTAAATGGCGTTGTACAAGTTCTAAACTATCAATTGAAAGCCGTTTTGGTATCTTAGGGTTTAGCAAATCAGGATGAACAACAGTTTGATAGGAAGAACGATGATTGTGAAGTCCCAAACGAGCATTTCAATAAAATGTGTAGAATCATATTTTTTATCCTATCAAAATCAGGTACACAACCTGCTTCCTCTAAATTAAATTTCTGCAAGTTACGTTTTTTTCTTGTTAAAACCCGCCGAAAAAAATCATGAAAATTCAAGAATTTTGTATATGAAGAAATTCTGAGAGATTCGCCAACTTCCTGGCTATGCCCAACTAACTGGTTACCAAATTGATCTCGATTATTTGATGTTTCGGCATCAAACTATGTCTTTCCTCAACTTCACCTGTGAAGGACCTAATTGCCCAAGACGATGTTGCAAAACTTTTAAGAACCCATGAATGGCAATTCAACAACTCATTCAAGAGATGGTAATGGAAAAAAATACCATTGAATGAAGTCTAATTTCATTCAATCATAGCGAACCCAAGTCTTTCAAGCTCATGGTGTCATTTAAAATGTGACAAACAAGCTGAATTATGAACAAAGCATTCGAACTGGTGGTATAATAGCCTTTTCCTGAATTTCTGCTACTGCACCACTCATCCAAAGATAAACGAGGAATATCCGGCATAGGAAGGTTGCTGACAACGCGAGCTTGAAAGAATATAAATGTTTACTTTTTATACCTTAATGAGTCAGTATTCCGAGATATCGGGAAACTGTATTTCTCACGAGCAACTCGTTGCACAGGGAGTATACATAATACGTGTCTATTCATCCAGCCAAGAATGTGCACTACAGTCTCTGGAAATGCTTTTTGTAGAAAAAGCGAACATTACAAAAATGTATTCAATTCCTAAAACACGTGGGTGTACTTTGAGGGCAAGGAAGCATTCAATTATTGCCGTTAATGCCTCAACAATAGACAAGGGTACTGTTTCGAGAGAGTGATTCAACTTTGAGAGGAGAGCACCCACAATTAACAATCCCAACTTAGGTCCATCCTGTTGATTGTCAATACTAGGTGTGCTCATTCATAACATTCTCTATGCTGATTCGACAATATTATTATAGTATATACACATTATCAATAGTATATACCTAATATTATCGATATTCTTGTTTTGGTCGGTTATAAGAGGGGAAAAACATGTTAGGAACTTGGGAGGATTGGAAGGTAAGTACCGAGGCTTGACACTTGAGGTCGATTGTGCTGCGCCGAGTGGTGGAAAAGCGAATAAGGAGAAGAGTGTTGAGGGGGAGATTCTCCTTATCTCTCTTGACTTGAGCAATAAAAAAAGAAAAAAAAAGAAGCGAGTCTGCTTCGCGGCGATAATAATTTTCCTGCCGCCCCCCACCCAGCTGTCACTACCCGTTTCCCGAGGAGTGAGAAAGAATTATGGAAACAAGAATTCTTGAGCTCTTAAAAGACGTTTCACTTTGTTAGTACACCTTCGAGTGATAATAAACGGCATTTTATACTACCGTCGGCGTTTCCCGGTGGAATTACAAATAAGCTGCAAGGGAAGAGCGAACAGTTTCGCTAAGTGAAATACACAATATACTGTACGAATTTACAAAATATAAAACTGTATTTCCAACTGAAATTTGTTGTTGAATACAATAAAGAAGTCCTACCTGATCTATATATCTTTTGTCTTGATAAATTTGCTCATTCGATTGCAAATTGAAAAGCTACTTGAGTACGCACAGGGATTAATTTGAAAATATTTAGATACGCCCATCGGAGAGTAACTTTATACCCTTAAGCGAGTTTGCCATTCGTGAAAAATCCATGTTTGGTTTCCGATGATACGCCGGTTTCCGCTATTTGGTATTAATGTTTTGAAAATTTTAAGCATATCAAACAGTGGTGGTTGTGAAGGCCCATTCAAAGTGACGACTAGTACTGCTAATCTTAGATGCACGGAGGGATGTAAAATAACCATCAACGACCCCGAATACTCGAGAAGGAGTGGACGAGAGTGATGTAATTTCTCAAAATAACAACTGCTGATATGAAAATATATCACGAAAATGAATTCGAACAATGAGTTCACAGTCATCTCTGACAAAAAACTATTCCGCTTTTTCTCATCAAACCCATGTCACCCGAATGTGAGATCCGAATCTATGTGTTAACTTTCTTTCAACCGTAATGTTATGTAAGTTTTTCATACATTGCGCATTGAGATTTTACCACTAACACCATCCACTATGTTTACTACCATTGATTTATTACAGAACAAGAATATTATGTATTGGACGTTTCCTTCATTATTCTACACATAAATAGGTTGAATCCTCGTTTCATCTCTAAAAACTGAGTATTCTCTATCTTCATTTACAATTAGCTACAATTGTCTTGTTTAACCACGAACGATTGTGAAATTCTGAACAAAGGATCAATAGGATGCAATCGTGGAATCGGAGATGCTAATGGACCGTAATGATTTCATTTCTGGAAACAAGCCGTTGGCAAGCACGACCCTTCCAGCCGGCTCGAGCTGCACGACCTTCGTGAAGCTGGTGACGTCACCTGAGAACTCCCAGGAGGTGTAACAATACAGTTGATAAGGAAAACAATGGCCAATAAAGACGTTACGGTTGCTGCGATTGGGAAATTATTAAATAAGATACCTATTTATGGTTGTCACAGGGTGTGATAGTCTTCCATATTTATAAACAGTTTTTCGGGCATTTTCTTAATTTGGGGGTTGGTTTTCAGCGTAGCTAGATCTCTCTTCGCTTTGATTGCTTTGAATCTAACTTCCCTAAAGCTCTTCTTCCATGGAACTCTTACATTCAGCTGTTTTCCCTAACTGTCACGTCGTCAACACATGCTTTGTTTGGGTTGCCGATAGTGGCAGTCACAACAACCACAATTAAATAGCTTTTCAACAATAGTGATGAGTTGTATAAAATATCATTTGGGCTGCACAAATTGCTGGGATTAAACTGTATCAATCTATTTTTTGAAAACAATACCGATGATCTAGTGTTGTTTGTATTTACGTGAACTGAGCTTAAAATGGCCAACTTGTTCTAGGGGCAGCTACTGACAGACAAATGTGCACCTCCAGCCTTTATATAAAAAAATAAATTCGAAACCCCTCCATTCTCATTTTATGAGTAAGTTGTTTGCGACATATGACTGGATTACACTATTTGAACCCCCAGACCTCCCCCGAGCTCTGTGAGGAATGTGGTTTGGAGGACGACACCTGACAGGAGGCAAAAGGTCCAAGGTTGACCGTGCTAAATAGAATTTCAGAAGATTTTCAATTTGAATTGAGACTGTGCAGCGAGATTAACCAATCTGAGGGCTCGAGAAGTGAGACAATTAGCACTTAGGCATTGTTTTTTCACCACTTCTTATCGTTTTCATTCACAGGTTTTACGCACTAAATCATTGGCGATTTGCGCGATTTGCTAACCACTCATTCCCTTGGCTGTTTGGATTCTACTCTGTTCTGTTTTCTGTTTCTATGTTTCCGAGGTTATTTTTGAGAGTTAGTTACGCCTACCATGAATAATTATCCGGTAGATTTATCAAACCGAACCGTTTAGATATCAACAAACACTGAAAATAAAATACTTCGCCGATTCTTCTGGTAAGTTACTTTGCACTACTTGTTTATTGAAAATGATAACTTTACCCAGATTTATCCCATTTGCATAGGGTTGAACTTCGTATGTGAATCTTCTCATTCATTTTGTTCATTTTATCTATTCCATTCATCAACAAGTTTTCAGTATTAGTTACTCGTGAAGAAAAAATAAATAAAAAATAAAAAACGCTGCAAATTCTTTCACTGGGGCTTATTATTCAATTGGCTTGCGTTCATGATTTGAATTTCTACTAAGCTTTGGAGTGTGCGTGTTTCACAGGATAGAGCGATTATTGAATTTCAGGAGATATACATGGAGCACGTGAATCTGTTCTCGACCAAAATACCTATTTGGATTGATCAGTTGATCATATTTGTGTGCCTCCTGAGATTCAATAATCGCCCTATCCTGTGAAACACGCAAACTCCAAAGCTTAGTAGAAATTCAAATCATGAACGCAAGCCAATTGAATAATAAACCCCAGTGAAAGAATTTGCAGCGTTTTTTTGTTGAACCTCAATACCCCCCCACAATAAAAACATCTATAATTTATCAAATCCTTTGGCACTCGTATTGCGTTAAAACTTCCCCAAATCCAAATTTAAACGATGTAGCCAAAGGTAGACAGATGTAGAGGGGGCACACAAATATCATCAACTGATCAATCCAAATAGTGTTTTGGATGAGAACCGATTTACGTGGTCTATGCATATCTCCTGAAATTCTATAATCGCTCTATCACCTGTAAAACACGCACACTCCGAAGCTTAGTAAGATTCAAATCATGAACGCAAGCCAATTGAATAATAAACCCCAGTGAAAGAATACTTATTTACCCCAGTAATAATATTGAATAATAAACCCCAGTAATAATATTGAATAATATTTACCTATATAATATATAATACATATTATGTATTATCATAATGCTTCAACCCGTGTATCGGCTACTAACTACACTACAAGTATTCACATCGGCTATCACTCCAGTATCCACATTCACTACAACTCGACGCTATCGGCCGGACATCACTAGGTTACAAACAAACAATAATAAACGAAAAAACGCAAATGTTGGCACCATAAATCGGGCCACACATCGGGAATGGTTTGACCTACGGACGTGGGGAAGGGCTCATTCGATTCCTAATGGTATGTTCTTCAAATAGGAAAATATTAGGCCGATTCGACTAGTTTTGAGGTTTTCAGGGATTTTACAAAACTTTTACAGCCCTTAAAGGGCACTTTAAATTGAGTGAGGGAGCTGGCTCAAGAATTGGGGCGTCGTCGGACCAAGATGGATTTTTCCTGAAAATTTCAGATTTTTTGCTCCAGCCGTTTCGGAGATATCGTGCGTACGGCGGACGGACGGAAAATTTTTTATTGCAGATTCGGATTCTACACCCTTTGAAACGTAAACCATGAAATTTTCAGGGGGGTTAGAATTTTTTTTTCCAGAGCGATTACAATGGTTTATTATTGAATAATAAACCAAAACCTGGAAATGCCATCATATCCATCCCGAAAATCATCCTATCAAGGGACAGAGCTCAACTCAGGGAGAGTTAACCGATGGAAAATGGATAAACTTCGCTGCCTTGTTGAGCAGAAGCCGGAACATTGAAGGAGAAATAGGACACCAGTTGGCGAAATCAGCGTGAGATAATGCTGAGGTAGTTCCCGAGTTCTGAACCTCCTGCGGTCGACCACTTTCCGGAGATTGAAATCACGTGACTCAGAACTCTGCGGAATCCGGTTTTTTTGAGGGCCCGTTTGCCAATCGCCACCTTCTTTACTGGACGACCAAAATGAGTCAGACTGGCTTATCGTGACCGCTCAATTCTTGGGCTGGAGGAGGTGACACGTTGGGTTCCACTTCTCTCTGAGGCTGATTCAATTCCAATGCATCGTTAGGCTCTCGGATAAAAGGAAGAAAAGAAAAACTACTGATTGCATTAGCGAACCAGGTTTTTTCAACAGCAGGAATACGGACCTTGAGGATTTTTAAGGCACATGCGTGAAGTTACAATAAGTGACGTTTCTCGGATTTTGTAACACATTTTCACATGTTGAATAACGGCTTTTTAGTATAATAACTTGTAATAAGGTCCAATTCCTTACGTTTTTCGGTGTACAATTTTGTAATTAATGAATCAAGAAAACATTGACAATGTGTAAAATTTGTGTGTTTGGGGTATTACAATTAAATTAAAAATTAAAAAAAAATTAATTAATTAAAAAAAAACACCACGCTAGACAGCAAATACAGTTCAAGAACGGCCATTTTTCAGGGAGTCCTTCGACATCGCGGCGTCCAGCTTTGTGTGTACCATAAATATTAAGCATGAACAGGAAACCGATTGAAAGTAATATCATTTTTATCCGACAAAATCATGAGTAATGTCCACAATATGACCTACTAAGTCCACTTTCCGGTCGCAAAATTGAAGTGAACGTCACCAGGGTTAGGAGAATTGACTTTTCTGGGCCCGACAAAAGAGATTGAAAATATAAACGATATCATTTACACGACCTGATTGGCATTTGTCGCGATTGGTCCTTCGACACTAAGATCTCGCATCTCCCAAACAATGTTATTGCATAGGTGCAATACAATGTTTTGTACTACATTCTTTTTACTCACTAATATTTGTACCAATAAGTGTTCAAATCCAAATGAATGATTAATTTAATTTGTTGGTTTTATCTTAATGTTCTGTTATTTTAAATAAATATGACGAAACTTATAAATGATAGGCATATTGCATTGGAGCATATTGCTGCGCAAACCAATGTGGAAAAGGAACATCAACAACATCCATGGAACAGCATTGATGAAAGATTGAATTAGAAGCAATAAATCCTACAGCAAACGGACAATAAATAAGAACGCATGTTTTATAACTCACCTCAATCTCAAAGTACGAATTCAGCTTGGCTTCCAAGTTTTCTTACCTGAAATTGAGGATACAGGATTCAAATAACACTTCGGTTCAAAATTCATCCACTATTATAGTAAAATAATCATACGGGGTGTTCCATGAGTGCCCCCCCCCCTCCTCCTAAAATCGTCAAAATGGGAGTAATCAAAAACAATTTTTTTTTTACTCTTCATATTTTTTCCAAGGGTCTCAAGTAAAATCCATGCGCAATTGACACTAACTTTCTTATTTTGAATGAGAACCCCCATTTTTTATTGTAGATTCGGATTCTACCCGAGATTTCATGAAACTTTGACCCCTCAACCAATTTTTTTTACTGCGCGCAACCTGTTGAGCGAGCACGCAAAGTTGCGCGACCCCAAAATTGTGAAAAATTGGAAGATGATGAATCGTAAAGTGTGACACATGGATTTCTATTGTTCTTTAACGCTGATTCACGTGATGCTATCCGTTTTTTTATTTGACTAAATTTTTGAGGAATAATGACCGAAATTTGTTTATTTCCTTTTTTTTATTATTTGTTATTTTTTTTACTTCAGGCGTCTGTTTTTAGATTGTTGCAGGGATTCATTTTCAAGGTCTGGATAAAAAATGTAAAACTAGGAGATTGAAACGTTCTCCAGTGATCAAGTGAGAAATCATCTTAATCCGATAGTCGAAATTTTGCATAAATGATGATTTTTCACTAGAAATAAAGCAATTTTGGTCATTATTCTGGAAAAATTGAGTCGAATCAAGAAACGGACTGCTTCACGTGAATCACATTTCAATTGTATTTAACGCTGATTTTAGGAGGGAGGGGGGCAACTCGTGGGGCACCCTGTGTGGTGTGCTAATATGTAACTTGAAATAAGTATTTCGAATTCAAGATAGATAAGGAACTGACAGATTATAAATTCGCTAATGTACAGATGATGTTCGTTTTCATGTTGGTGAGGTTGTATGAGTCAGCGAATGAGAATTATGTTTTACTATCTGGAATGTACTATAATTTTTATAAGATTGGAAATGTGTGATTTTTGAACTCATGGATGGGTTCGTTTGGAATAAACGCTATAAATCCAATTAAAACATTGAATCATGCAAATCCCGGGAATTAGTGGAGTGAGCCTTTCAAAGGAAGGTAATTATTGTTAGGATTTTTTTTACGTACATTGCTCTGGTCAATGGTGTAAAAGATCACAGATTCTTGCATAATATTCAGTTTTGCTGGAAAACGCTGAACCACAGTGTGGGGAATCCAGCTCTTTTCTATTATTCACTCAATTTTGTTCAAATAAACTAAGTTTGTTATACATGCTGAGCCATCGATGGTTTTTTATCTAGAGGATTTAGTATTCAACGAATAGCCTTATGGTACTGGTGCTGTGGAAAGTCGAGGAGACGATGAGGGCGCCCAATCCAACCAGCCATGAGCGTAATATGCATAAAAGTCGCCGCCGTTAATCTCCCTCCCAGGATGTCCATTAAAGTTAAATGGATTGGCCTCAACCGGAGGTTATATGAAAAGAAAAGAACCGAAGTTTGCATAGTAGAAGGGAAAAAATGAGAGGAAAAAGAAGAATAAAGTTAAAGCCTCCGGGGATTTAGGGGCAAAAACTTCCTTAGGTTAACATGAGTCCTTGTAGATAGGATCTGCCCATTGGAGAGTAAACTGCCAATCACCAGCTTCAACAGTTAGTGCTCGTGATGATTGTAAAACTTGATTGAGTGTACTGGTCGTTGAGGTGGAAAGAATCTGATTTTTTTTCCTTGAAGTTACCGTCTTCTCTATTAACTTATGTGAGCGGTGATGTGTTTGAACTTCCAGCTCTTTCGCGGATTTCCCCATCTGCTTGAATGTTTTTAAATTGACTGTGACAGTATTAAAGCAAATACGAGGGTTCCATCTGCCTAATAAATTACTGTCCGTATTGGATATTAATGCAATAATGGGTGATTTCTATTTACGGGACAATCGCTGTCCTTCATGATAAGTAATTTTCTGTTCAACATTTTCCAAAAATTATTTTTGTAGATTTTATGTGGTATCTAGGCCTACTCATGACTGTCATAAATTTCGGCTACCCTTCATTTTACATGCCGGTAATTGATTGAAATGTACCTCTAATCTAATTGTCATGGTCTGTTCGTGAGTCAGAATTTGCACTAAAGATTTTAAGATTTGCGTTTAAAATATCATCATCTTGCTGTAGTCGGTCCTTGTTCCGACAATGTTGCACCCCATGTTGTTGGTTTTGTGTACATGAAAGTTCCCTCGGCGTTGTTCCTTTGGTTTAGGATGATGTTCCAAGGGACGGTTGGTTTTTTTGCCAACTCGTGATGTCATTGAACTTCAGTTTTATGCCTGAGAATCACGACGGAATCGGACAATAAAACCAGTCTCACTCCATAAGAATTCAACGCTGGAGACTGTTCATGGATATATTTAGCGCACGGGCATCATCTCACAATTCTAATCAGGATATTATGTGATCTATCTCATTATGAGACATATATGGTGCGATGCTTCACACCCCTCTTCTTCGAATGAGTAATCTTCTTCCCAGTTCGTTCTATCCCACTCATAAATAGACTTTTGAACTGAGTAGACCCAGACTAGCACCAATATAGGAAAACAAAATGAGAAATTAGCTTCATACCACATTTACATGAAAGAAGACGTATTTGTAGTAGGTGTTTATAAGCAAGTACACAGTTTTTGAAGAGATATTAAGGATTTTCTTAGTATTACGAAATACTAGCATATGGGTGGTCACAACAGCATAATCAGTTATCTACGAGCATGTTCAAGTCAATATAATATTTTATATGAAATATGCGCAAGCTCATTTATTTAGTATATGCAATATACTACAGCTTATTATTCGACCTGCATTCAGTAAAATTTATCAAATGTGACGCTTTGAACAGCAGTAGATAAATACCTGAAACACTGTCATCGATAAACTGAAAAAAAAACATTAATTTTCTGTTGCCCCGGTTGGATTACTAAAACTTGATAATAGGCTGGAACGATATTCTAACGAAATTTGGATGAGAATCGCACTGAATATTTCAAGCGGTAGTGCAACAATACAAAAAATATATACTCTCTCGGTTGTAAACGCTTCAGAGGTACATAATCCGAATAGGCCGCACAAGGGAACCCAGTTAGAATATTGAAGAATTGCAGCGAAGTGGGAGCGCCCCCGAGGGCGCGTTGGCAGTTTTGAACGCGATAAAACAAAACGTTCCACCTAAATATAGACGACCGAATGTGTTTTCCGCGGTTCCAACGGGTGAAAATCGCCGAGAGAGGTCGGAGCTGAGGCAAGGGACAAACGTTTCCACGAAATTAGCCGCAATCTCCACAGAGATGGGGTGACCAGACTCTCTCGCTGTTTCGAATGCCGTTCTTCCCCAAGGCCGTCCATTGTTCCGAACCAACTTGTTGTGCTCCTGCGGGTGTGTATTTACAACGGTCCTCTATTTCCTGTGTAGTTGACCCATTTGGGGTTCAAAGTTGGATTTGAGCGAGACTCCCGAGATGTGGAATATGGGCGTGAAAAGACAACTGCCAAGTTGGTGATCAGAGCAGTTTCGTTATCCAAATCAACTCAGTTTGTTTGTTGTCCCACCACGTATAGTGAATTCAAGAAATATGTGCCATTTAACTGGAAAAGTACACCACAATAGATAGATTGCGGAATTTAGGAAGAGGGAGAGAAGAGAGAGAGAGGGAGAGAGGAATAGAGAGGGATAGAGAGAGAGAGAGAGAGAGCTCGAAATAGTTTGTTTGATCATTTTGAAGCATTAGGACTGTGACACTCTGTCTACTAGTAACCAAGATATAGCAAAGTAAAAGTATGTAAAGTAAACAAGGAATTTCATCTTGGATTTTCGTACGACAACCTGGGGGTGTCGCGGACGTCGCCAGCGGTCCTCTAGAGAGGTCCTGACAAGAGCCTGATCCTCTAGGTCTGACGATTTCGCTCGTGGCTTCTCATTGCTTCACGCCCCTGGGTTGGGACAAATTTGGACTCACGTGATATTGGGATCAGAGGTGAACTGTCAACGACAGGACAGGTATACAACACTTCAGAGGATTTTGGCCCCAATCATTGGTGCCTGACGAATTCGAACCGGGCTAATCTAACTCTATGAAGCGAGAATAAAAATGAGAATGAGAATCGGAATGATTGCCCAAACCAACAAACAACCCATTATATATCAGCTCTCAAATTCTACGCCTGGCTCTTCTGAGCAACGAAAACTCCTCTCACTCGTCGCACGCAGCTATTTCACCCTACTCAATCCTTCCACATTCACGTGCACCCTTCAACTCCTACCACTGATTTCCACGCCAAAACCTTTGCTGTCCTTCTAATTTGCATTGCTGTATCCACAGTAATCCTCTACTAGTGATCTCACTCACTCCTATTTTCCAAAGCAACAATCGAAACGTAAAATGAACACAATATCATCGAAACTTGATAATACTTCTCAATATGAATTATAGAGGAAGATATTGATTCAAAAGGTGTATTGAAAAGCAAAAATATCTATGATAAAATGAATTGAATACCTACAGATCGCCAACTCCGCCATCCCAATAGACAAGCTGCTTAATCTGCTTAATGCTGCTCACTTGCCATTAGAAAATGTAACTTACCATCCAAAACTACAAATCCATAAACTAAAACGTTCTACAGACCGTGTTGTATGATTTCGCTCAGTCAGAGGGCAGACGTGAAATCATCCCATTCCGATTAATTTCATTACGATAAATTCATTAGTATCTGTTTCACACCACAAATGTTTACAAGGTAGATACGACCGAGTGTGACAGATATATTCAGGTGAAGGTGTTGAATGAAGTGTAGCAAAATGACACCAACCTCACTATTTTACCTCCACTCTGTGCCAACAAGTTCATGTTTCTTACTGATGATACCCTAACCGTCGAAATGGATTTAACCGTGGAACTCATCATTGTCGTAGAAATATATACAAGCTCTATTTTAGTCCGTTTTCATTTCAAAATCGATCCCTGGGTTTTTGACAATTAGGTTAGTTAAGATAATTGATTGTTATAAGATTTCAATGAACATTACCAGGATGCTACTGAATGAATTTCATTGTGATATATTAGTGGTAGCTTTTGCACATTTGCTAATGTTTCACCTATATCATCATTTCCTCATTGTCTAAATGTCTAATTTCGCACAAAGCTGATATGTTGTAACACTGCTTAAAACATTCTAACGGTCATTCATTCATTTTACTTATGCGACGAAGCAACGTGCTACACCTATCTCGGAAACACTTTTATCGTCTATACGTCTTTATATATTCTTTATTGGCACATATTTTCAAAATATTCCACATATTATACGTAGGCCTCGTGGAACGTTGATTTATGCTCACGTCGTTCTTCGGGGAGAAAAGAACATCCGCCATCGGGTGAATATGAATCGAAATATTAAAAAAGGTCAGGTCGAACCCCTCGGTTTACCGCTGCAAGCTAGGCGCCGCTCAACGTGAGGCGAGCATGCCAAAAACCTCGGTCCCGCCTTTCCGAGAAATTCGGGAAACATCCCCGTGCGTAGGCGAAAATATGCGGAGAATGGGAAAAATACTACGAGAATATTATCATCGGATCGTCACTTGTTTTCTGCGGAGAAAAATACGAGAGGTAAAAGTTAAATCGTAAAATTGTAGGATTCCCGGTACACGACTCCAAGTAAATGTCATTCGTCCAAGGTTGTTTCAGGAACCTTTATGATCAAATTTTCGTTCAAAACAGAATTTTTCAGCTTGAACCATCAAACGTTTAACCTACCTAAAAATAAGTATATTATTCTCACAAAAGTTAATGGTGGTAACAACTGAAACATGAACAATTTTGTTAATGCACAATGTAGATGTATTGCTTCCGAGTCTAGGTAGCGGAATCATGTTTTCACTTTCTGGAGATTGAAGTTTTTATCCAAAATCAAAATTTTAGTCGAATTTGTATAATATATCATTCTGAACAACTTTTGTAGTCGATTTGTCAGTGTGGGTGTTTCTGTGTGTGTGTAGGTGTGTGTGTCTGTCTCTAAGCCCCCAGATCTAATGTGCCCCCAGATGTTGTAGCATGGCTAATTCCTAAAATTTTCACCCGATTTTCTTTGAATTTTCAGGGAATGTGTGACGTAGGTATAGACGGTCCCGTATGAGTTTCATCATTCAGAAATCAATACATAGTCTGCATATGTGCAAAAGTAAAATCAACCAATAATCATTTCCTCAGGCTGAGTTGTTCGATCGCGCTAAAAGTTTCAAGTTGTAGTCGATGAATGACGGTCACCTGAAATAAGTGTCCTGCTAATCATTGTAATAAGCTTATATTCTACATCTTTCTAGAATCTCTAAAACATATCTAAATATCTATACGTTCACATTTCCTAAGCGAGGACGCTGAGGTTTCTTGAAATTAGTCTAATAATATTCAATTTCTTCTATTCTGACGTTTTTTTCAACTCATCTCAATGTAATTCGAACAGAGGTATGCAACAAAGAAACCAGAAGCAACCTCTTGGTGATGTGTTAGGCTTACAACAAAACGCAGATACAGATACACTACCGCTATCGGCTTTTTTATCAAGTTCTATGCTTTTTATCAGAAGCTCTGTTCAATTTTCTTGAGCAAGTCTCCTGGACAAATGTGATGGTTTACAATATTTCTAGATAATGTTCAGTAGGAACAATTCAATTGTTTAGATAATTTGACTGCTCCCACGGGATATTCATTATCTGTCATAATTCGCCGTTTTGGAATCATGTATTTTTCCTCCAATGACATTGTAAAAAAATTAATGAAAATCATCCGTTCGCCAGCCGTTTTCTAAACTGTTCAAGCGGTCATTCAAGTGTTTACTCGCCCACGCATCTTGAGGTTTGGGAATACCGCGGTTTCCCATAGCGTAGGCACGTGGGTTGGTGATCCAATGTAATGAAGTATGAAGCCATGAATTCAAATGGCGGGACGCTAGGCAGATCGTTGCTTCGAGGACAGTAAATTAGATTTACGGTATAGCCGGACCACTACGCATATTAGGCGTACCCATCTGGAACAGGAATGGCCGTGCGGCACAAGTGTTGTCTCATTCATAGCTCTCAGCTCAAACCGGTGCCTTCAAAGGTATTGTTGAGGCATGCGCTTTCCTTCTAATGTCCTGATTCATAGTAATTGATAGTTGAGAATTACTTATCCGTTGAATGAATAGTAAGTCAGAGCTCTGATAACATAACCCATTCACGCTGCCGATGATATTAAAAGGACTACCATTAACAAAATCTTTAGGAATTGATAATCAGGATGAAATTCCCTAAATACCACATTGATTGATCTTCATAACTGGATTCAATGGAAAACGATATCCAGATAATGTAGAGTTCTTCGTCTTTCTAAGAGCAGTTTGCACATTCATCTCCCAATACCTGTTGACGCAGAGCATACACACTCCATTTTCGCTAAATAAGATTTCAAACATGTTTAAAACCCTTCAGTTACGGCATTTAACGATTTTTTACATCTCCCAAGTTACTCTTCGGCTTAATGATGAAGCTATGAAGTTATTGTCTTCATTATTACCTCAAATATTATACGGATGACCCTAACAATGGAGAAGTCAGTATTTTTCAGTTTCTCATGATTCATCTGAGTAATGTTTCCAGGTTGGCGGGTGTTTTCTCCATTCAATGCCTCATTGGCTCTAATAATATATGTATAGATATTAATTTATATTATTACTTTATTATTATAGTAATAATATATATTACTATTCAATTTCCCGATATAATTTTCCTCACGAACGTAACGCAAACCTTAAACCCTAGTCAACATCATAACTTGTATGTACTATCATCGTCTAATTTCGGTGAAATTTTCATAGATAACCTGGAAATATCACATGTCATAGACTGTGAATGGCGCCTCTTCATCGTTCCCAACTCAATGATAGCTTCTGCGTATGAGCAGATTCCTCATCTATTGATCGGTTTCTCTCAAACTTGGAGGACTTGGTGGACTCAATTTATTATTTCCTCAAATGGGAACAGGCTAGAGATCTATGATAATTTAAAATTATCCATCCACGTAGTGGATGCGATAAATCTATATGCCACATCAAAGTTGGCAGACTTTTTCCTGATTTCTCATTAGTGTTTTCTACTTGATTAGGCACAACTCTAGAAGAAATTCCGTGACTGTATACTATTATCATCCACCTAGGGGAACAATAATGGAGAATTCCGTTTCCTCCTCCGATCAAACTCCATTCAATTCATTCTGAGCTCGAATTGAATTAAGTAGCGCCCCCGGATACAGCACGGAAGCTCCCGGATACAGCACGGAAAACCATAATCTGAGGATCGCGCCTCAAAATACGTGACGACGGGCCACCTGATGGGCCACCTCTCACCACGTTATTATAACGCCCTGAAAACTCGTTTGGACGGATTTAGATTGGAATCGGCGCGGGGATGGGGTCTTCGGGAGAAATGGTCGTTAAAAATCAATTACCACTCTGTTCCTTCAAGCCTGTTCGGCAGGATCCAAAGCTCTTTCCAACTGGCAATGGGTCACGGAATGGGCGGAATTAGTATATAAACGCCTACTTAAGAATTTCCAATCAAAATCTATACTATAATACTCATTCTTGATACATTTTCAAATCCAAATTAGAGAAATCCTTGGAAATGCGAAGATTTACACACCGTATTCAAAACTCAAAACGATTAGTTTATGCGGACGATTCTCTGAAAGCCCATTGGGAACCATTCCAAGTACGAGTATATGCAAATTTTAATTAATAGGTCTTTTTGGCGAGTTCAACATTGTAAGTTTTATCAAACCACTTGTTTAATAAAGTTCTATTCTTCTGAACCCGGAACAAGTCATTTCAACGATTTCCTGAAACCGAGTTAAGAGGAAGGAAATAGAAAATGTCTCTAGAAACGTCTTTCACAATTGTGAACGAGTTTTAAAACTGGTACACAAAGATGCTTGCGGAGAACCAAGTCTTCATCTAATACTTGATAACTCTTAATCTGAAGCATTTTCTTTAGAATGTTTCCAATTACTTAGGAGCTACCTAATCACATTAATGGGGAAGCTTTCGTTTTCTTTGCCGAGGAACAAACTGAGAAAAAAGTAAGCTGCTTTAGGCGCTTAACGAGAATGTAGGAAGTTAGTTTGGGATCATGGCCCTCTCGCAGCAGGTGGTCGGCTAATGAAGTGAGCGAAGTTATTGGACACTGAACGTCGTGCTTTAACCTGTACATAACCGGGAGTGGGACAGGTTTGTAGGTAATTTAAAAAAAAATACGGAGGCGATTAACGATAACCACCCCAGGAACGAACTGAAGGAAAGGCGAGCTCCATTGGAAGCTAAAACATCAATTTTGATGGTGATGAAGATGGTGATGAGAGGAAAGTGATGAACTCATCAGGAGCCCATTCTCTGGCTCCGTTAGATGTTATCCGGGAACCTAATGAGACCGTAGAGAGCGAAGTTTGATTAGAGCCTAGACGGTTTTCATGAGAAGGAAATGAACTTACGGATCTTTGGTTGACGATGATGTCCATTGTATCTTGGGTAATGATGATGTTTGAAATCACGTTGATAGAAATCTTCACATTATGTTGAAGCTCTCAAAGCCGCTTTGGCTAAATTTATTTGTAAATCTATATTATTTCTTTTATTTGTGAACCCGTTGCACTTCTTGAATTTCTCTTTATCAAAAGGTACATTTAAATCACGCATTTATAAGAAAAAGCCTTTATTAACTACAACATCAAAGATTTTTCCTACAAACGCGAGTAGAAATGTTAGAGCTTCACCTACGACAATTTTTTAACATTTGTCCTTTAAATAAATTTTATTATTCCCTTATCTTGTCTTTGTCTCGATTTACAAAGAAAATATGAATTGATAACTATGAGGGGAATTTACGAATCGAATCAGATAAATTTTATTTTGTCAGTTTTGAATCCGAATCAAATCTACGCTAGCTGTCAGTTAAAAAAAGTTCGTTCAACTATTGATATTACGATTTATTTACTAGATATAGTGCAAACAATAGGCATATATTTTTTTTCGTGATTTATTAATTGCGACTGAAAAATCAAATACATTTGATCTAGCAATTTTACATATCGATAAAGATACACTCCAAGAGGGTAGGTTTACAGCAAAATCTAGCCCTTTATTATATAGCTCAATTAATTAGCACTGAGTTCGATTGCACTTCTTTTCACGCAGCACAACTAAATCCAGTGGTTTGTTTCGCTTGAGACGTCGGATTTCACCTTCGTTGTCCAAAACGTAGAGCATCTCCGGGTTCACGTGTTTGTGGAGGCGATGTTCATGCTTCCTTGCGTATTTTGCAATAATTTCATAGACTGTCTCCATCCTCAAATCTCGATGAATATCATCGTTTCGCATGTACCAAGGGGCTCCAACTATACTTCTCAGTATTTTATTCTGAAAGGTTTGGATTTTCTTAATATTTGATTTCTTGGCACAGCCCCAGATCTGTATCCCATAGGTCCAAATAGGGCAAAGGATCTGCTTATATATAAGCAGTTTGTTGTGAAGAGAGAGATGGGAATTCCTTCCCATTAGCCAATACATCCTTCTGTACTTGATTTTAAGTTCTTCTTTCTTCTTTTCTATGTGTTTATTCCAGTTTAATTTGGAGTCAAGTGTCAAACCCAAGTATTTAACTGCTTCAGTATTTTATTCGAATTGATCTCAACAATAGGCATATGGAAATGAAATGTTCTTTTGGTGTCAGAAATCTTCGAATGGATTCCAGGAATTTGCGTAGTTGAGCTTTACACCGCTATTTGTTTCAAGCGGTTTATTTTTGACCAACGAGTTGCATTATACGTTACTATTCAGGCAAGTAACTGTCTAGCTATTCAGTTCGCACATTTACACTTCTTCCTACGATATCAAGTGTAGTGAGGAGTATCATTGTATATCTTACAGTTTAAATCAAAGCTTCTGAGTTCGTTTGCTTGAGTAGTCTTTGCTCGTATCAGGTGGTACTTATATTTTTTAATTATCTCATCGACAGTCTTCAATTGAAGTTCCACATTTCTCACGTAACATAAAACAATAACTATATCCCGAAGTACTTTGTTTTGGAAGTATGAATCACTTTAATGTTTGTTTTTGTCGTACACCCCCATAGTTTAAGTCCACACTTCCATTTAGCACCGTATTGTACGGCAGTACCTTGTTGTAGACGTCCGGTTGTGAATATCTACCCAGCAGCTAATAATTCAGTCTAATTTTGTCCAATAGTATGTAAAGTGATGTATACACTTCGATCCCCAAGATCAGTGTATTATTTTCCCACTT
Source organism: Creontiades dilutus (assembly GCA_031894815.1). Lineage (NCBI taxonomy): Eukaryota > Metazoa > Arthropoda > Insecta > Hemiptera > Miridae > Creontiades > Creontiades dilutus. The sequence continues at coordinate 240,177 of JAVIWC010003095.1, forward strand.
ATCTTGTGGTGCGCAAACGTTATTTTCTGGGAAGTTTTTAACAATAAAATCAACGGCTCATAAATGTTGTGGAAATCAGAAGTGCGGCTAATATTAAATGGTTATAATTGTTAACATGGTTGATATTGTTCGTCACAATTACCAGCCAAGAAGTTGTGGACACCTTTTCATTGAGAATGAAAACGTTCTCGGAATGGTATGTTGACGAAGAAAAATTGGAGCCACTGCAGATTCCTTAAAGGTTATCAAAAAGTTAGGTTAAAAGTTCGAAGCCTGTTTCTATCACTTCAAAATCAATTTAATATTATAAAACTAGTTTCTCTCCTTGTAAGATCACGCGGATAGAAAGATATCTCTTCCAGGTGACAACGTCCTTAATGCGAAAGATTTTTTGGGAAGGCGATTTGTTGTTCCTACATTCATAACTTTGTATATTTTTAAGCCTTTGCTCTAAGGATTAAACTATAAATTGATTTTTATACAATACAATTTATAGCAGTTGTTCACAAAAATTATAATATTTTAACTCTTCACGTTGTTGAAATTCGTTTAAATTTTTCTCAAATAGGGTTTGCTTTAATTGATAGTCGTTATATTTCTTATTGACAAACAAGGCAATTCCTCAATTTGTAATTAAGGGGAAGTTCAACCATTCTTTGAGAGTTCATCGAAACTTACAAACAATTGAGCGTCACTAAACCGGGACAGTCAATTTGGAATCAGGCCAAGCTCAGGTCACTTCACTATGCAACGGCGAGGCCGAAAGATTTGCTCACCAAGGAGCTTTCTCCTACGAAGGGGAAACGAGAAAATCACGAACTGCATTCAAGATTGAGTCGGAGTGAATCGGTAAATGCAATATTTTCACGCCTGAGGTGAATGGATAATACGGCCGGATTGCATTAAAGCCAGAAGGATAAGGCGATGTTCTGGCTTGGCGAGGGTGAACTCTGACAGTTCTTGCAGATTTGTAATTCATTGCACAGGTAGAGCGAAGACTTAGTTCTCGCTGCTTAGCCGTTTTCAAGGTGGGTTGTTTCCCGTTTCCTCTCACGTCTTAAGCCGGCGACCGATTACAATTAAACGAGTCAAGGTCAAGGTCATACAGAAAAAAATACTGAGGATAGAAAGGACATCTCCTGACTTAGAAATGGTGTCTTTCGCTCGAGGTGTTTAACGAACTCGGTACCCGACTTATTCCAGCTAGTATACGTTTGAGCAAGACAGGCACGTACAATCAAGCAGGATACGTACATCCCTCTTTATCTATCTTAAAAGATGATTTAAAAAAATATATTATGTATTCTAAAATAGTATTTAGTTTGCTGAATGAAATGCTAAAATGTTCAAACGACCTCATTATCAAGTTTATGAAGACCAGCTGGACAGGTTCCAAAATAAATTTCTGAGGTATGTTGCCCGGAAGATGCGGATCGCTCTTTAAGAATTTGACTCACATTCAATGGCTACTCGGTAAGCCTCGTTATGCGTCGCTCAGTGGCTGACATTATGTTTTTCTACCACAATTCAAACGTCGATCGACTGTACTGAGGTAACTCGTGAAATTTAGCTCCACATGTCATTTTTCCCCTTTCGGAGCCGTCCACTTTTTAAACTTTCGGCGACTCAATTTCAACTTCTGGCATACCACTTCGAACTTTTGGCATATCAATTTATACTTTTCAAAAATCCCAACTAACCCAACATTCCACCCCATATGATGACCAATAAATGTTTTTTCTCTCATTCAAAAACTAATTAATTATACCTCCAGCCACTCAACCAGATCTTGTGACCGTTCAACTATCTGCATTACGTAAACCGGCGCTAGACTTCACCCATAATAAATCAGCTAGGCCCGTCCGCTCCAAAACCCTCCCTCTCCTCATCCTTCACATGACAGCAGCTAACGTTGATTTCATTGATATTTAATATAAATATAGTATCTATCTGCAACGCCTGTTTTGTAAATAAATAAATGTTGTATAGCGGGTCACACAAAATGGGCAATAACTGTGTGGTTCTGTGAGGAAAATGTCGGGGAATTGGGGCCTAAACTACAATCACTAATTGTAATTGATGTGGTCTTCGGCGATGTACCTGTCGGTCATTTGTATTTATGAAAATTGGCTGTAATTTAGGAGCAACAATTCAACTGAATGGCTGCAGTTACATTGATTGTTGTCATCGGTTTAGTCCATCAGTACATTGACGTTTAATTTGACTCATCCACGCTACACCAAATAGGCTCACTATTCACAATTATTTCATAGGGTAGAGCGCTAAACGGTTTTAACACACTGTGTAATTGTCGTAAAATATTTGACAGTTGCAATGACTGGAAATCGAAAATGTTTGTCTTCCAATAAATTACTAGTTGCGGCCTTCCTACAACTATTTATAGTTTAAATTTTCAATTCAAAAGTATCTGACCAGATTGCGAACAAAAATTTTATTGGACGTAGGACCTACTTCCTAAATTGTAAGTGGTGCAGGACGTTAGTAACCATCTAAAGCGGCCAATCACCAAGTACATTGGTGAAGTACTTTCACAGAAACAAATAAAAGGTTTTTTATGATCTTCTAAAAGCGTTCTGTGGTTGCATTGCGCAGATGAGATAAATACAGGAAAAATATGCATTAAAAATTGTAAGAAAAATGTGGTAGAAAAATGGTATCGAACCCTCGCAACCTTGAACAATTCCTACAAATTAGTTTTTTCAAACAAATCATGAACTTCTGGGTATTCGGTATAAGGATAATCAGAACTGAAATTGCTTTTCAACTAATTTTTTTTGCAATTTATGGTGGACCCATGGGTGAATATTATAGAACAGGTTATAAAACCGTGTATAACTCAGATTTTACATGTTACCATACCAACCCGTGATCAACTACATACTATCCGAACGCCATGTACCAACTGCTGACCGATAATTGCTTTTCAAAAAGAAAAAGATCGTTCATGAACCCGTGGTTTCTGCTCGGCTGGTTGAACTCTAGTTTAAGAATATATAGAATTTTTAAGCCAAATGAAACTTCGTCCCGACTAAAGGAAACTTTGTTCCGACCAAATGAAACATTGCACAAACCAAATATATCAATTGCAAATCAAATAAAACCTCTTTTTCAATAATAGGCACTTTTTTCCCAAACAAACGAAACCATATTCCAATCAAACGTAACTCGTAGATCCATCAATTTGCTGATCATTGTCACATCCAGTGGAAGTCACCGTTATTTTCATCATCATCGTTTGCATTACTTGTTCATTGTTTATACAGCCTCCCGTTTCCCTTCCTGCAGTAGAAGGTTACCTAGCACTCGTCACTGAAGCACCTGCTACTGTACCTACTCATCGACATCGAATCAGGTGAGACATTTTTTCCTGGGATCCAATCTGTCGATAGAGTCTTATTTAGAGCAAGTCACAACAATGGCACCGGGGAAGTCATAGTTCTCAGTGTCAAGATAATCATAGCGACGGTCTGCCCCAATTTCATCATAAACATGGTGATGAGTAACTGCCGTTGATGGACTCCCGCTCCATGAAATTCAATTGCAGTTGTCTATGTTGACTAGTTTATTAAAAACGCTGCAAATTCTTCCACTGGGGTTTATTATTCAATTGGCTTGCGTTCATGATTTGAATTTATACTAAGCTTTGGAGTGTGCGTGTTTCACAGGTGATAGAGCAATTATTGCATTTCAGGAGATATGCATAGAGCACGTAAATCTGTTCTCAACCAAAATACCTATTTGGATTGCTCAGTTGATCATGTTCGTGTGCCTCCTGAAATTTAATAATCTCTCAATCACCTGTGAAACAAGCACACTCCAGAGCTTAGTAAAAATTCAAATCAGGAACGCAAGCCAATTAAATAATAAACCCCAGTGGAAGAATTTGCAGCGTTTTTTTATTTTTTGTGTCTTGTCATTTGTGATTTTTCTGTATTTCGTAATTTTGGAACTACTAGCAAATGTTTTTTCTAGTTTCCATCTAGTTAGATTGAAAAAATTACATTTTTACAAAAAAAAATGTTGAAAGTATTATTTTCCAAGTGGCCTTTTTGATACATCGCGCTTTTGTGAGTTACCTGTTCATGTAACATTCATACATAAGTTTAAATACCTATGTGTAAGCAATTCTATACCTTCTTATCTAGTTCAATAGAAATAAATAATCTAGTTTTTCAACAAAGAAAAAAGTTGAACAAAAGTAATCATTTTCCAAGAGGTCTTTTGAAGCCAATTGCGTGTTTTCGGAAGCAAGAGTTCATTTTTAGCCATTAACGACTTTTAACGTCTGTTATTTTAAACAATAAAGAATTTTTTATGAAAAATGTGATTTTAAAATTGTATTCTGGTTCTTTTGTATTTACTGTAATGGAAAGTAGAGAAACCAGCAAGATAATCATTGCAAAATCAAGGGCGGTCGACAGACAGCTGAGCGAGCGCCGGTGTGACTCATGTTGGGGCGAACGCGTGAAGGTTGATGGTTGTATCACATGTGAAGGCTGAACGCTAAGGAAAATTCTTGGACCGAAGAAAAATCGAACACGCGGCACGATCGTTTTGCCGCAACAAAGCGTGATGCCGCGTTGTTACGTCTGACACATCTGTAGAGTTGTATTGTTTGATCGCACTGATAGATCGCGATGGGGGCCCGCTCGACCCCCCCCCCCCCCCCCCCCCGTCGATCGCGTTCGTTTTTCACTTAAGACACGGCGTCGAAGTATGGTATCCATGATACGTCTGCGGCCGGCGTCTGCGGCTTGCGATTTCTTCATGTACCTACCGAAACAGGCGCCAGCTGCGCCGCGCTGCAGGAGAGTTATCTCTCAAGAGGCGCGGCGCTGCAGGCGGCGTACCTATGTGCCAGCGTCAGTTTCGATCAATCATCAATCATCATCATCATCATCAATCTATATACAGACGGAAATATCAGAGCAGGTAGGTATATCAGGGGGTGGTAACGTTGGGCGGGTGGAATTCTCCGCCACCCCCCACCCTCACCCTTGAAGGGGAGCGTCGGACCGTCTCCCAGGGCAACCGCTGGGTGGAATTCACCCCCCCTCTCGACCGCGCCAGTGAAGGGGACCCCACCAATGAGGAGCGTCTCCCAGGGCAACCTGCTCCCCTCCTCGGGGACTTGGAATATACGATTTTTGGTTTATTATTCAATAATCACTGGGGTTTATTATTCAATTGGCTTGCGTTCATAATTTGAATTTCTACTAAGCTTTGGAGTGTGCGTGTTTCACAGGATAGGGGGATTATTGAATTTCAGGAGATATGCATGGAGCACGTAAATCTGTTCTCAAGCAAAATACCTATTTGGATTGATCAGTTGATCATATTTGTGTGCCTCCTGAAATTCAATAATCGCTCTATCCTGTGAAACGCGCACACTCCAAACTTAGTAGAAATTCAAATAATGAACGCAAGCCAATTGAATAATGAACCCCAGTGAAAGAATTTGCAGCGTTTTTTATTGAACCTCAATCCCCCCCCCCCCCACAATAAAAACATCTATAATTTATCAAGTCCTTTTGCACTCGTATTGCGTTAAAAATTCCCCAAATCCAAATTTAAAGGATGTAGCCAAAGGTAGACAGATGTAGAGGAGGCACACAAATATCATCAACTGATCAATCCGAATAGGTGTTTTGGATGAGAACCGATTTACGTTGTCTATGCATATCTCCTGAAATTCAATAATCGCCCTATCACCTGTAAAACACGCAAACTCCGAAGCTTAGTAAGATTCAAATTTTTTTTTCCAGAGCGATTACAATGGTTTATTAGGTATTGAATAATAAACCAAAATTGGATTTTTTTTTTTAACTACTCAAGTTTCATTAGATTGGAACTTGAAATAAGGTATGATTTGTTTGAAAAAACTTGGCGCTGGGCGCCTCGCCGGGGGGCAAGCCCCTTGGACCCCCTAATGCTTACTGCTTAGAACCTGTGGCTGAAATTTAAAAAAAAAAGGAACATTAAACAAAAATTTACCCATGCTATTTTTGCGGTTTTCATTTGGCTAATTTCTTATGATTCTGCTGGTTCCAATTCGTCATTTTTGTGTGTGACGGATGTGCCATAATATTACTGATCTCCGTGGTCAGCAATACTGACTAAAATATATTTATCCTAATAATACTATTAACTGATCATGTAAAAGAGTATTCTCAGCTCAGGTTCTCGCACAACTACAAAGGATTATAGCGCTTATGATGTCTCACCACTAACTTCCATAATATGAAGTCACTATTCTTATCTTATAATATATAAATATATCATATTATAATATCTCGCGTCACCCATCCCGCGTCACCCTCCCGCGTTCCACTCCCGCGTTCAACTTTTGCGTGACATTTTTCGACTAGTTAGTCCAAGGCTAAAGCATGTTCCATCTTAAAAACAGTTTTATTTAATTGAAAAAAAGGTGGTATTTTATTTGCACTTGTTTTCATTTGGTAGGTAAGAGGTTTAATTTGATGTGAACTTTCATTTGGTAGGTATAAGGTTCTTCTAGATTGGAACAAGGTTTCATTTAATTGAAAAAAAGGTTTCAGTTGACTGAAAAATGTAAATGGTTTGTGTTGATTGAATGTCGTGTTTGGTAGGAGAAAATTAGATAGTTACCATAGAGAATTTTTCTGATTTCTCTTCAGTCCGGTTTCATATTGTGCGCATCAAAGTAATGTGTTATACATGTGATTTCCCCAACGAGTTATATGGTATTTCATTCTCCAACCGTTATACCGATTACATCATTATACCGTGATACCTGTTGCCCTCACGTACATCAATAACGAATTTACCCAGCCTCAACCCATTACATGCAGCTCAACATTATTCAAGTTGCTGATTGCCGTTACCAAACACATCCCGGCTTCAAAGACCTCCTCAAAGGCCTTAATTCATGGAAATTGATGGCGACCACTGCTCCGGATTCCTGTATCCGCCCTGTCAATAAATTGATATTAATGGGACCCCCTCCGGCTGTCGTCACGGCGCGTTTTGTGTGTCGGCAGATGAGGTGAAAGTTGAAATAGAAATTAAGTTAATGGTTTTCGAGGCAAAAACCGGCGAGGTGGGCGATGTCGTGTCATTCTATTCAAATCAGTTGGAGCGAGAAGAAAGTTGAATTTTATCTCGTTCTCCGTTGTTCTACCTCAGAAACATTCATAACCTTTCGATAACAAATTAACCGCTCATGAAACTCTGTCGTACTTTGTTTCTCATGCTAACCTAGGAAGAGATCTAACCTCAAACATTACACCTGCAACGCGATGCATATAACATTTCATCCAATCTAAGTACAATAATGGTATATTCTCATTAAAATATAACATAAGGGAAACATTTGTCTTCAGTTAAATACATTGACCCAAATGTGTCCAAATTACTGCAGCCCGAATCCTTCTTGGTTAATCTTTAGGTGACGCCGTTTTAAATTTACAAGTTCCTCGAATACCAATCTTTTCCCCTGTCCCAATCTTGATTTCCAGGAAATTTTCGCTTCCCGGATTTTAATGATTTCTCCCATTTCTATTTGTATCTCGCTTTTCTCCTGTAGCCTCTAAAAGTACGTTTCAGAAACTCAATTAATTTTCCCATTACCATTTCCACGAATTCAAATAGCCCTTCCAGGTTTTATGGTCGTTTGCCTTTATTGATGAAACAAAAGGTAAAACGTTCGTAATAACCAATTTTTAGTAGTAATACAATTTTACATTTTCGTTGTGCCTCTATTGATTTATTTTATTTCTGCTTATTCAAAAATGTTCACTTGTAACTACTGTTAATTCGAAACAACGGACAAGTAAAGAGGCACTTTAATTTCACCATTACTTAACAACCTGGGAACTGGAAATTTGTGGCTTTGATTAGGTAGGTGAACCTTACTGTAAAAAACCTATCAAAGTTCTATACTTCATCCAATGAATCGAAAATGTGTCCTGAATTTGGTGTGACACATAGCTACCTAGTCTAGGTGTCTACATGCGGATCTTTTGTAATGAATTAGATAATCTCAAACGATGTAAAACCTTTGAGGTGCGGCAAGGCAAACTTCAGTCCCTGCAGTGGGAAAAATAATATGAATTACAGAATATGAATATGGAACGCCTCTTTTGTCCACATTACCCTTCTACTAGGATCTCCTGCAACAATGCCACCATCCCCTTCCTCCCGGACTTCAGTATCGTTTCTGATTTTAATCGTAAACCGTTTCTTCGCGAATTTGGCGCATTCAGCGCGACCCTTGATTTAACGTGTTCGAGAAATCCTGATCTCAAAATCTTCTCTCCCAGTCAGTTTTGGGCGGTTCTACGGAATTGGTCCTATGAGAAAAAAAGTGTGTGACATAGGAAATACGTCAAAGGATGACGCTGAAAAACTAAAGCCTGTAGGGAGCATGACAAGGACTACGAATTGGAGCAAACAAAAACAAAGACAGTGGTATGAACATAAAAAAATCACCAAAGGACAACAAAAAATACCCAATATCAGAGATAACAATTAAAACACACCTGAGGTTCAAAAAAAACATCCAAAATAAAATCTATGTGATTGAGGTGGCGATTGAGCAGCGAACTCGCAGCGTCTGTAAAACCATACTTAATGTGTGCATATGTAATGACATAGTAACGAAGAAATATAAAAAGGAATTAGAAACAAAAAACTAATAAAAACTATAAGAATGAATGAGTTCTATTGTCCATTGAATGAAATGTTTAGTAACCAGTTGGTTATAGTTATATCGGGAAAAATGAGCGTCGATACGCCATGAAACAGGCAACTATAAGTTGAAGAAGTAAAATGGAAGTTTGGTTAGAGGGGATGAATACATTGTAAAAACCCTTCGGAGAATGCGGAGAGAGAGATAGGATTGAAGGTATTGTCCAGTTTTATCAGTCCCACAGGAAATGAGGGTTACATCACGCCGAGCTCATCCTTTTATACCCACCCCGCGCTGTCCACCTCGTAAAATTCCAACCCTTCCGAAGCTTTTGCATATTTTTGCTCTCCCCAAGTCCTAGAAAGAGCTTTTGCCCGCTTCTACAGGGCTCCTACTTCGTAATGTGAGCGGAATACGTTTATGGCCGAAAGGACCCCCTTCCCGCGGGGTGATGACGCGCTTTTCCTCCCGCATTTACATACGCGCAGAGTCCGTACATAACTCATTCTGTGATCCCTCGGGGTCGAAACGGACGTTTTACGGATCATTGCAGACGGCTAATCCTTCACACGGTCTTCCAGGAATGGGAAGGCTTCGGAATGAATGCTTCAAAGCGCCTCGTATTTTCTGGTGAATTTATAACCCTCGGGGTACTCATAGCTACACTTAGAAGGATTTTATTGTAATCCCAAGTACGTTCTACAAGCGAGCAGTTACGTGTTACCGTTAACTGTGACTTGAGTGCGGAACATTAAAGTTTCGTAGAATGTGTTGGAACGGCCCTATGTGCTCATATAAATGGTTTCAGTATCCACTCCTTCCAAACGAATTATTGTGAAACACGTCCCCGGTATAACCCATCACAAGCTGCCAAGATTCAAGTACCCAACGCTGTACAATTTTTGATGTTTGACAATTAACATGCAAGTTCATATGAGTTTTTCAGTTTGAGATCTGTGAAAGTTTTGGCAACATTGTTTTACTTTTGAGTCACCTTTCTGTTCTAAAAATGAGTTTCAACCTACGCTATTTTGTACAATGCAATCAATTTTAAATGAGCGATTTGAGGCAAAATTAAACGTGAAAAGAAAAATGTGCTAATGTAAAAAAAAAGAACTCACTTCAAATCAGCACGAAAAATCACACATGTTTCTCTTTATTCGTCACCAAAGTTATGTTTTACAGAGTTGTGTTATTTATTGCAGTATCTCTAGCATTTCTACTGTATCAGTGCATCGATATTTGAAGAGCTACTTTTAATTTCAATTACTGGTTTGACTGGAGAGGTACATTTTCATCAACTGCAAAAACCTGATAAAAATAAAACAAATGAACGTTTTAGTCCGTCCGCTTACGCCAGACAGAGGGACCAGATAAGATCTCAACAGATTATTTTTTTCGATGCCTCATCCTCATAGGACGTTTTGCGCTTATTTTATTCTAAAAAAAATGTTTTGAACTAAATAACAGAGTTCTATTGTGGCCAAAAAGCCAAAAGTACTAAGCACACGATGAAAAAATCACGAACAGCTATATGTTTAACCCTTATAAAACCCAATCTGCACTGAAGAATCATTAAAGGACCAAAATCGAATTTGAAAATGCAATAATCTTTTCGTTTCCCTATATCGTGGGGTTCCGAGTAAAAGTGACCAAGTAACATTTGCAAAATTTTACAGGGGAGCGATCTGAAGTTTCACCTATTTTCTTCTTACGAACACTGGTTGTGTGATGTCTCATCCGACTATGTTTCGATTTTTCTTTATCCTGTAGGTAGTTAGCTAGTGCCCACCTATGATATCGTGCTTCAAAATTCACTTCAGATTAAATAAGAGCTGTTTTCCGGAAAACTCTATTTGATCATTTTTACCTGCCTGGAGTTTCAAGCTTTACTCATTTGGTCAATTCAATTCTTCGAAAATCTGTCGCATAGTTACATGAAATTGAGGGATTGAATAGTTGTTTCGTTAATTTATCGTGTTGCCAAGCATCTAATAACAATGATATACCTATTTCTGTTAGAAAAGGTTATCCATTACCTATCACTGTAATTGGTCATTTTCACCTGCCCACTATGCAATCTTACAAATCTTACACAGTAAAAGTGATCAAATGGCAATTGATAACATTTACACGCACCAGCGAGAGTACATTTATAATCCATCTCGTGTTTTGTGGTTGAGTTCAAATGCCATTTGGTCACATAAAACTCTTTGGGTCAGGAAGGTAAAATTTATTTTCAAGTAGTTCTTGCACATCAGTTTGAAGATAACGTTCTTAGCAACAACACACAGTAGACAACGTTCCTTAGTACCGGAATGACAAAAAAAGCTCATTTTGAAAAAAATGTTACTTGGTCACTTTTACCCGGAACCCGACGATATTTTCCTAAGGTTACTAATCGATGCGATTTTTTTCTTTCTAATGTTATACTGAATTTTGTAGACGGTAGTTCAGAGCGAAAAATCGAAAATCAATTTGAAAAATAAAAGTGATAATTTATTACTGGATTTCGAAAATTTTATATACCTATCTCTAATATTTACGAAGATTTTAAGAAATCGTTTATTGACTTATGATAACAATATGATTACCGGTTTTCAGTAATTATTGATATTTATTATTTTCCCATTACCTATTACTCTACTTGATTATTCAATCCCCTCCATCAAGCTCATGAAATTTCTCCTTGAGAACGATTAAATTATCACCGACCTCATCTAATTCCGTTGAGTTAGAAGAAGTTATCGTTGAAGACTCATGAAGACGAGCAGAAAATTATAAACTCGCTCAACACGGTTTAACCTCTCGACTCCAGTGAAATTGAATCAAGTTACCTACCTCTTCCATTAAAAAAAGACTACCCTCAGAGGATTAGAAAAAAAAATTGAAATGAGGTAAGCAGCGATCTTGGGCTTTCGTGGGGGTTAATCATGACACGGTACATTGCAAGAAGTTACTGTAACTCTAAGATTTCCTTTTAATCACCACCACTTATACAGCAAACTCTTCTTAATTTTTTTCAATCAAAGAATTTTTTAATGACATACTTGATAGAAATTGATAAAAATGAATAATGGTTTATGAGGATGATTTTAGACGTCTAAAATCTATGTTGAAAAACGTCCAACAGCTGTAATGTCCTCCCCTCACGATTTATAATTCACGGTTTTTTTTGTTGTTTTTGGTAAGCAACAATAAATTCGATCAGATATTTTCTGATTGCTAGTCATGAATCTCCTAAGCACCTAGTTTCTGCAAATTGCATCGGTTTGTTGAGAATGCAAAATCTGTCTCATATCTTTAATAAATACTGGACAGTTATTGGTGCGTTGCATGGGCCCACGTGCATTATTGATCTCTTAAGTGCTGCAACTTCTCCATATCACCCCCCCCCCCCCCCCCCCGCAGTCTTAAGATTCTGTGCAACAAATTCAGCGCTAAAAGACGAACAAGATGAAAGAGGCACACAAAGATGTCAAAGTATATTCAGGAGATTATCGGCACCAATGTCAGAACACAAATTCTCATGTTCCAAATTTCAACGCCCTATGGTGAAAAGGAGTGATTTATTTAGTTTCATCTCTCACCTAGCTGATCTGAACAACTCCTCCAATCTCTCCCCGTAGTCCCATGGGGCAGTGCACCAAATTTCAACGCTTAGAACTGTCCGGGAAATAAATTAGTACCTACAGTAAGTAGTTACCGATTAAATCATTGAGTCCGAATCATAAGACAAAATTATTGTTTAATAATAATATTTCCTGAACATCTCGAAACTCGGGGAAACCAAACAGAGGGTGGCCGTACCCATCAACTGCGAAACCAGTTGAAAACTAGGTAATATTCAAGACTAAAATACACATGACATTTCCCGACGAAGGAATTACAGCGGCTCAACTTACAGAAATAGTTTTAATATCGTTTAATTATTTTTTTAAAGAATGTGATTTTTGCCGATTGTAAAAGTTTTACGACCAGGATACTTTTCCCTATTTACGAACGTTTTTATATATATATTCACTTAGGACGACAGATTCCACGATACGACATACAATATCGGAAGGAACATTTTCTGCGACTTGCTGATCACACTGAAGCTCTACATATCAAAATCGATTCAGCACTTTCAACGTCTGTGCAGGACGAACAGTCAAACTTGGGGTTTGATATTTAAGAATTCATAATCAAACTCTTTATATTGTTAACACTGAGATATAAAACTCGACCATAAAGAAGTTCTAGATGATCATGGAAATGTAACAGTAAAAAACACCAAATAACATTGTAATAATCCCTTATTCAGCTGTATTAGGTTGAAGATTGTTTTTCGCACAAGAATAATAAAAATTAGTAGGCACTGTACAGGGGACAGTTTATTTATATTTTATTGATGTGAATTAACGATTGGACAAGTCAGCACTAACTTTTCTTGTTCATCCCAGCCCCATTTTTCAGTTATAGCCAAGCTGCTTTTAAAACAATAGGACATGATCATTATTTAAACATGCAATAACAACAATCAGTGCCAAATATTACAAGCATTACAAGCAGTTTTTCTCATTGATCCCTCCGTTTAAAAATGAATCTCAGTCGGCAAAGTGCGGTAGGAATGTTAAGTATGCCTTAATAAAGACTATCACTCGCTAAAAATACTTAGAAGTGGTCCATCATAACATGTAACATTCTCTTTGTCAAGCGCTTCAGACGAATTTGCTTTCCAAAGTTGTTATAATTATAAATTGTAGTGTCGTATACACTCTGAAATGATATTTACCTATCTGTTTCATATTGTAGGAATTCATGATATTCTTTTGTGGATGGGTTCCTTTCACAACTCATCAACTGGAGATAGTTTAGCCAGTATAGCAGTGTGGATTAGTGTAATGGCCCGCGAGATGGTGCATTGTTATGACAGCAACCGTCTTATTCTTCCTACATTCGCGTTAATGATACAGATGTAGGTTTTGGTAGGTTGGCGGTTACGTATGTTTTGACGGAGATAATGCCATGGATCCATTTCCTCTCTTATGAAAACGGCCAGTCATGCTCTGTGACAGCCCTACGACTACAGCTGAGTTAGGAAGAGCATTTCCAGAAATACTCGGGCCTCTCGGAAGATCTGCTCGCTCCTCCGACCTATCAATATCGTCTCATGAATAAAACAAATCTCTTTCTTTTTCCCTTTCTCGACCGTCCCTCCGGTTTTCCAAGGGTGGCGGAAAAGCGAATAAAAATGAAAGCTGTGTTTCAAAGCGGGACGTCCTTCGCCGCACCTTTCCAAGATTAATGCGGTGCAGTTGGGCACAGGGTGCTCTCGTGAAGCCATCAAACTCCGCCCTTGTGGTACTTTTTTCACTTTTTCCCTTCGTTTTTAATATAAGACGAAGTGAAGGCTTCGGTTCAAAAATATTAACTTTTATCTCTTCTCTCTCAAAGGTGCACACACAGACTCCTTACTAGGGAGATGAGAACATGAGATTGTTCACGAACGAAGAGTTTAATGGAGAAAAGGCCATCTTTGAAGACGTTGGAAACGAAGTGATGAAGAACGTTTTCTTCAAAACTTTTCCGAAGCCTAGCTGAGAGGTTGGCTTCTAGTTCAATATTTCTCAACGTTTAACTTTGTTGAATAGGTATCTAAACTAAATTCATAGTAAGATGGTAATTAATTTAGGATTGAGTTTTTATAGATTTGCAATAGTTGTACCACAATTGAATAATTATTTTCAAGTGTTGGGGTAATACTTTCCGGTATGTACGCATGAAGTCCGAAATACCTGCACTTATGAAAAACTTTGCTGTCTTACGAGTATATCATCAAAATATGATAAGTAGACGATCACAATGACTGAGAACCAGCGTATTTACTTGCACCCTCGTAAAAAAGTTTTAATCAACCAAAACAATTTGCCTATCGTAACAATTTTAAGAATTTCATTGAGCGTCAAATTCCAACACCTTCCAGAGGGGCTCTTTATTTGCATGCAACATTCAATTATTCTTTTACCTATGAACTTCAGTAAAAGAATAAGTATTTATTAAATATTTGCAATATATACCGTGAATTCAACGTCATTTAATGACTGAGATCCAGTCAGTTCTTCCTTAATCAAAATAATTAATTTTGTATTCAATCAGGATGGAAGTTTAAGGAGTGCTTGAACACCAATCACATCTGTCCAACTCTCCCCATATTCGCTTAAAATAGATTCCCCAGAATAGAATAGATTCCCCATAATAGAATAGATTCCCCATAATTGCTTAAAACGTCGTTCTGCTGTTGAAACTCTTGGTTTTTATTACTAATAATACTGTCTAATTAAAACTATTCAAAAGTGGGAATTAACTATTATCATATTACCCACAAATTTCTATAGTATCTATCGGTTTATACATGCATCTTTCTCTGAGTTCTCTGTAAAACAGGAATAATTTACCTTTGTGGAGTACAGAATCGTTTCTAATATTAAGATAGGGTATTTGAGGTGGGATCGAGATGCTTCCTGCATACCAATAGCCGTAAGATTACGTTCCCAAGACGGCAGGTGTTGTTTATTGGAATCGTTTCCTACAAGTCGCAATATTCTCCATATCGTACAATAACTTACCACTAGCGTTTATAGAACTTTTAATTAAATAATGTTGATCATACAGGCACTTTTTGCAATGAGTGATTTTAAAATATCAAATATACTCAATACAATAGGAACCGATCTAAAAGTTCTGCGTTGTAGAAAGTTCCATCCCAACAAAGGCCACTATCACCCTCTTGTATCTCACAACCTCACATAAATCATTCAAATATTTTTATTGAGGAAGCTACAAATAGTAATAATCCATGTGGTTCGCTAATCATATAGAACCAATATTAGTTCCATTGTTATGGAATCAAAAATTTGTTTATTGAAATGCGCATACAAGAAGTTTTTACGGGAGATAGAATTGATAGTTGAAGCGTTCATCTCTCTTGGATCGTTCTACAATGGTCAATATCAGACTATCAGAATGAATTTTTATTTTGTAAGTCGCCACCGGAAAATCCTAGAAGGTATATTTTCAATGTTTCTTTTGACAACATATCAACATTCTCGTTACTTATTCAGGAGCAATCAGTGAAAATTCGCCAACTGAGCATCTGATAACTGAATGGAATCGTTCCTATTAACGAAGTCGTTGGATCGTGGATGACTTGGGCAAAACTACTCTTTCAAAAACATTCTAACCATTTTGACATGTTTTCCAATACAACTGTCATGGGTTAGCACAAAGATTCGCCGAACGTTGGTTTAATTAGTCAACTCCTCTCCCACCAACTCATAAATTTTGGTGGAGTGAAGGTGCACCTCTGGTGTGATCGGGAGAGGTTTACAATCCAATCACGTCTCGTACAATTAGTTTTCCCCTCCAAGCTATTGATCCTCAAGGCTGGGGGGAATTACAGCGGTTAGCAGCCTGGATGCAAGGGTTATGGGCTTCAGTGAGCCCAGACCAGGAGATGGGGCGAAAGCAAACTTAGGTGACAATAGGAAGGTTTCTCTTCATTGACTCTGGAGATAACATTCAAGGTTAATCACTTTGAAAACTTTAGCACTACACCCTGATACTCTTTATGGTGGTTGCGTTCGGGTGAACATTCAGTAGTGCCACCTCGAATCAATCCCATAATTGGATGGAGAGAAAATTGTTAGCATTGAGTTAGATTTGAGCATAGTGGATGTTCTACGAGCTCTTTAATGAAGATTAGGTGCTCAGAAGAAATGTATTAAAAACAACAATGAAAAAACGTATTTTGGTGACAATAATTTTGTGCTATCCGGTTTCTGACTTTTCTTTTTACTAATGATGTTAGTCTAAATGATATTAAGACCGAAATTCTTTTTCTGAAACGCTGATGTGCCAACTTTCCAGTTATAACCATACCGTGAATATATCGTACTCGAAATGATGGGGTCTTGATTGAAGATGGTGGCTGTAAGGTTCAATTTGGCTGCCCAGTTTTTTGTTCTATTTTCCAAATTAAGTCGTTTGGAAAATTCTAGCTATTTTCCGCTCTTTAAATGCTTTTGCTGATTGATTTTACTCAATTTGTTGTTTGTAGTAAAGACCTCCCAAGCAACTTCAGTTAGTCTATTTGCAAACAGTCAAACGATTTTATTTTAATCGGGGCCCAATTACATAATTATAACAAAAAGATAAAGATAGTCGCACGTACAGATTAAGTCAGATTGATGTATGAGCAATAACTTTCCCTTTTACAACAGTGGATCTTTAGTTGATCCATTCTGACTCAGGCTGACGAAATTAGCCGGGTGATGAACAAACCAAAAGTGCTTCTAGTAATACATGTCAGATGTGGTGGTTATCCACGTTGCAGATAAGCCAATGATGAAATCTTTGTGACCCTCAATATCTATTAGAACAGTCAGCAACACCCTTCAGCCCAAATGCGCACGTCCCCCTACTGAAACAGTTTATTTTAGATTAATCACTTATCTTCCTAAGTTCCGGATGAGAGACGAGTTGCTTCTTATATGGCATTCCCCGCCCCCGTAATGGTATGTAGTCACATTGTACACTGTTTCCAGCTTCTATACCTAAGGCATAACGTTCCAGCAGACTGCACAGATTTCTGCTGTTTCCTGATTACATTGAGCGACCTGAAGACAGGTAGTGACACCAATACTGACACCTTCCAATGTGTGGTGTATGTCTTCATTGCGCGTTTATACATCTTGTTAGATAGGCACCTCATTAAAAAAAACCTATGGTTTAAAAACTTTATTCGTGTACAGAAGAAGGAGAAGAGCCAGTTTGACAGGGTAATGTTTTGAATGAATGGGTTGCTCAACAATTTGGATATTTTCCGACACTCCCTTGCCAAATATTTCCCTCTCAGCTAAAGAAGTTCAATTCGCCACCTGGCAGTGGGTGGAGGTCATGGGCGGACGGAGACCCGATTTAATTTTGGCAGCCAACGACGCGGAGTTGGATGAGTCATTTGAGGCAATCACGGTCTCATTGCGCAATCCAGCTGCAACACTATGTTTTTTCTTTTTTAATGCTTCCCGAAATAAAAGCCCAACTCTCCGACACTCGTCCCGTTAGATGTGGTAGACCACGTGACTAACAACCAGGCTCAGGAGTTCAAATGTACATAAATGATCACGGTAAAAACACCAATAGTGGACACTTAAAGGCAATTCTTCTATTACATTCTCAATTGAGATGGTGGAGAAAACAATGAATCTCAATTTTGTACTGCCTACTACTATTCTTATTTCAATTCCACACTTATAATCCCTGATAAACTCCCACTCATATGAAACCGTTGGGTGGGATTTCAGATTTCTTTAATGAATCTATTTAATAAGAGGCAGGAGGAAAAAAATATTATTTTCATTCACACTTTACATTTCAATGTGATGCCTCTCGAGTATAATCATAATAATGAAAGGTGACAAATTGATATCCGGAGCAGGATATGAAGGTGGAAAATAATTGGAACAGAAAATATAAAAACTTGTTGACTGAATGGATATGTCTGGCGTTTATCCGATTTATACTGCCACATTTTTTAGTCATCAGGATAAACTTTGATGACGTTCTGGGAGGCTTAAACTCGGTTATTGCGAGGGGAGGGAGTTCAGGACGGAATGACAGAGAAATTCCGATGGTTTGATCTCGCGTAGAATGGGCAGGTGATGAACTCTGTATAATCCCCCTCGCTCATCCACGTCCGATGCAGAGCTTTTCAGAGAAACACCCCTATAAACAGATTGTGATTCTGGTTCAAGAGAAAATTCTCCCACAAAATTACTTTCACAAACTTCTTTCCTTAGCCATTGCCGAAAACTTGTATCGTCGATACTCCTCTTACTAATTATGATTTTACTGTTCTTTTAATGAATAGGGAAATGGGAACCGTTTGTAGATCGTAAAATGCTACATTCTGCGCATACTGTTTTTTCTTCTACTAGGACTATTGGCCTGCAATTCAAATAAATCTTGGGAGTCCAAATCTTGTGGGACCTTAAACGGGAAGAACGACTGTTATACATAAATTTGCTAAAAGTTGTGCTCAAGTTATTGACTGCTTTATTAAGTTACTTGGGAGAGAGGTCAGAGGTTGATAAAAAAAACGAAACAAATAGAAACGTTCTACAAATAGAACGAAACGTTGGCGATAAAATTGTAGTTTTTTTTTATCAACCTCTGACTGACTCTCAAGATCCCCAAGTAACTTTCAAAAAATACCTAAATCTTCTAAGTTAGGTGGTCGTAATTTTTATCCTACTCAATGTATCATCATTAAAAAGTGCGTTTTAACAACATCTGAGCAGTATTTCCTGGCCATCACATAGTGGTTTTCTTTTCAATAAAGTCCTTGAAGTTATGGATCTATCATGATTAGCTATCCGAATTATGAGACTAAGTTCATTTCCTTTTACTTTGGAATAGCTTTTACTCAGTAATTTTACAGCATTGAGATGGAGCATCACCAGGGCTACTGCTTAGGTGCTGCGTACTGTGCCACACAGACCATCGCAGTGTAATATTATACGCGACATTGCAAATACTGGAAGATACAAATACCCTGAAGATGCTTATTGACTTTTTGCCCACACCCTCCTGAAGTACGATTAGCACATGAGCTAATCAAATGGGACCACAAGTATATGAACCCATCTCACTGGACTTGTTAAGTAGAAAACAGACACACCCGAGTTCAAGGTTGGTTTCGCAAAACCAAATGCTCAAATATAAAATAAATATCAAATTGCAAACCAATTTTTGTTAGTTATCCAATGAGGCTTGAAAAGACGACCATTGTTAACACAAGAATTTGCTCAATATTGAAGGGCATTAACTACGTGGGATCATGCAGGATGACTTAGCGTGCCAAGACTTTGCACAGCAAGAAATGGAAGGATGAAAAATAGGAGGAGGATAGGGTTATAGACATTAAATCCTTTCTCTCAGTTTGAAAGGTGGAATCAGAGTCTTTTGATCAGCTAAGTGCTCAATAGAGATGTATTTCTTGAACTTCGTCATGTCTTTGAGAAATGCCTTTTAGCTACCACAACATAGAGAGCTAAATTCAACAAGAAAGACAAAATTTGTAGTAAATTCATAATACAATGAAGTGTTATGTTATTTTCTCAAAAGTTCTATTAATGTTCCTAGAAAGGTGCTTACACGATGACACGTACATGTGTATAGTGATATGCTACTCCCACTTGGTAGTTTTTTCTATTCTCTACATCCGTGTCGGCTGTCCATTTATAAATTGAGAAATCTATTCTCAAAACATTGTGAAGTGGGTGGGTTCACCTCCTTGACAATAGCTCGATCAAGCTACGCTCGAGGAAAAAAAAAAAAGACCGCGCTCCAGCGAAAGGCCCGAAGGTGGTTGAGAAGGTTGTGACATAAGTGATAGGTCGTGTCAGCATAATCCTACAGCCTTCCACCTACGCGCCCGATAAAAAAGTTGAGCGCCAGCGGCAGACCCGAGATGGGGGTCAATGTGAGCGCCTCGAGCTTCGGTCCCTTCATCGCGGATCTTCGTCCTTGAGTACTTGCGTTCATTAATCATCGGCCCTCCAGGGAGAAGAAAAAAACCGAAGCTTGTAGCATGACCTCACGAGCGAGTTTATATATATTAATTCGAAGCTGCACGTCTCGGTCTGGACACATGATCCTAATACATCCCATCTTTTACCGTTGTTGGTAAATCAAACAAATGCTTCATGACTAAGTCTTTCATCCATGATTTTTACTAGAAACACAATCCGTATCATCGTAAACACTCTGCTTAAATACACAAAGTAACCTAGTAACCTAACTTGGTTTATGAAAATTACGTTACATCAGGCGACCAATCCTTTAGGAGGAGGGCAACGAGGATCTTCGAGCGAAATCATTTAGACCAAATTTTTATCCTCCCAACAGGACAGTTGATGACGTCCGCGATGCCAGTGACAGTAGGACGTAAAACCCCAAATCAAAACCCCATTGGTATTCTACTTTACTCTGCTACTTTTTGCTACATTTGCCTTTCTGTAGGAAGTAGAAAGGATGACTTTGATAGGTTTTCACCAACAATTCTGACCGTGGTAGAAGTAGATCGTTGTGTTGTGGATACAAATATTTGAAGGATGATTTGAAGCAAACAGGTTTCACCCATGTTTGGATACACTTTTATCAGTAAACATCGATTTAGGGTGTTCCCTAAAATGGCGATTTAAAGTCTAATGTTGGTTTTTACGATGTTGAGGAGGCATTTGCTCGCAAAATGTGAGTGATCATAACCAACGAACAACCAGTGATACGATAACCAACAACCATTTCTGTTTTTGCTCTATTCCCGTTTTTGTTACGATTACTGCTTACCTTATATTAGAAGATTAACTACTTAGTTGTTGTAATATGTATTATGTCGCCTAGTCATGAGCGAGAAGGCAGGCACTGCACGTAACCGAAAACATGTACCAAAATTTGAGTTTTGAGAAAAATAATACTGGTGGGCCTTTTGTGATAGAAACACTTTGCCTCCCGTATATCTCTTGGTATTACATTATAAAGATAGTGTATTACCTGATAGTTGACATAACTTATTTACACGCTCCTACTTTCAATTTTCTTACTTAATGAACTATTTGTTTGTTGAAACTAGAGAAACTGATCATTATAATGGTTACATTCAATACTTATTATGTCATTAAATCAATAATGTCGAGCTCAGAATCCGAGTATGAATCAGAATCTGCATTATTATCCCTGGTCGAAATTGCAGATCATTTTTGCCGGGTAGAGAGACCATGACGAAATCCCCTTCTTTAGGTTCTTGATCAGAATTATTTGGATTACGTTATGAGAGATTTGAAGGTGTCAATGGAGCGGGGGTTTCCACATGTTTGGGGGTTTCTGATAGTGTGGGAGAAATCATCCTCGGAGAAATCATCTTCACCCTCAAAACACCAGGTGATGCTCACATCACTTTCAGCGTAAGGAACATTATCAATTCCCCAGTCATCAGATTCGTCGTCTTCTATCGAGTCCTTCCTGCGTCGCTTAGCAGTGCCTTTATTGGTCTTAACCTGGTTTTCCTTGGATTTTCCAGCCTTTCTCTTTTTGACCCGAGGCATCTAGCTGGAAAACAATGTATCAGGATGTCGATATCATGCGAAAAAGCAGAAATTTGGTGTGTACCACTCTCACCACCCAATTCCTCATCTTTCGGTTTTCAGCTGATAGCTCGGGTAAAAACAGTCACACAGCGACGTGTTTTGGCACAAAAACTCTTAAGTAATAAGGCAAAAGAATTCCACTCTTCACTTCCATCTGCCGTTTGACGACGCACCAGTTGTGTCGAGGTTTTTCCAACCAATGCAAACTCCAACAAAAACCCTCCTATCACTCCGATCGCTCTGTAAACTCGCGCAACTACCTGTGAAGTTGCCCAACCACAGCACTACGCGTGGGTACGCCAAGGTACAAGGTAGTTGTAACTAGAGTCGATAAATGGCAAATAATGTACCCCAACTACGGAATGTACTACATCCCCCCTCCTTACTATTCTCACCCCGGTTTAAGGTATTCCATACTTCTGTCTCTCGTTCCCCTTGAACTATCATAGCGTGAATCCCATAATTTGAAAGCAACAGTATTGATTAACTTATTGAAATTTGTGGATACGGGTGCAGCTAGTTATTTTATTATTCCATAAAGGTAACAATACAGAAACTATGCTGTTACAGTCACCAAGGTTGTACTCCGACAGGTACAACGCAATGTGTGTTATTTCCCGAAGTTATGACTGACCTGCTTTCGAAGATGTTTATGTTCTTGAGTTTATTGGTGAGGAATATAATTGGCTGGCTCAGTTGAAGTGATGACAGGAAACGGTATCGGTGGGAACTGCTATTACCTTTCTTTAAAATTGCGGTTCTCCTGTGATGTTAAGCCCGTCTCAAAACTTTGCCTCATCGACTCAAACCACAATATCATCGAACAACAAGGAAAAAAAGTTGAATGCAAAATACTGAATAAAAATGGAACAGGAGGGTGTAATCAGCGAGAGGAAATGTTTCTCCCATATATTATTTTTCGCGCGACGTTGTCTGCTTGGCAACAAGAACTCCGACGCTATAATGGGTACGAATATAATCCGCCAGAGCTGTGAAGTGTAGTAATCTTTTCTCAACAAAGTGAGAAAAATATTAAAAAAAAGATTGAATATTTTTTCATATGAAAAGGCGTTCTTGATAAATTTAGGTTTCCGTGAAGGAATACTCATTCCAGTTCCAAGTGATAATTTAGCTAATTTAATTTTTTCCTCGGGAATTCGAGTTCGCACAAAGAAATTCTGTCAGAAAATGGATTTAAAGGGTTAGCAGATTTTTCCCAAGTCGCTCTATAGAGTGGAAACTTCAAACATTGACTTCAAAGAACGAAAATTGTTTTCAAGTAAACTAAGGATTCCGTGTATGTTTATTATAAAGAAATTTGGAGAACATGGATGTTGGTACGTGATGCAAGCCCTACAAAGACTATGTCCGGTTTTTGTACAATTACTCTTGAAAATTTCTTAAATTGAAACTTTTTGAAACTAAACCTAATTCTTAATCGCAAGGAAAGAAGGACGAAAATCGGATGAGAATTGTAACTATATAAAGAGAATGAATGCATCAGGCTCCTCCCTCCCACCATCCAGACATCAAATTCTCGAAGTCTGATATTTATTGTACCTAAATAGTTTGTAAGACAAAACTGAGATCCAAGAATTTTAAATTCTAAAATATGAATATGAAATGTTTAAGATGAAACTAGTAATTTAATATGGAACAATTTATCACTACTACCCCCTCCATACATCCATGATTAAATGATAAAGATCCGTTTCGATAAAATACTGAAGTGCAGCATCGAAATAAAAAAGAACCAAGAAAATGAATGGGATAAGCTGTATGAGCAGCGCTTTATTACTCCTCCATTCCCTCTGGTCAGCAGAAGCTAAATTCCTGAAGTTCATTGCAGAACTAGACTAAAATCGCGATCTAAAAAAATTGAAATCCTGTGGAGAGTTGCAGGCTGGGTCACATGCACACAAATACACACATAGACATACACCTATCGTTTTGCTCACAGTTTTGGTTTTAGAATGGTCTGACACGGATTTTTATGTAATTGCCTTTTTTTCATGTTTGGGTTGCCCCACTGTATCCTGGATCAATTCTAATAGGCTTGGCGATGTCTCGTTGCCGACAGACGCGCTAAAAAGTCACTCGACTGTAAATGAAAATTCCATTACAATGACTTCGTCAAATTGTTGAAGATGCAGAGTATGCACAAAATGACACCTACTGGTACCGGAAACAAAAGATTACAAGGTATCACATCTCGTTCTAGCTTCTTCCGAAATTGTTAATTCTAATTTTATCTGATTAGGATGAACCATTGCCGCCACAGGTAACGGTGCATGCCGTATATCGGGCCTAGGAAACCTTTCAGCCGTATTGAACCTCACCGCGTTGAACGAGGAGGACGATGGAACTGAGAGCAACAGAAATTATGATGACAGCTCCGTGAACACGAACTGAGTGGGCAGTCGACTGATACAACAGTTTCTCGGAATGAGCTCACAGCGAAACCACGCATCTACACATAGCTTCGGAGTTCCATTTGAATCGAGTTGACGATTCTGATCATTAAAATAGACGAGAGTGTTTAGTTTTACAAATAATATTTGTAAACATATTATGTTTGGATGAATGATCGCCATTCATTACTCTCTGTTGAAGAAGCTGTTCAATTACACTCATATTGGCTTTTAGCAGGTATCAACACGTAGTGTTGGTTTATTATACACAGCTTTTCTCCGAAACTATTGAACCAAAGTTAATTAAACTTGAATTAAAAATCACATTTGATGTCTAGTCGGGGCTGGAGTTTCGGCATCGATCTCAGTCAATCCTAAAGGGTGAAATCAAAGGGCTTTAATGTAAAAAAAATCCGAGTTTCAAACACTTTTGAAGTAACACTATTGTTTTTATAATTGTTATTGATGGACGTGCCTTCAAGGAACCGGAAGGCCACCCGGACCGTTCATCCGTTCGCTCTCCCGAAGGGCAAGAACATAGAAAGTGAACGAATGTGAATGTGAACGTGCCTGGAGATAGTGAAAATTGCCCAGTAATCCTGTGAGGATAAAGTAAGCTGATATAGCGGCTGTGGAAATATGTTTCAAGAATGTTTTTTTGAATCAATTTTTAAGTCCTATTCACTAGTTGTGGTTCAAGATAGCGTGGGTCGGTGTTTTCTTTTGCTTCACCGAATCGCAGTCGTTATATTCGTGGGCTGCTACATTGTTTCCATATGCAGTAAATATGTAGCGCGTATATTCTGTCCCAATCAGCCGGGAAATATTTGAGCTATAGCATGATCATTCGAGGTAAATCGAGGACTTTCCAACATTACTGAAACGGTATGACCCATAGTCTGGTGTGCAGAGCTTCGTGTGCTATCAATTTCATATCTACCTCTGTTCCGCCCAAAGAGACTGGCAAAGTTTGGTGTTTACTGAACAATATTTAAGAAGAAGACGTCGAACTGTCTTTATGTAACAGTTACTAGAAGTCAATTAAAGGTTAAGAATCTCTGTTTGATCACCTGACAACCCCTGTTCAACAGGCTGTTCGAACCTAATCTATCTAACGTGCTGAAAAATAACATTTATGCCATTTAGTGTGGACAAGACGAGATATGGAGCCTCTAGGCACCGAGTTTGGATAATCTAGAGAATGTACCGATGACTACATCTGATGTACATGGATCAGTGATTTACGGAGATTTTAATTAGTTTTGTCACATTCAGCAATTGTACCTAGTTCAAAATGTTAGTACCTATTAAGTAATCTTTAGTTCACTTTTTTAGTAGTTATCTACAGTCCTGTGATCTACGTGGCTATGTGAAAATTATAATCCCATTAGATAGAATTATCAGAGTTTTGATTTGTGATTACGAGATCATTAAAAAATGTGTGAACTCATTCCTCCCCTTCGAAGCATAATTGCGTCCAGGGTAACTAGCAACAACTGTTTTTGTGTAGGCAAGGAATTAGCATCTAACGATAACCAAATTTATTTATTACAATCAAATTTTTATTCATTCATTATAATCAAGCGAAATAATAAAAATAGTATTATATATTATGATATATTATAATCAAGCAAAAAACTAACGCATTTTCAAGCTAACAGTTTGGTTTGCGTTGTTTACTGTAATAGAGTTCTACATTGTAATTCATGTTGAAGTAATTAATTGATTTCGGACGTTAATTATGATTGTCGGTGAATGATGATGATAGAATAAAATGCGTTCGAATTGTGTCAGACAGACACACTTGTCGGGAATGATAATCATACGTTTTACCGTTCACTCATCCAAATTTGAATTACCAACTACGCTTGAAATCGTATCTCTTCATCGCTTAGACGCTTGGAAGTTTGATTGAATCAAATTGATTTCCTAAAGCTCAAGTGATTTCCACGTCTATGAGCAAATAATGAAATTCACCCAGGAGATCATAGTTGGCATCGGCTTTCATTACTTCCCTGTACTGATTACTAAATGCCTTGTCAACATTATGATTGCACATCTGAATTAGTAGATAAGTCAACAGGTAGGAGATATGGTTGCGACCCCGATTTTCCTTGTGAACTTCTTTTCGTTGGCAATACGTACATAACGTTCTCGTTCCAGCCTAAAACTGACAGGACAACTACCTAGGTTACCTCATCCGATTCATCAAAACGGAATCTATCAAAATTAGCAAGGTGACTATAATACTTCGTTAGCACCTATATTCGAGTAGCTCTTCTGTATATATTTTTTTTCTACATTTTCATCCTCTATTTTATCCTTTAGAGTGAATCGAAAGTGATTCTGAGATTTCAGCAACTGGTACGTAAAAATAATATCTTTGAGTTGTTCAACATGTTGAAATTTGGTCGATTTTGAAATGCTGAAACCCAATTTCAACATTTTTCGAATTTGTCAAATGTCCGTTGACAGAACTGTGTGATTCAATACTTCCCTACTTGTTTCATCATTAAAAAGCATTACGTAGTTGTTTCAGAGGAATTTGACATTTGTTAAACTAAAGATGTTTACAATGATGTACACAAGTGATTGGCGTGAGGTGTGTGCTTTGACTCCAAAATTTTTACCGTTGTTTGAATACTTGACAAAGATATGGTTAAAAGGACTAGTAAGTTATAAAGAGGAATAAGTACGGCACAGGACGTAGCTAGTGGATGTAAACGATGCTCGACAGGTTCAGGGGGTTAGCAGGTGACATTTCGGGGCTAAGTCATTGTCCGCCGCTAGGGAAAACTACCCCTTCTCAACCCCGTCTGAGACAGTAACCTCTCATCGTCGGATCCTTGGGTTTCGAAACCTGCCTAGTCCATTCATTTGATGCAGGCAGCAGAAGTGCTAAGCTGAGGTGCCAACCTAAATCTCTCTCGTGAACCGCTCATTCAACAGCAGATACACAGTGTTCGTAGCAACTAACAACTGAGAGATAGTGGACTGTTGCCGTAATCTTTGGCTGACCCAAAATATGCACTGATGGGCATTATAAACACCTAATTAGCCAGCTATTATGGTCTTTATAATATTCCATAGGAACGGCTGTTCTTAGGTTCAATCAGACAATTTCGTAAATGTAAGACCCCTATGGTCTCTTACCTAACTATGATCAGTTGTAAATAAAGCGTACGTCTCATTACATGGAAGTTACATCAGTTAATTAGTCTTGTTTGCTCACCAAAATGTTCTTGGTTTTTAAGCAAAATGTTCTCACTGAACTATCATTCGTATCTAGGGAAAAAGTTTCACCATAATAGGCGAACCCCTTTATACACCTAAGTATGCAATGATTTGTGTACACCTTCAATACTACTCTTATATTTACTAGTTGATAAGTTTTTAAGTTACGTAATTGTAAATGTTTTCTGCTTACCGAAATGTAGAGATATTGATGTATTGTGATTACAGAGCAGTATGAACAATCCGTATACCTACCTGAAACACAATTACAAAATAATAATTAATTCAATCATTCATAGGATAAATAGTGACATTGAACATGACCTCGGATGTTTGAACATCCAACAAGTAACCAGTAATTTATAATCAAGCATATCCAAGTTTTTTATTACGCCTCCTAGGCAAGTAAAACTAGCGCTAAATTGCATCAGTCCGAATAATTAGTAAATATAGAGAAAAAGGGACACAGTTATATAAAAGTTTATAATTCATGTATTAGAATAACCTTTCTCACTTCCTATCCTTTAGCAAGTTCAGTTGAAAATCCCCCGATTTGTCTCAAGTCATCAGGCTAACATTCAAATTTCAGCTGGAAGTAAGGACATGTAATGCCAACACCTACAATGCTCAATATACTGTAAATGGACATGACGTAGAAATTCAACCACAAATTCGATGTACGAAACAACAACTGAACTTCTGCGAGGTAAAATAAAACACGATCATCGAATTCTGCGATAGTTACGCATTTTTTTCTTGATTGATTGAGCAAATAATTGTGAAACACTACGGATTCATATAGGTAAGGACGCAGCTAAAAAAGACATGACGATTTGATTTATGATCACATACATACTTACAGGTGAAGCTGATGACAAAAGGTTTATCTTCAAAATCGACTTCATGAACATAGGAGTGGAAAAATCGAACCACCGATTACTCACCGAACAAGTTTCATGGTTTTGCAGGATAAGTAAAAACAATCATAGCAAAATGAAAATTGAAATGTTCCGAATCACGCATATTCCTCGAAGTAATGTTACGAACTATTTATTGGTACGAATTTTGATATTCAAACATTCAAACACCCACAAATCTAGATGGAGGTGTTGTTGTGGAGGTGGTTGTGGTGGGTGGTGTTGTTGGGGGTGGTGGTTGTGTTGTGATGGGAATATATACTTCTTGTGAAACTGGTACACGGTAGCTCAAAACTGAGCTTTCAAGCGTTACGTATTCTTTCAATGTTGCAGACTTAGGTCTTGAAACTCGGACGAAATACGAGCTGACAGACTGTTGTCCGAATGGAGTAATGGAGAGCTACTTACTTGAATCTTTGTGAATAAGAATGGAAAACAAGAATTTTAATTTTTCAATCTAAGAAAAGACATAGGTAAGGTACGACTTTATCAATAGAAAAATCAAACCTGTAGGAAAATCTCATTCGTATCAAGAGTCGAGTCCAACGGAATATTGTAATAATTACTATCACATTGTAATAATTATTATTGAAGTTAGCACATGGTAGTACATGGTGATCTACCTCATACAAAGGTGCATTCCATTTGTATCAAGTCACTACTCATGAAAACCAAACATGTTCTGTTCACATTCTGTGTAATATCCATCATGAAAGGTTCAGTGACAGTTTAATACAATGTACCTACATGTAAATGAGAACTGTGCAACTCATCGGTCCTACTATTAGTTAGCTTCAAGTGAGCGATGAAAAGATTGTTATTTGTTGCTAGTAGTATGACATCGTGCTGGTGGCTCGAGGGGTGCTTGTTAGTGTGTCAAAAGTAGAAATATTTGACGGGTGAGAAATCGCGAACTTTAAATTTCTGACACGATTCTCGAAGATCTAATGTGATGACTGACAGTTGACAAGCAGAAGGCAGAAAAGTGGCTGGGCAGGAAATAAGGTTTAGAACTGAAACGAGAAGATGAATTTGATTCCGCAGGGCGAGCGTGGCAGGACCACCGGAGCGAGGTCGAGGGTAATGAAGTGAAGAGGTCCCATCCTGCGGCCGACCGCGACCGTCGCGTCGTGTGTGCCGCGAAAGGCCTCGCAGATAGGCCGGCGAAAATTCTGGTGATCCGCCGCTAAAGGTCGTGTCTGAGGTTGACGTGATTATCACACCCCCGCGCAGAGGCTGTCGTTCTGGCCGAGGGAACCCAGTTATTGGGCAGGCTTACCAGTCACCAGTCACTTAGTCTCCCCAAAAGTTACTGTGGATATACTGCCATTATAAGGAACAACGCCGCTTATCGGAGTTCTTCATTTAAAAGTACAAGATGTACTACTAAACGACATATTTACTGCAAAATCAACGATTTTTTCGAAAGATGTTGACATTTGTGGTGCACAATTTGTACCGAGTACCATAGGCTTAGGAACCCTTTCAGCCGTTAAGAACTTCACCGCTTTGAACGAGGAGGACGATTGAACTGAGAGTAACAGAAATTATGATGGCAGCTCCATGAACTCAGTGGGCAGTCAACTGATGCAACAGTTTCTCGGAATGGGCTCACAGCGAAACCACGCATCTATACATAGCTTCGAAGTTCCAATTGACCCGAGTTGACGTTAGTGATCATTGAAATAGACGAGAGTGTTTAGTTGTACAAATATGCATGGCTGAATGGTCGCTATTCAGTTGGTACTTTTTGTTGAAAAAACCATCATTGCCTTTTAGCAGGTTTCAACAAGTAGTGTTGATTTATTATTTTCAATGATAAAAATTTGTAAACTACCAAGAAAAAAACAACAACCCTGTCTCAAAATTGTTTTTTTTTACGTTTCAAGATATGCAGAAATCGAAATCTAATTAAAAAAATCCGTCCACCAGAGTGAGCTTTCCTGCGTAACTATTAAAATGAAGCCAATGAAACATGGGTTAAATATCACATTTGCGGTCTAGTTGAGACTGAATTCTCGCAATAGATCTTAGTCAACCCTAAAGGGTGAAATGTCCAGAATCTGAATATTGAAAACTTTTGAGGTAAAACTATTGTTCTCATGTTCGTTATTGATAGATGCGCCTTCAAAGAATCGAACGAGCCCACCCTGTATGTTCATCCACTCGCTCTCTACTTCGCGTTACCGTAACTATTGGCAAACTAAACAATCTAATTGAAAGTGTTTATAAATTCTCCTCATTTTCTTTGGCACAGTGAAATTTGTAGGAAACTATTGATGTAGTTAAAACATCGTATTCTTGAAAACTATGAATATTTACGCAGGTATCTCTACAACAAAGATTGATGAAAACACAGTCTTTACAAATATTGGACAGGCATTATAATATTATGGTGATTGATATGGCGACTAAGGACATCTTCATACTATATGATGTGGACCTTCGAGTAGGGTCATCTTCCCCATATTCATATTGAAGAAATAAATTTCCAATTGCTAAGTTTATCTGTCAGTGTCATTTTACTACATTTAATATTCAATTCATCGATTTTCTTGTAAACAATATCTAAATTCCACAGCTAAATATCTGATACTGATATCAGCACTGTCGCAAGTGAGTCTGTAATTGAATACGTTCCAAGTGGAAGGTCAGGTCATTTAGCAAGTTAAGTGTGTTACATTGATTGACTCAAGCGGGAGAGAAGGAAATGGAGCTTGAGATTGGACAATTTATAATGATCGCTCGGGGCGCCCCTGAAGTCGCTGATTTGAGTTGTGACCTACTTGTTGGACTGGTGATGGGCCGTACTAATCAATCAATATGCATCTAATTTAGCGGTAATTTCTTGCCCGTACTTCAATCAGCAAACTAATGAAGATCGAGGACAATCATGCGTTCGATGATGGCGTATTCATCATGGAAACACATAGTTGAATGTTGATTCATAAGATGATGCTGCAGAACCATTCCACTCTCCTCCGACAGCGGTCTATTTGAACCGTAATTGTCATGACTGGTATTACTTGCTTTTGCCACAAATCAGTTGCGTATTAATTGAACACTAACTCTGTTCGGTTTCTCGATTGTTGATTAAAACAAAGGTTGTCGAACCCAAACCTACCCTGGATTGCTCTTAGCATTCTCAAGTAAAGAAAGGTCCAGCTAAACAACATAAACATCGGAAGAATTGAAGAAATCCTCATAAATAAAATTTTTTGGCTTGATATGTTACAATGAGGTCGGTTTGAAGTAATTTGGCTTTCTCACCACCATATGTTTTGAAGATGTTGAAATGTTCAAAATAGGAGGTTGAAGAAACATGTGGCTCGAAAATAAACAACTCTACTTGCTTTGTGCGTTTCACAGTTTTCGATACAAGTTTCATGTCTGCACTTTTTTCTGCCATTTTAGAGACAACTGATTGAATTCGGACAGACCGTGTACAATAGCCGTTGTGAGAAATTAGTAAAGTTTCATACATTTACTGCCCATCTTCGTCATTCTACACATCATTCTGTAGAATGTTGGATTCCGCAAATTGACTACAACAGTTGTTAAAAACGAAAAACAATAGCCACATTTCATTGCGATGAAATACAAATCATGTTGTGCTGTGGGCAGATTACTAAATTCTAGGGCCCACTGAATTTTGGTTCATCATTCTTAATAAAGAACTTTTGTCGTTTTCTAACTGCCATTAACTGAAAGTTGCATTCTCGAATGATATACAGGTATCTAAAGAGGGTGAAGAAACAATTCCCCTTCCCTCTTCTGTACAACACAAGTTATACTGAATAATCAGTCTTCCAAATGAAATATAATTTTTTCACGTTCTGGGTAAGGGAGGTTACCCTCCTAGTTACCAGGTGACGGTAAAGCTCCCGTGCAGTGAAATGCATGGAGGCGGCTCGAAAAACGGGTACGTAATGGAAAAACATACCTCTTATTATTATCAAGGCGGTTGTGGGAATTGGGGCGGCAGAGTGAGAAATTGCGGGTAATACATTTCACGAAGGAAGCGAGCTTAATATATGGGATGCTGGCGGTTTATAAAGCGATGAGTTGGGCTGATAGAAGTGCTGAGTGAGATGAACGTAAGCATGATAATGCGACCTAAGGAATATCCACTGTTCCCTTCCAAACGTAGTTCATGGAATGATCAATTTATGTTAAAACCATTTTCTTCTCGTAGAGTAAAGTTGCCTGCTTGTTGAAGAATCCATTTTGTTTTGTATGATGCCCACTCTGGTGGCAACAAAATGTTTGAGGTAATTTGAGGTAATGTTTGAGGCAATAAAAAACTTTGTCAAGTTTATATATATAGCTCTTATCTCCTTCATATCCAAAATATGAACGCACATATAGTTTCAATGTTTTAAATAGTTTTAATAGGTTCATCTAGTGGAGGATTCAAATTAAGATGGACCGTAAATTGTATGAATCGGTTGATCATGCAACGTGAAAATCATGCTTGATAGAATTACTTTTTGCGTAAGTGCAAAATCAACCAGCAAGAGTCGATTATCTAACCGCTGGCGACCCCCTCCCCCCCTTGCCAACTAATTCAAAAAGCAAGACGTCTCAGCGCTCATTCTAATGTGAGAAATGAGCGATCATAGTAAACGCGATGAAAATTGTAATATATATGCTTCGTACGAAGATTCGCAGACATATTGCACGACCAAGAAACAAAAGACAAATTTTCAACTCTCGAAAATGAAATAAGTGCTTCCACTATATAGGTAGAATCAGATGCAATATTTTTCTATTCATGATTAATCTGTGACTCATTCTGAACTTAACAGCATGATTCAAATACATCCAATCTTTCTAAGTGGGATGTTTCTTTCATGGATATGAATTTGGTATTTACGACCTTTCAATAGTATTTAGCAGTCAGGATAAATCCATAATGCCAGTTTATATAGTTAGTTCCAATGGCATGGAACCATGAAATTCCTGACAAATTTTATCTGAAAATGCACCGATAATTTGTGAAATACTACCTACAACATTCAATATGTATTATTTACAACTGTTACTGAAATAACTCATTTCCAATTTTGAGAGAAAGGGAGATGGATAAATAAGAACACAGGTAAAATATTAAAAAAAAAAAAAAAAATGTTTTCTCCGAAACTATTGAACCAAAGTTGACGAAATTCGGTTGGAAAATCAAATTTGGAGTCTAGATGGGACTAAATCCTCGGCATCAATCTCAATTAGTCTCTCCCCAAGGACTAGAATAAAAGGCATACACGGGTGCACTTCACAAGGATGTGAACTGTGAGGAGGTGGATGTGAGCTTCTACTTACTAAATATCTCCTAGTATCACTTGAAAATCGCATCATCTGATATAATTGCTATGGACTTCGGTTTCAAGAGTTCGCTTTGAAATCGAGTTTTTCAAGTCTCAAGCAATATGGTTGTGGTACAAGTGAGGGGTTGGTAGATGTTTCGTTTTACTTCGGCGAATTTAAGTTTTCTATACATTAGATAGTACCATTGTGGGTATTGAAATTCCACTTCCTTACTTACAGCTGAAATTTGAATCACCGATTTTGTGGAGCGTGTTAAGTCTGAGGAAGGCACTATGGGAGCTCAAGGGCTATTTTCTGTTCTAATCCAGCTAATAAGGTGAAATGTGAGAGTAGCATGATGATTTGTAGGTACCTAAATCAAGGGTTTTCGAGGGTCTATTTTTATTGCTTCTATATAAGACAAGAAAGGGAAGGTCGAAGCGCCGAGTTTAAATAATGTACCTCTTTCCACGTTTAATATACTTACATAAGTGATTTATGTGGAAGGGTTATTCTAATTCAGAAATGATGAACCTTTATGTAATAATTTGCAGCGTTGTTTTTTTTTCTAAATCCGATAAGCTTCTTTTCCTAATTACTTGTCTTCCAATCGTAATCATCAGAAATAAATATGACCCACAGCTACATAGGTACATATCCGTATCGAGAAACATCTTAACTTCTTCTGGCCCGAATTTGAGTAGTCCTTATCAGTCAGCATTCGGATTCGGCTTTTTTTTTTTGCCTTTTTTTTATCACTAAATAATTTTTCTTTCCCCTTGAGTGCGACCGAAAATCACGTGACTGTTTTACATAATGCAGTTTCGTGTGTTTTTTTCGTAAGTACTGGAAGTGCAACCAGTATTTTTCTACGATTGAGAATTGTGGTCCCGAAAGGACCGTCGGTGGTTTCTAGCAGTAAATCTCAGGTTCCACTTCGCCTGGGGACCCGCGGAGCTGAGCTCACTCACGAGTTGAAGGCCAGGCCGTTGAGAAGGCGACCTTACCCAACTTTCTACTTTCAAACGGCGCCTATACCCGCGAAAAACACTACTCAGGATGATTTTGCAGAGCGACCCACTGGCGCCAACCACACCAGTGATCATGCCCAAGATATTTGAAGCGTCTGCGTCCGAGATGGTTGTACATTCATCTTTCAAACAACTTACATCTCTTATTCGAAATGGCAACAGTCAAGGTTCCCAATACAGTTTTTTTCTGTTTACAGATAGCACTACATTCATCTCGACCATTTAAAGTTCCGTTAGCCATCTCACACATTCCGGTCGGGATTGACCTTTTAGTAACCCTCATACGTTTTAAAGGAAGGTGTAAGGATACAAAAAGAATAATAAGGATAATGGTTTTTGTTTCCTCTTAATAGCTCCTTTGTAACCTTGTCATTGGGTTTTTTCATCCTGCGCTAACAGAGTAGTTGTTCTTACGATTTGGAACCATCCGGGTTTTCGGTTGAACTACAAAATTCGTGGTTCAATTTAATTGAAGTACCACCAATGGTTTGTGGTGTATAAAACTCACCATCACCATCTGACGAATTGATCCCAAATATAAATTAAATTAAATTGACACAAATATTTACAGGCGACAAATCGGATTAAAGACTCTTTCCGAGCTCCCATGAACGCTTTTTCTTATCACTATTCTCTATGTCTCGTCCGTATTCCAGGGAGATCAATCGTATTTGCCCAGGATATTGTGAGACTTCCCAAGGCACCACACCACCGTCATGACAAAAACTTTTGGTTTTACTGAAACTCGGCAAAGGGAGGATATGGACGTGGTTCTTGTATGCTTTCAAGGATCTATCTACAAAAAATGGCACAATTTACGTCTTCAATGGAGGCTCGTATGGAATTGAAAAGTTCAGTCTGGCATAGCTTCTTACACCTATTACCATTATGCTACTTTCATAAAATCATTCGAATTTAAGCAAACATTTAGTTTTGAAGTCGCTTGTATATTTATTTTAGGTCTGAATAAACAGTTATTTCATAAAAAAAAAAATACTTCAGCGTGTTCATGCGTACGATTTTTGTGTCGGAGATATTCTTAACTTAACCGTTGGTAATGAAGTTGATTAAATAGATATATTTGTCCCAATGAACAACAAACGAAAAATCTTCATTTAAATTGACGTTTTGGAGCCCCAGCTAAATATTATTTAAAAAAAATATAAATCTCCAGGAAAAACCTAGATAAAACACCACTTTGAAAGATTACTGTAATAAAAATCCCCAAAAACGAGTAACCCATATAACTACTTTAGGAAAGTACCTACAACAACAAATTAAAATCTGTAAAAACTGCATCAGATTCAAAAATCAACTTTACACTTTATTTGGGTTGTTCACCCGTGTTTCTCGCTTACTGTAGATACACTCTACAATTTTCAGTTACAATTCAAGTATCAATAGCAATAAAGGATGATTTGATCACGATTTGTTAGATTTCTGACTATTGATCAATGTCGCTCAAACGTCGTTTTGCCCAATCTGGCTCGTAAAATAATCAATAGTCCAAATTTTGCCTATGGAATTATTTTGAAAGGTGCAATTGAAATGAAAAATAAATCGTAGAGGTCAAACCATATCGAGTACACTTTTATTTACGCGAAGAAACAATAATAAATAAAATCCCATTTTTTCTTTTATTAACATAAAAATGAAGAAAAATCTCCATCTCCATAATTTCCAGCGGTGACTCAACCTCAATAGTATCTGGGGCTGAGTGGGAGCAACATTGCTATTACATCCCGAGAAAACAATTTTTTGTATCGAATGGTAGGAGTAGAATGGCTTTTAGGCTAAGGTAACCAGAGGATCAGAAGAAATTAATAATAAATAAAACACATCCAGGGTTTTCTCTCAAGTGTTTTGTAAGTCAACTCTCTCTAAACTCTGTCTACTTACTACGCAAGATCATTCAGTTAATTGTTCAATATTTGTTTCAGTACTGATTTCAGAACACCGGAAAAACTGAACCAATGAGATCAAAAGATGATTGATCGAATGATGATTGATTTCGACTGCAATGAAACACGTTATTTTAAATTTAAAGCAAACTCATGTACCATTAATTCCAACAGCTTGCATGAAGATGCATGTTCTTTCAGGATCCATATAGGGTTGCTTCTTGAACCTTTTTGTTGTTCTCTCTTTCCTCATTATTATATCCTTATTGTTACTCTAAATTAATGGAAATTTCGACTTTTTACGTGACAGATTGGGAAAAACGAACAGTGTGTGTCGGTCAGAAATGTTGAATAGTGTCGAAACAGCTCATGAACATATTCGTTTTCAGACAATGTCACATTATCCTTTAGAAGTAGAAACTAACCGCCGATGATTCGGTAAACTGATTGTTTATCGAACTTCAGTCCTTTACTAGCAACTCGGATTCCAAATCCCAATCACGTGGTGAGTACGAGCTTATCTGCTACAAAGGACAACCGGAAAAGTCTAACACACAATGCACCTGCAGTAACAAATGTGTTTCCCTTGGCCGGATCCCAACTAATTCCCTAGTAAACACCCCTCCGGTCTAGGCCAACTTGCCACAGTTAGCTCGAACCTCTCAAACGGGGGATTCGACTCGGCCTGTGAGGTGGTTGAAGGGTGGGGGAGGTGGGCGCAATTAAAGGGAACTGTCACTCTTGAGGGCGACTCCCCCCTATCCCTGAGGCCTGTAATTGCGCGGTGGCGCCAATTTTACCTCTGCTGGGGCGGCCTCATCTGCTTTGTTCATTAACAAACGCAAATGACAGTTTCATTAGGGCATGAACGGGCGACGACGGGAGAGGAGAGTGGAGTTGATAGTGAACACGCACACTTGGTGTTCTTGCCTCACGTGACTGAAGCGCCACTATGGGAATTCCGCTATTTGTAGTGGTCTCCCAATTTTGGTTACCTGCATCTGATGACTGGGCCGTTTGGCCAGGGTTGTCTCATTTGTTTATTTGGATACTTACTGCATTTCACATTTAAAAACATTCGTACAACATTAAATTGCATGATGACACATTTTCTGAAATACTTGATAAATAATACTATCAAGAAGAAGCACCAATTCCATTTGTTTGCAAAAGAAAAATGAAATACAATCGGATAGGCACTTGTCAATAGGTGAATACTACCTTACCTAGGGGCATTGGCTTGTACACGATGTCAACCAAGAAAAACGTGGTAGCTGAGGTAGCTCTTAAGTCCTTCGGGTGGGAACACTCGAGTGACTCAATATTAAAAACATACTTGAAGAACAATCACTACTTGTTTGTAACTAACCCTCTCCAGTACGTCTCACAAATCAGGGTACTTCCTTCATAAGATATTAGTCTGGTGGGATGGTATTTATCCTGTAGGGATGCTGCTGCCACAGTAGGCGCCATGGTAATATTGTACCCTCACTGGCTCCCAATCATGGTCAGTTATACAAGTGAGAATATCTTGGATATACAGATGTCCCAGGAGTTATGCACAATATGACTCCTACGTGTTTTACAACTCATTCCCAAACAAAAATGCCACTTAGCAATTTTTCGCCAGAGGCCTCGTTTCCGAGTTATTCGCGATTTAAGATTTTTTTAGTGTTTTCGATCTTATGTCATTAAAACTTTCATAACTCCCTCACTTTTGGAGATAGCTCAAATTTGATGACACCGTTGGAAGGAGCGTTAATTTGTCTATCTTTTTTATGTCAGAAAACATTTTTTAATTGCATTGAAGATTTACGATTGCTGCGCGAAATGGCAGTTTAGTCAACATCTTGAAATCGCCTATTTTTCATCTCGCCTAGAAACCCAATGAATGCTTGACGCAGAACTGTACAGGCCAGATAAAACGTGTGCCAAAATGTCAACTCTCCAATGGTGTAGTCACTTTGGTGTTTAAAAACATTTTTAGTTGATGAAATGGTGTTTAACTGCAGAAAAACGTGCGTTTTCTGTTAAAATTGAGGTTTTCCAAGTCTCGTCGAAAAAGTTGGAGGTACGTAACTTTTCTCGCTGAAACGATTGTAGACGACGCGAGACCTCTCAAGTGACGATTCAGGTTAGTTTTGTCGGATGCATAAACCCGTTCGTTTGTGAACAGCGTCTGTGATATAGCTTCTCAACTGAAAACAACTCATCGCAATCAATCGTAAATGAACACAAACAATACCCGCCTCTCGGCTGTTCAAAAACGAACGTTTTCATTCATTAAATTCATTTTCATTTTTCATTTTTAAATGATTATTTTTTTATGTATATCTTAACAATATTTTTCAAACTGCATCTCTTTATATGAACTCGATTTAAACCCCTATATCTTACCATTGTCCTACAACTGGATAACATGTTCGAGTCAACAAACATTTTACAAAAACTGAATTTGGTCAGAAACAACAAATTATCTTGCGATAAAATATTATTTTGCGACACCCAATGCCACGGCCCAAATCGGATTGGGGTTATAACACACGGCGCACAAAGCAACCCCTCCTTCAAGACCGGGGGGTTGTGCGGGTCATTGCATATCCTCGCCCCTGACCAAGAAAATACCTCCTTCGTAACTTTCACAATTTTCAAACATTAGGTATTTTTTAGTTATACAGGGTGTCCTTCCTACGTGTTCTACAAATCATTTCCGAACAAAAATGTCTTCTGGCAATTCTTTGCTCATCGCAATCAATCGTGAATGAACACAAACAATAGCCGTCTCCCGGCTCTTCGATTATCTTGACTTTGACCGGACAGCTTAGAAATGCCGTAAACGCTGTTCACAAACGAACGGGTTTATGCATCCGACAAAACTAACCTGAATCGTCACTTGAGAGGTCTCGCGTTGTCTACATTCGTTTCAGCGAGAAAAGTTACGTATCTCAACCTTTTCGTCGAGACTTTTGGAAAAACCTCAATTTTAACAGAAAACGCACGTTTTTCTGCAGTTAAACACCATTTCATCAACTAAAAATGTTTTTAAACACCAAAGTGACTACACCATTGGAAAGCTGGCATTTTGGCACACGTTTTACCTGGCCTGCACAGTTCTGCGTCAGGCATTCATGGGGTTTCTAGGCGAGATGAAAAATAGGCGATTTCAAGATTTTGACAAAACTGCCATTTCGCACAGCAATTGTAAATCTTCAATGCAATTAAAAAATGTTTTCTGACATAAACAAGATGGAAAAATTAACGCTCTTTCCAACGGTGTCATCAAATTTGAGCAATCCCTAAAACTGAGGGAGTTATGAAAGTTTTAATGACATAAGATCGAAAACACGAAAAAAATCTTAAATCGCGAATAACTCGGAAACGAGACCTCTGGCGAAAAATTGCTAAGAGGCATTTTTGTTTGGAAATGAGTTGTAAAACACGTAGGCGTCGTATTGTGTATAACTCCTGGGTCACCCTGTATAGGCAATAGTAACTATTCTTCAAGCAAGAACTGTTCTTCTTGAAGCAGTTTTAGAACACGTTCATCGTAATAACTCCTGGGACACCCTGTATAGCAATAGTAACTATTCACAGGCAAGAACTGTTCTTCAAGCCAGTTAGCCTATCAATAAAAAATCGTTTTGGTGGGTGCTTGCATACTGAAATTGCCTACGTGCCCATGGAACATCAAAACTCCAGGCTTAGGCAAGACAGAAGATTCAAGGCCCCAGAGGAGGGCTGCCGAATAGGATTGCTGTCTCGAGCCAGTAGCAGAGGTTGGATTTCCCCATCAATTTTCAGGATTACATGGGTAGTTGCTTTAAAAGGAATAGAGCGAAAGCATGGGAAAACTTGCTTACAATTGAATATCAATAGTACCCCGTTACATAGCTTCTGCCTGTATTGTTATCATTCGCCAAAATTAATTCGATCCCATGGAAGCTATAATGTCAATTTCAGTTAAAGCGTATACTGGGTTAAGGCAGGAGAAGGCGAATATGATGAAAATCAGGAGGAAGAGGAAGACTGGCACAACTGCCAAGGGCGCCCCTAAGCTTTTCCATCAGGTCCTGTCTTTACAAAAGGACCGTGGATGTCATGAAATAAGGTTTTCTGTTATAATAATGAGTAGAAGTGACATATAGAATATGAGAATGGGAAAACCATTGACATTGTTCTTCCTCATCTTTGGAGGGTTATTCTCCACGGAGGATGCTCAGGTTGAAAAACTGAGACGTATAACTATGATCTAGATAGTAACATCAGGGAGTTCTGAAATAAATATAAAATCACCGTCAATTTACTTCAATTATACTCCGTCCATGCTTTCTTGGCAGTTCGACTACCTCTGGTGAACGTTAGTGTGGCAATGATGAGATTCATCTCACTCCCTAAATTAACTCCTCTACTACTATGTTTTTACTCCTCAAGTATTAGCCAAGTTTCTCGAATTGAGGAATTGGTTATTATATTGATAAAAATCAAACTCAGGGAAAAGTTTTGAGAGGAACAACAATACAAATGTAATGAACAATTATATGTCAACACTATATGCTTTAATAATTTAATAATTGTTTCTGCGTCTGAAAAGGGAATTTTCCCCTACAGTCTCGTTCTAACTTCCACATTGTATCTAAAACTAACTATCTCTAATTATCTCTTGTATCTAAAACAGTGTACTGTATGTTTCTTCCAACTTCCAAACCCATTGTGATTACTTCAACGAACTGTTAATACAGGACGAAAATTGATGGGAAATGTCGTATTTAGAGTCAGGAGCCGACCAACTCACATTTAGTGAGAAAGATAACAAGTGGGTTGATTTGAAAAATAAATATTATATAATGAGTTTGGTACGTAGATAAAATTAATTTCGATGGTATTTCCTTGAAAAACATTTTTTCCCTAAGTCTGCTCGGATATTACGGGGGAAAATCGGCTATGAAGTAAATGTGTACGATAAACACGTTTAAATATTGCCGAATTTCGTGTCGATGGGCTTGTTCATGCTCATTTTGTGTTATTCGCCACGACACCGAAGACAGGGTGTTGCA
Source organism: Creontiades dilutus (assembly GCA_031894815.1). NCBI lineage: Eukaryota > Metazoa > Arthropoda > Insecta > Hemiptera > Miridae > Creontiades > Creontiades dilutus. The sequence goes on from JAVIWC010003095.1 coordinate 281,908, forward strand.
AACCCTAAATCCGCAAAGGTGGAGAAATACCTTTCCAAAAATAAACGGAGGTGATCTCTACAAACTTTGAAGAAATTTGTGCACCTTACAGTCACATACGAGTTATCCCAATTCAACATCATGAGGACTTTCAGCCAATTCGCTGATTGAAATATGATTTCGAAGTTTTGTTGTTAGTTTGTTGTGTTACTAAATTTGTTAACCTTTCGGATTGGTTGGTTTACAGTTTCACACATTTCTGGGATAGTAGTTTCTAGTTGTAATAGACCTCTCCCAAATATAGAGTGCATTTATTATTAGGAACAGTAGTTCTTCCCGAGATCCTCCCGAAAATAGACGAATTCCCGCCTACGCATTTTCATCAACATTCCGCCCACGTAGAGAGAAAAAAGAGGGATCCTGAGAGTAGAGCGCTCCTAATTATCAGTTCGGCCTCATGTGTAGGTGTGTACGTGTGTGATACGTGCCTCTGTGGTGGGCTCCTCCGCTGACCTTGCATTCGGCTCGTATTAGTAACAGCTGGCGGGTGGCGGAAGCGACGGAGGTGGAGGTGGAAGCGGAGGGGCCTCAGTGTCAACGAGGCGCAACCCGACTGCACCGTCGCATTCCTCACCAGAAAATTATTCGGCTCTAAAAATAGATCTCTGAAAATTCCTCGTCTTTTCATTTCTCGATACGACACTCAACCATCTACCTCGACGTGCCGGCATAATTACAATACACCTAGCTACAACTCTTGAGAGCGCCGCATTCATCATTTAATGGTACCTCCATCTGTTTAATACACCTTCTAAAACAACCTAATTTATAGTGGACACTACGTTGAAAGTAACAATAACTTGTAAACTCGATTTAGAAAGAAACTCTTGAAACTAAATACCACAGCAATAATAACAGTTGATTTTATCTTCGCATGATCCCTGTCGATTTTTACTATGTCCAAGTACAACACATTCACATTCGTGTTTATGTTGCAGTGTTCTAGTCCGAACATAGAGCCGTCCGGTTCGGTATATTCGATTCTTTGAAAGCACTTCTACAAATAGCATAACAACAAAATTGTTACTTCGAATGTTTCCGATATTCAGATTTTTGAAATTCTAGCCATTCAATTTCTCCCTTTGAGATTTAAAAAAAAAATGTTGTCAACTATTGTTCCAAATAATAAACCGAAACTTTTGAATCGTTATGAAAAATGTTTGGAAAAAGTTACGCTTATATACAAAAGTAGGTAATTTAATATGGCATACAGTAAGCAGAGTAGATGTGTCACAAAGAGTAAACTTACGTTTTTTGACATTTTTAGAAGCGTTAATTTATGGATATATTTTTAAATTGCAATGTAAATTTGCATATATTTTCAATTGATAGGATGGGAAGGAGAATCACGATTAAAAAAAATCACTATAAAAAATAAGATGGTTCAAGTAATAATGTCACATCAGCGAATAGGTCGAGATTTACAATTCAAAGTAGAGGTAATATTGGGATGTAAAAATGTTGAACTGTTTCACCAAAATGGTATTATTATTTTTAAAGAATAGGTAAAAAATGTAGTAAATCGGAATCTAAAAAGGAAACCAAACGAGAAACTAGGGAGATACTAGACGGAAAGCGCAACCGAGAAAATTTAAAAGGACTCACGAACTGTCACTTCGAAGGTTCAGAACTGATCAAGATCACGTTTCTATTGCCTGGCGGTTTGGAATTTGTTAACTGAAGGGTCCAATCAAGAATTACCATTGGCGGGCATGGGCATAGAACGAATATTTTCAGGAAAATGTTTTCTTAATCTCAGATGGGTAACGAGTACTTCTTAGCGTAGAATACAACTCATGGGTTGACTTGTATAAAAGTAAAATTGTGAATCATGAAATTGAAAAATAAAGTAGCTAAGCCCTGGAAACTAGAAATTTATTTTCTTACGTGCACCTATCGGCTGGGAGTCTAGTTAGGTGGTTACGATATTTTAGTGAAATTTTAGCCTGATTGAAATTGATAATATTCATATATCATGTCTTACGGCATATTATGTCTTAAAGCCGAGTTACCTTAAGGGGAATCATACTAAAAAATTGCGTTACAGGGACCCCATGTTCAGTTTATAGCAGTAAATTTGCATTATCCTCCAGTCACTGCCTTTTACGTATGCACACTGAACAATTAGTTGATGTGATGTTCTAATGTAAGAAAAAATGCACTTGCTCTTATTCCGAAAGTTCTTCTAATTTTACTTGAAACTCACTTCATCAGCGCATGGCCGGTTATTAGTCCCTTCTTCCTCCCTTCCGATAGCAAATTTAAATTTTGAAAATTGTTGTTGCACAACAAGGCAAAGCCACCATCGAACAAACAACGTTGAAATCAGATGAAAATAAAAAATATATAAGAATTTGTTAATATTGCCAGGTCTTTACCTCCTCTTGACCAAATTAAATTTCAATATTCTGAAATATGTTCAAAAACTATACCAAAATTCTTAATCGAACAAAGAAGCAACACAATAAGCAGTAGAAGCTGTATGAGCAGCGCTTCAATGGATTGTTTATTACCCCTTCCATTTCCCCTTTATCATGAAATTCGAAATTTCCCATGTTTGATGAAAAATTGGGGTAAGTATTTAAAAATCCGTTTACTTATTCATTTATTTCACCTACTTTTTCAAGTATTCGGCCTGAAACGGATCTGCACTCAAATTAGTTTTCTTACCATTTTTGAATTATCCCAAATCAATCACAATCAATCATTCGTTACTGACGAAGTTTCGGTTTAGAGGGGCATACTAAAAACTCTGTGTTAAGAATAGTACCACCTAATTGGCCGGAGGCCATTGTTTGTCAATTGGAATTGAATTTGATTGAATCTCCTAATAACATTGTTGCCAAACTATGTTAGTGCTATTTTCGCCTGTGCATTCCCGGAAGTTAAATACTTCAAACTCAGAATGCATGAGCGAAAAAGCGTCCTCATTAAAGCGGTAACGCTAACGCTGGCATTTCATGATCTAGGCGGGATTTCCTCAGGGAACTGTGACGTATGGCAGTATTGGGAAAGTCCTTTGTAACGGGTCATGTGACACTAATTAGACGACTAATTAGTGGCGACATGCACCCCAACTCGGTGATGAAGCAACCTCATGGTTTACCTTTGGACTTCAAACCCAATTATGCCCGTCGTAGTGTACTAAGCGAACCGCGTTTGAACGCAATAACCATGATGTGCAAATATTAATAACTGATTTGAGTATACGGTACAGGAGCTAAAACGAACAAAACGGTGAAAGTTAACTACATTAAACAGATTATATTACGCACAAAATTAAAAACCATGGTCATAAGAGGTGATAAATCCCACTCATTGATGCTTTTTGCTCAAACTTTGATTGGGTCCTTGATATCCCCGTTCATAATTGACGCTTTCGTTCATCGCACATTATACCCGACATTTTTCAGAAACATACCAGCTTAGAACACTTTTTTTTAGCGATGATAAGGTAGTACCTTAAGCTCAATTATTGCCTACAACTCTGTTCTTCCACCCACTTCATGAACATGAACACATTCTACAAGATTGTAGCGGCGCACAGTGGGTGAATCACTGATTTAGGTGGACAAAATTCTGAAACTTGTCCATATGCAACCTTTGGGTTCCCAGATCACGGAAAAAATTATTTAAAAAATCAAATTAATTTTTTGACATGATTGGTGAGCACACAGTGGTCTAAAATCAAGTTGATTTGCTAAAATTTAAAACTTTCCTAAATTCAACGATTGAAGTCCCAGAATACGGGAAAAATTATATTTAAAAATCTAATTAATTTTTTGACACGATTCGCGAGCACAAAGTGGTCTATTATCAAATTTATTTGCCAAAATTGTACCGAAAAAAAATTATATATCACCCAAAACGCAAAAAATCGCAAAAATTCATTGCAAAATTAAAAATTAGAAGGATAGATGAAACAAATCCTGCAAACGAATCCGTGGAATAACTTGGCGTTAATATAGTTTTTCGTTATTGAATAGGGGCATACATTTACAAGTTGCTAAGTTAAATCCACAGGTAGAACGCAATGTATATTCTATAACGAATGCAGAAATTTAATGTCTTACCTGTCTTAGCAATGCCCATTGTTGAATAAAAGCAATAGAACTTCGCGCTACACACACCTTTAACATAATGAATGGCCATCGAATAAAGATAATCCCACTGCCGATTATCAGGCACTTGCGTAAACATGACTGATTTAGTCCTTTACTATTTGTTTGTAAACACGGTATGGAGGAAAATATTAGTATTTACAGTCTCACTAACTAATAATAAAATGCTAAAGCACTCAGAAATTCCAGACTTTTGACTTGACTTTTGTCCACCTAAATTGGTGATTTAGCCCACTGTGCGGCGGGTGCCCACCCCCTCTAAGCTTCATGACGCAGCTTTGAATTTCTACTAAGTTTTGGAGTGTGGTGTTTCACAGGTGATAGAGCGATTATTAAATTTCAGGAGGCACACAAAAAGGATTAACTGATCAATCCAAAGAGGTATTTTGGTTGAGAACCGATTTAAGTGCTCTACGCATATCTCATGAATGCATCCAAATGAATAAAATTGAAAGATAAACCCCAGTGAAAGAATTTGCAGCGTTTCATATGGGGCAACAATTTTCCTGCCAAACGCGGGGAACGAATCTTAGGACTTGGGATTGTGAGTCCCGGACGAAACCCCTGCGCTACGGGTCCCACATTGAATAACCTTCTAATTTGTTTACTTAGCAATGCGTAGCAAAGACGGATGTTGGCAGCATAAGATCATGTCATACATCGGGAATGGTTTAAGCTACAGACCTGGGGAGGAGCTCATTCGATTAGTCATGGAAAGTTTTTCAAAAAAAGTCCATATTTAGGCTGCCTTGATTTTTTTTGAGATTTGTAGAGATTTTACAAAACTTTGACAACCGTTCAGTGGCACTTTAAATTAAAAGAGAGAGCTGGCTGAAGAATTGGGGCGTTGTCGGACTAACATGGATTTTTCCTGAAAATTTCTGATTTTTTCGCTCTAGCCGTTTGGGAAAAAACGTGTGTACGGCGGACGGACGGAAAAATATTTGTTGCAGATTTGGATATGGATTCTACACCCTTCGAAACGTAAGCCATGAAATTTTCAGGAAGGTTAGACATTTTTTTTTTCAAGAGCGATCACAATGGTTCATTATTGAATAATAAACCAAAATTCAAACGGCAATACACAAAACGGATAATATTTGAGCTCTGTCAGTGTCATTTATACGTTTCAGAAAGAAAAACAAACCATTTTTAAATTGTTTACTAGGTTCATTATTATCTACACTGTATTATTACTGAACAGCGTATTATTACTATATTCATATTGTTAATCAGCTACGGACTTTACTATAATTTATGCGCCTCCCTCCAATGGAGTAAGTATGGTGTTATTGTTGAAAAGCTTCCACTCAGCAAATTACCGTCTTTGACAGTAATTTCAAAAAAATCAAGAATTCACTAGGGACTCACACAAAATCAAGTTTGTAACTCTTGTTTGATTTCTTGTCGTCGTGAATTTGCCAGAGCGTTAGAGTGGTATCACATTGATTTATATATAATAGGGACATTTTTTATTATATATATTTCTTGATCTTGCAAGAAAACATTTCAAAAATGTGAATATTAATAATATGAATTGATAGGAAGTAACCGAGGGGCCGGTGTTGAGAGACGAAGACTTATAGAGAACATCTCACAGCTTCAGTCCAAGTCATTTGTAGTTTCATTTTGCCAATATTTAATCTATATTAAATCGATTTGATATTCCAACACGGAAAACGTATCCTCCCTTCTTATTGATATAGACAGAAATTGAATGGGACTCATTCAACCCACTGCGAACTAGGCCCATTGAAATTTTTTAGTGAGGAGTATGGTTGTCTTGCGTTTTGGTAGATGCTTGGAAGCTTCACCAAAGTCCTTAGTACCAAGGTAATAGTACAAAGGTACTGCTAGAAGGTGCTAGCTTTACCATACTCAAAAGTTCCATGGTGCTCCTGAATTAAGCTAAGTCGGAAAATAAATCACTCAATGTATTAACCCAACATATGAGATTTTGCTGAGTAGTTTTATCTGAACGAGTTGGTCGAAACTCGCTCCTTCTGTCCAATTCAAAATACGCTGACCTGAGTAATGGCGTTTAATCGAAAAGAAAATTGATAAAACACATTGAATGTCTGGAAAGTCATATCGACTTAAATTATACAAGTACGCCTGTACATGCCGCGTTTGAATTAAAAGTACTGCCAACGAAAATAGTTTGTCAGTTTATACATTTCAAACCCGTTGCAGAAGTCTCTAATTTGTAAAGCGTTCGAGCTGGAGCGGTCAACATATATATTATTCACGGTTATAGAGCCTGGTATCGTCACAATGAGTACAAACTCCGATTAAGTACGTTTGCTCAACTGTTGATGTGTTTAATGAAAAATTGATCTATCATTATTATTTAGTACTAGCTGTAAAGCCCGATTCAGTATTCAGAGTAACAGGCTGAAGCTGAAAAGGGTCTTCTTGATTGACGACACTCCTTTGTCGGTTACAATTTCATGTACTTAATTTGACTATACTAAGAAAAATACCGATATTAAGTAAATGCAAAGGTAAATGATAATTTGGTAATGAAGATTATATATTAGCGAGAATAAGATAAGGATTAGAGCAAGTTTATAAGAATACATATTTGTCTACATTTATAAGAAAAGCTGTTTGTCAAACAACTGACATACCATTTTCAATTTGTCTAGGACTTTTGTAATGGACCTAACTGTCCTAAACTTCAGCCTTAGAAACGCTATGAGCTGGCACGACGGTTTTTGACACCATTTCTGTATTCATTTTTTCATACATGTAAAACAACAAACATCATTCACAAAAGAACAGTAACAAAAGTGGAACAAATTCCGACAGTAACGATAACTGAAAATGATAGTAACGGAATTGGGGTTTTCCTTGTTTCGCGAACTGGTGTAACACTTCATTGTGAACGGAATTTTAAATTATAGATTTCGTCTGATGTCAATACAAAGGTTAATAGGGATAATAAACTAAAGTTTGTTTATGGCTGTGAGGTTCAATTACTTTTAGATTTTGATTATGAGATGGTATATAATATATTCGTTTATGTTATTAAACGCTATTTTGTTAATGCAGTAGACATCCAGGTTTATACAACAACAATTTATCAAGGATCCAAATGTTAATGTAATTATTTGATGTCTCAGGCTATTTTTAAATGCCTTGAAGACTTCAAACAGTCTTGAAGATGAATGAGCAAATTTTCACTGGATTTCTAACGAAGCTTCAATAACTAGCTGACTTTTTCGATAACCTGCTTGTCCCTGTTCGTCCACCGAGCTACCCAATTTTTTCGTTAGATATGTCTGCGTTGGTAAGTCTGAGAATTAGAGTGAGACTATTCGTGGATCGCGGTTCCACGGAGCAGTAAGCAAATATCACCATACCAACAACAAATCCTGCAACATAATTCATGTCCAGTTAAAGTTGTTTCCATTAGTACTTTGACACCATTAAACCTATACATATAACAATCTAAAAACTGTGTGTGTAACGAATGCCTTTTAGGAAGTTACCAATAGATTTTATTTTAATTCGCACTGGTCTGAACGACGAATACCACCAGTAGGAGCCAGTCGTTTTATTCTTAATGTAAAAATTAATTGTAAGTACATTGTACATTTGAGAGAACAATGTGGTGGCATGTTATATATTTGTAAATTATGTGGTTTGTTTACAAAATCGTAGCAAATTATGAAGAATTGTCATCTTACTGAATTTCAATGTACTACCTATAGAATAGGGGAAGGGATCATATCTTAGATTTGTTATGCTATACCGATTCAACAGATAGCTCTATTTTTAAAGAGATACTATATGAACAGAATAATCTCGGGAATCTGAAGAGTGATCTAGCATAGCGAATTACATGCGTAACCAGAACCAACGTATGTAAATCATCAACATAACCATTGGAAATGACAGGGTAATTGGAAATTGAGAAATATCTGTCAAGTTGAGTTTGCCTTCTCATTTACGTAATATGAACATACTTCTTTTGAAATGGTTTTGGATGACGCAGAATGTCGTAAGATGAAGAAATCTGTTGCAACAATTCACGGGATAGAAATGCTGGTGGACATGTTCCGAAATAAATCAACGCCTTCAAAAGATTAGTCGACATGTGTTGCAGGTCGGTCGCACTAATGCTAAAGCGGATAGAATGATTATTGTGATCGTATTTAAATTTATGTTAAATTAGTTTAATGTTCCTCTTGAAATTTTACCAAAATTGAGATTGGATTTTCCATTTGCGCATGCTCACTGCGATGAATTGATTTGCGAGCAATGACACTCGTAGGAGTGCATTTGCATTGCAACCCCCACATTCCGTGAACGTCTATTCAATATCGGATGAAAACTATAAAGGCTTGTTCAGGCTTGCGCAGCAGTTACTAATGCAATACCGCGTTGGAATTGAATTGAGGTTATAAGGTCGTTTCCTCCCGAATAAATTGAATTTTAAGTTTAACCAGAGAAAATTATGGTTAGTGGATTCTACGTTTATCAGTTCGTTAACTCATTTTTATTAATTTTCGAGCAATAAAACTCATAGGGGACATCTTCACAACAATCCGCACACTCCCTGAAAATCCTGCTTCAATTGGATGGGAACAAGGAATGGATGGTTAAAACGATTTCACGTTAGCGATTTTTCAGCAGATACTACTATCTCGTTGAAATTCATATGAGGTTACCGTATTGTTTCTTCCGTCTCCCTAGAACTTGGTAAGCAATGGGATGGCAAAAAATTGAGCAAATGATACTTAGTGGATTTCAAGTTTGCGCATCCGGATACAGATGCTTTGATTTGTGAGCAGTGCAGCTCACAGAAAAACATCTACAGCTTATTTTCTGCAAAACTAATCAAAACCGTGTAAAAACTGTCGGATTGTCTCATCGATCTGCAGACTCGTGCAGGAAACGAACATTGTTCAGAATGGTCTAAAACGTGAAATGCGATAGGTAATTTTGATTTTTGGGGAAAAAACATTGTCATCCCCGAAAGATTCGGATCCTGAAAAATGTTATTGAAGGTGTCAGCGAATTTGGCGCATTAAGAAAAAAAGGTTGTAGATGAATTTCGAGTCATTGGAAATGAACTAACCATCTTGAATAACAGGGGCTCCTAAATCGCTCTTGCAGGCGGTACCTGGTGGAATGTAACCAACGGATGGATCAGGTCCACCGACGACTCGTGTTACCTTGTTATTCTTTTGCGCGCATAGCAACATCCCTCGCATCGTCGTCTTGAGAATAATCATCCATACATTCATGGGTGACTTCAATCTTACTGTAATGAAATAGAATCATTCAATCAACTGACTGATAAAAGCAAGCTGACTGGACCAATAAAGGGGTTAAAAGACCGTAATAAATATTGTAGTTTCAGAATTGAAACTCGAATTCGGCGAAATGAAAAACTCCCTTTATTCGGAAGGAAGTCCTTCTGGTTTGGCTACGAAACCTTTGCAATCCACCTTGAGGCATTTCTACAATGATAATTCAGACAAACTGAATATTTGTACGAACAAATTTTCGTGGTGTATTTTCATTAAGTAGTTTTCTTTTAGACAAAGAAATTGTAAGTGTTCTAACTTCAGTCGCTACGATTGGTTACAATATGCAAGCGATATCCTTCAATACGTCATTTCGGACTTGTATCAATATAAAATAAACTGTATGAATATTATATTGATCCTTGCTGCACGGTCCACAGTCGTCCAGAACGTCAATTTTTCAGCAAAAAAATCAGTAAGCCTTAGTAGGAAATATAATGCCGATCACGAATTTTACCAAGAAAGAGAAATTTAGTCTGACTTTATTCAATAAACAATTCGAAAAATTATGTTAGCGCTTTTTTCCTGCAAAATTCATCCTAAGAAGTTGAAAAGCTCCGGTAAAGTAAAAGCTGAAGTTTTCAATATGTTAAATGATACTTATGTATTATTCAATAAAAAGCTATCAACATAATTAGGGATGGCTCTCTTCTTTGACACGCAACAATCAGAATCACTGAAATAAATATTTCGGTACTTCGCAAGCGGGTTACCAAAAGTCAAAGGACCAAAATATCGAATATCAATTAACGTCGCAGAACGCCATATATAGTGCAGGATTTTGTTAAAATAAGTGTAGCAATGTAAAATGAGAAAATAAACTTTGAAAGTGAAGGGCGGATACTCACATACATTGTTGAAGCAATAGTAATAGGATATTTTCTTTTTTGTAAATCGTTTAATAGAACGACGTTTAAAACGGTGCTGCATGAAGAAACGTAGAAAGACTCAGCTGAAATTACAGAACTGGGACTCCGATTTGTTTAGAACGGGGATGAATTTGTACCGATGCGAAGGACACTGAGGCTTTCTCTAAATGCAAAAATTGTTCGAACTGTGGCGATTTTTTCTCATTTGGACCCCTTGATCTCAGAGACAATTAATTGCCTTTTTCTCATATATGTGTGAACACACTTGTACCCATACAAAATTAAATGGATGTGAACAATGTTTTATAACACCCTGTTGGAAGCAGATCAAGAAACAATTTTTTTTAGCATCCTGTTTGAAAGAGATCAAGGAATAGAAAACTTGCTGTAGATTTTCAAAAACTCTTGATTTTCAGGTTTCAACGTTATTACAGCGTTCAGCAAGTTTTTTTTTAATACTGCAAAACCATTATTACAGCACAATCTTTGGATTAACTACTACAAGAAAAATGATTTGGATTAGAGAAATGACTCTGGAATTGAATGGATTAGATAAATTAGAAAGGCTGCCGTATTCTGAGATATATCCTACCATTCCCCCAAAGATTTTGAATACCCAAAATTTCACGCATTCCGATGAAATTCAATTACATTTAGTGCATGCCTACCAGTTCATAATCGATACACATTCTCAGGTTACCCTTTGTCAATCAACATGAGTTTAACGGTCCTGAACCTTTATGCGTAATTTTAAAAAAAAATGTTTAGCTAATGGTTGAAATTATATGAATTGCTGTACTCAAAAAGTGCTCTCCAACAAACGAGATGCTGGATTTTATTAGCAAGAGAATTCTCTCTGGCTTTCTAATTTCAATCCTGAGAAGAGTACATGAATGTGTAAACGAGTATTACAATATACACATGTGCAAAGGATCCAGGAGTTGTCACACTCCTGAACCAATCGACCATAGGTACTATCTCAGTTCGGTATAAGCAAATCGTTATAGTGACCCAGGGCTTGATATTGATTTGACTGAGAAGGTACATTTGCCAAACGCATAGTACGATGACCTCTGAAGATATCTTGCTCCTACTCTCCCGGTTACTTTCTTCAACTTAATAATATGTTTTCACGATTCGTATTCAAGGGGATGTAATACATTACTGAGGGACATGTAGCTGTGTACTGCCTTGATTTCATTCATTCATTTCCTTTTTCTGATTGGCATGCCTTCATCGCACCCTAATGTTAAAGGCCACATTGATGTGTTGACAATTTTAGTAACTAAAGAATATATCGAATTCAACTACGTTTCATGTTAAGGAAAAATGAAACATTGATAACAATGTAAGAGAACTTTTAGAATACAGTAGTTACTTTTCACAAATTTTATTCGGGTGCCTGGTTAGCTCCTGAGAACTAAATTTTAAACTTTTGATGAGAATCTGCTTTGCATATAATCTGTGTACCTGATTTAATACGGGTTGTTTGACCGTATAAAAGAAAACCTAGTTCAAAGAATAATCGAAGGCTACTGTTAATTCATGGTCTGAAAATATGATCACTTATATGGGTGATTCCTAAACTGAGAGCGAATTCGTGTCTACCACCTGTGATGTTTCACTCATTTGGCTTACGTTCTTGATTTTTATTCCTAACTGTAGGTTCAGACGAGCTCTTCAATACCCTTTGGCAACAATATGGCCATTTGGTTTTCAAAGAAAAGTAAATGGGTAATTTACCTACCTATTCACATTGTCGTGGTTGGTCTAAAATTTAAATACTCGACTCAGTTGTTGGTTTTCATGCACCTTTAAATTTTCTATGAATCCAATTTTTGGTTTATTATCAATAATAAACCATTGTAATCGCTCTTGAAAGATAAAAATTCTAAACCCCCTGAAAATTTCATGGTTTACGTTTCAAAGGGTGTAGAATCCAAATCTGCAATAAAAAGTTTTCCGTCCATACGCCGTAGGCACGATTTCTCCCAAACGGCTGAAGCAAAAAAGCTGAAATTTTCAGGAAAAATCTATGTTGGTCCGTCGACGCCCCAATTCTTGAGCAAGCTCTCTCACTTAATTTAAAGTGCCCTCTAAGGGTTGTCAAAGTTTTGTAAAATCCCTAAAAACCTCAAAAAAAGTCGAGGCGGACTAAATTTGTACTCTTTTTGAAGAACACTCCACTAGGAATCGAATGAGTCCTTCCCCAGGTCCGTAGGTCAAACCATTCCCCATCTATGGCCCGATTTATGGTGCCAACATTCGCGTTATTTTGGTTTATTATTGTTTCTGTGTTGATATTAGTAACCTAGTGACGTAGTAATGTGGATACTGGAGTGAACTCCTAAAAGGCTTTGTAGCCGATACACGGGTTGAAGCATTGTGATAACCATAAAAAAGCTGCAAATTCTTTCACTGTGGTTTATTATTCAATTGGCTAGCGTTCATGATTTGAATTTAGACTAAGCTTTGGAGTGTGCATGTTTCACAGGTGATAGAGCGATTATTGAATTTCAGGAGATATGCATAGAGCACGTAAATCTGTTCCCAACCAAAATACCTATTTGGATTGATCAGTTGATCATATTTGTGTGCCTCCTGAAATTCAATAATCGCTTTATCAAAGATGCACACTCCAAAGCTTAGTATAGATTAAAATCACGAACGCAAGCCAATTGAATAATAAACCCCAGTGAAAGAATTTGCAGCGTTTTTTTCCTCAATCAAATTGAGGATCTTACGCCTTGAAAATAGGTTTTGCAATGCTCCTGTAAGAATCATGTCAGCAGTTATGATCAACAAAAAGCTGTCTACCACTTTCCTTAACATTGTCGTGGCTGAAAGAGATCCGCTGCATGGCAAAGGGGATTTGGAATATTTTTTAAGTTGATGTCCGCCACGAAGGGTGGCATCCCATCCAATCCCACCCGCAAGCGCATCACGTCCCAACGGCCACTCAGTGACTAACTGATCCTGTCGGAGATGATATTTCAGGTACGTAGGTTTATTGTTAACATTGTCGTGGTTGTATCTAGTTCTATCATTTTAATGACCAAGATTTCATCCGATGCATGTTTTCACAACTTCGTTAAAGATTGTGATTAACGAGCATTGGAGGACATGAGTAATTCTGTCATAATGTGATCTTTAAGTTGTTTTTAATACTCTCTAAACTGTGCGCATATGAAAGGTCCATAGGATGTAGCATACATTTTCTTGTAGTTAAAAACATGGAAAAATTGGTTAAATTTATTGTTCATGTAGTGGGCAGGAATCAATTTACCAATATTCACTGTGTAGTACTGAGTGACATCCCGAAATAAAACCTTACAGTAATATGTGAAGCCCTCCGGTGATATGTTATATTTATAGCTTAATAACTTTTTTTAAATTAATAATGCATACGTATCCTATGTCGACACTTTCTGACGTCATTGAATAATGACATCGTTCCAACTTTTCTATCCTTTCCAACGACGATGACATCTAGTCGCTCAAACCGTCTATTGTGGCTGAGCGGGGCGCGCTTCGGTGTGTCAAGTCCCCGACTCGATGGACCCAACGGTATCCCTGGCGGCTCCAAATGGAGTGTTACCGCTTCGCCGGTAACAGGCGAATCAAAACCGAGACCATCTGGAAACGCGATATTCTCGGTAAGTTCTAAAATCTTTCATCAAAAATTGCTGAAGCCGGCCGTAAAAATACTACAGAAATTTCACGGTACCTAGATGCTATGTACTATCTAAATATTTCCTGTTTCAGTATACATACTGAATATATAGAATGTATAGAAGATATATCTCAGGTTGACGTGGTTTTTATTCGTCAAAGGTCCTATCGCTGTACAATCTACATAGTGAATGGAAAATTCATTTTACGCTTTCAAACGCTAACCTACAAACCTTGAGACCGTATTAAAAAAGCAAGAACGACCTAGCATCCATTCGAGCCTTAAGTTGTCGAAACGTATACCACATTAATATTATAACACAAATGTAACTAATGCACCACAGACATGGACAAAAAGAGTTGACAGGATAATAATACCAAGTCAGCAAAATATGAAGTCGTCGCACGATTTTGAATTATTCGTAATACTCTGAGGGACGGTATCGCTTAGGAAGACAATTTTGTGTTCATTCTTTCAAATTGTAATTCATAAATGTTCATTTTGATGCGAATAAACATGAAACTTCTAATTAGTGATGTAGAAGACGATCTCAAACAACCATCCGCAAGTAAGCTGATGTTTTGTTTTACATTGATGATGTAATTACAATTTTCTCATTTTTCTGAAACACAACAGCTTCCAGCTCGTTTTTTCGAAGTGGTTTTGACATCCAAGTATTTTCAAAAACATGTTTTCTTTTTATGTTGAACGTGAGCTAGTAAATATGAGGAGCGCTACAGTGAATCAGCCAACCCCCCCCCCCCCCTTCACCGATCCACGTTATCGACCTCAAAATCAACATTTCCGAGGTTGGTTGCACGAGCAGGAGGGAGGCGATTTGTTACTAATACCTCCTCCATACACCCCTTCCATATTTGAATGAGAATGATCTGAAATATGTTTCAAAACTAGAACAAAGTTCTTAATCGAACAGGACCGAATAAAAAAAATCGGCGGTTTATCGGATGAATGGGTTGTCTATTACCACCTCAATTTCCGCTCCCAACAGAACATACAAGATTTCAAAGGTTTGTTTGTTGCGCTACCAGAGTATAATTAGGGTCGAAAGAACGAGAATGTTTTGACATAAAACGAAAGTGCTGAAGAAATAACGATTTATCACCATTTCCCTCTCCATTCCCCTCCTTCCATAACGAAAATTGAATTTTCTGAAATATTTATCGTGAAATTCTTGTTTGTTTAGGGAATAAAAGGATTGGCTATCACCCTTTTTATCATTTTCGGGTGGTACCCAACTCCCCTTGATCAATTCTAATGGGTGCTCTACTGACAAAACCTGCCTTGCAAGGTCGTTCTAAACAGGTGGCATTGAACGTGTAAAACATTGTATTGAAAGGGAATAAGTTTTATTTATTGAGAAGAAGCCAGAACATTGTCAAGAAGATGGGGTTTGGATTCTTTGGTCAAATGGATGGGAAAATATTATAAGTAGGTATACCCGGATAGGTTGTTCGTGTGATACTCGTCTCTCAAAATTTACCCGTGATGACGTACCACCCTCTATACTTTCTGGGTGGTTCTTCGTTGATCACTGGGATAGCGTAGGCGGACATGAACCCCATCGGGAACATTGGGTTCGGCAGACAGCCGTCCGGAAATATCACTCGTAGCTCATCCACAATGATGCCCAGACATTTGATTACGGAGTCTTCGGCTATTCCGACCACATAAGGATACTCTGAGCCATGCCATTGCGTTCCACCTTCGAGGCATACAACCGTTGTGACAAAACACAGTGATATACCAACAATGAAGAATTTGTTCATCGATATTACGTTCCTCCTTTATAGTAAGTTCTCTTAAGAATATCTACATTGACACAACAACTCACTACGGAATCAAATTTGGTCACTGAATGATTTCTTTGGTACTCTAAAATCGTCTAACATACAACTATCCCAAAAAAGTTTTAAAAGAACGCCAATTAATAAAGCTATTTCATTGGAATGATTACGATGGTGATTTACTTAGGTACCTACCTACTTGGATTCAATATCAAACGACAACTTCCAACCGTATGACGAAAATTAAATAAATAAACTTTATACCTATGTAAGGTGTAGGGTATATAAATATATGGATTGTATTAAAACGACGCAGCAATCCCTTCGAATCACATCTATAGATATAATGTACATGACATGTCATTGTCTAATTAAAACTCCTCAACGCCTTGTTTTTGACTGGAAAAACATTGCACAAAATCACCCTCTTGTTTGAAATCAAATCACAGCTACTAAATCTGTACTAATACCAGTCTGAGAATAGTTTTGAACAATATTTATTAGGTACTTCAAGATCAATTGGGAATATTTTGACAGGTGATTTTTCCCAACACCTAAATCGTGGTTTTCCAATCTGAACAAACTCGAGTAACATTTTAATCCCGAGCGACCTTGCTTGTTTCAATAAAGGATTTCTATTGCATCATGTTTTTCCAAATTTAAATCGAATACCTTTTACCTACCACAAATCAAATCAATGATAGATCGCTTTAATAAAATAAAGAAATACATTAGGGACAAATGGCGCATGGAGGAACCATAAGGTGCAATATGGATCTCTAGACTGATCCATTGAATAGATTCTTGGGCAATCCTCCTCAGCAGGAATAAAAGTTAGAACTCCATCGCTAAAGCTTAAGCGGTTTATAGTCATCACCAAAGTGATCAATCGTGTTTCCCAAATGAAACAAAGAATGGCAGATTTCAGAAGAGCTCTACGAATATTGAACATTCTCCACCTCTGGGATAAAAAAGTATAGGTAGGTACTTCGTGGATACAGGTCCAGAACCAGGTCTTCACCATGGCGCTGTATTATAGAATAACATCCTCTTTGTTCTTTCATTACCAAAAGTAGGTAAGCTTCATATTACACTTGAATAATATTTCCATTCAAATCAACATTCTCAGTGATTATTTTGCACAGCCCTTTGTCTTGTTTTCTCTGCAAAGTTCATGAAACCCGGGTTTTTCCTTCGATAACAAGAAACGGACAAAGGATAAAAAAAGTCTGGAGATGACTGCGTGTGAATTGAATCACGAATGAATCAAAAAGGTGTCTGCCTACATGTCCATAATATTTAGGATTTATGTGTAGTTACCGGAGTTTTTGGTGTCAGGTAATCAGGATAGAGGTCTTTCCTGGGTTTCAGGTCGGATCAACTTGCTATTTTTGTGGTAAAATGTTGGACATGGTCATAGCTAAAGATTTAAAAATAAAATCACCGTATATGGTACGACGAAGTTATTGATTCTTCGGTTGGAACTCAAACTGGTTTATCAGGATCATTTTCACTTAGTATTTTTCCCTACTTCGTTATGAACCAGCCTATACTTTAACATGGTTATAGTTCATTCAACGTACTTTATGAATTTACCTCCATATACTTGGCGAAAAAAACATTAATTTAAAAGAAACAGAATCCAAATTGATGCAACTGGCTCACTGAACGGGTCAAGGAATCGCGAATTTTATTTCTTGAAAAGTGAACAGGTAAAGGCATTTTGATGAAATTTAAGTTCATTCTTATTCAAAAGTACAGCACTTTTTTTTTCTCAAGTTTTGCGCCTCTAAGCGGTATACTTTCAAAAAAAGATTTGTCAAGCTGAATAGTTATGTCGGATAAGCCGAACTCTTAGAGGTTCTTAACTTAACGGCTGAAAAATATCGGAGTAAAAACAAGCTAGACTTTTTAGGAAATGAATAATTTTACAATAGCTCTCACTACGACATATGTATATAAATTGTACGAATGAATACTTGATGGAACATATGAAGATATTATTGGGAGAACCACGAACGGAATGAGAACTCGAGACAGTTCGAAACCGCCTCGTTCGCAAAGAAAATCGAAGTAATGTAAACCAACAGGGGGTTGCATTTTATTGGCAATTGATTCTACCAATCTCTCTCACAACCTCCTAACAACCCCTCTTTCACAGAAAAAAAACTATTAAAAAGAAAAAAAAGAAGACGTATAAAAAAAATCGAGACTTGATTTAGTGGCCGTTCCCTTCCATTAAAGGGCATAAGGGTCTGGAGTGGAAAGGGAAAAGGGGGCCATACAATATCATTGACGCGTAAAGGGGTTGTACGCCCTGCCTCATCCTCCTGATCCCCCCACTCCGGTTTTTCTTCTTTTTCGGGTTAGGTATTTTTTTTTTATTCCTGACAATGGAACATGATGTTCGTAAAGTATTTTACGACCGGGAGATGACGAGCACCAAGAGAGAAACGCTCGGGTTCGATCAACCGAAAATATTTTCGCTCAAGCGGTCGCGGTTGGGTTGGTCGAGAGGCGGCGGAGAGGGAAAGGGGTAGATTCGCTCATCGGTTTATCGGAAAGCGAACTCGGTAACTTGCGAAAGGGTGTAATTCGTTCCTCGAATCCAATAACTTTTTTTCTGTTCATTATTTCCAATAATAAAAAATAAAGAAAATAGATTGTTCTCAAAAATTGATTGTTCAAAAAACCTATCTTCAGAAACTGTTCAAGCCGGATATAATCTAAGCCGAGTATATCATGTTGCTGTTTCATCAATCATTGATTGCTGAATTGGAAATTAAACGCTGCAAATTCTTTCACTGGGGCTTATTATTCATTTATCTTGCATTCATGATTTGAATTTCTACTAAGCTTTGGAGTGTGCGTGTTTCACAGGTGGTAGAGTGATTATTGAATTTCAAAAGACACACAAATATGATCAACTGATCAATCCAAATAGGTATTTTGGTTGAGAACCGATTTACGTGCTCTATGCATATCTTCTGAAATTCAATGATCGCTCTATTACCTGTGGAACACGCACACCCCAAAGCTTAGTATAAATTCAAATCATGAATGCAAGCCAAACGAATGAAATTGAATAATAAACCCCAGTGAAAGAATTTGCAGCGTTTCATGCATATTAGAATGCTTCAACCCGTGTATCTGCTATAACCCTTTTAGGAGTTCACTCCAGTGTCCACATTCACTACATCACTAGGTTACTGGGATTAAAGAAAAAAAAACTGTTGTGTTTGTTTTGATTGCAGCAACCTAGTGACGTAGTGAATGCGGATGCAAATGTTGGCACCATAAATCGGGCCATACATCGGGAATGGGTTGAGCTACGGACCTGGAGAGGGGCTCTTTCGATTCCTCATGGTATGTTCTTCAAAGAAAGTGCAAATAATTAGGCCACCTTGACATTTTTTGAAGGTTTCTGGGGATGTTACAAAACTTTGACAACCCTTAAAGGGCACTTTAAATTAAGTGAGAGAGCTGGCTAAAGAATTGGGGCGTTGTCGGGCCAATATGGATTTTTATTGAAAATTTCAGATTTTTTGCTTCAGCCGTTTGGGAGAAATCGTGCATCCGGCGTACGGCGGACTGAGGGAGAAAATTTTATTGCAGATTTGGATTCTACACTCTTTGAAACGTAAACCATGAAATTTTCAGGAAGGGTTAGACATTTTTTTTCAAGAGCGATTACAATGGTTTATCATTGAATAATAAACCAAAATTTGTTCTATATCTGGTTTGAATTGAATTTTGATTTAAAAAGCAAGAGCAGTAGAGCAATAGAGTTGTATGAAATCCCTCCATTGAAACTCAAAACGGATGTTCTACGATAACTCTCCACTCCCCATTCAGAATCTTAATGGACTATAAATGATGTACTATAAGTGATACAAAACCTGTGATGGCCCCTTCCCGATTTTAGAATCTGTCGCCTTGGGAGATGAATCGGACGCCTGCAAGCGTCTGGATCATCCTCTGAGCGTGGTAGATCATAATAATGCATCTGCCTCCTCGGAAGGGGCAACTATACCATTCCATCACCCTCACAAACCAATGACTACTTTGATCGTTCGCATTTAATCTATTATAAATATACAATTTAAACTTCCAAGATTTGTATTGGAAAAAAAAATCAGCTACTATTAATCCCATTTTATATTGAAATGTCAAAGTCAAGATAATATTTTCGCTACTTGATTGAATTACTAATTGAACCGAAGAAGAAGACGTTTGAATGAAAATCGGTTGAGTATTATAACTTAAGCAGCTGTTCTCATCCTCTTACTCAAGTTCCATGATTTTTAAAGAGAACTTATAGTGGACTGCCGCTAGTTGAAGTTTTTCTTGACTCTGAGTGGTACATACTTTCTGTGACAGTGTATCGAATTTAAGAATCTACGATAATTGAATGCCACAAGGATGATAATACTATAATAAGTTATGGGTGAGTAGAGCATAGATGGGTGGGCTAGCGTAGAGTTAAGGTTGTGATAATTTTTTACGCACAACCATTAAACAGGAAAAATTTTCACTATGAATCAACTAACAGATTAGAAGTTCTCTAATCACAACTCGTGGGATACAAATGCGAATTTATCCAATCCCATCATAATAGCAACTGGTTGGTAAGCACACTAACTTTACTTCATCTTTGGACAAAAAGATTCCTGGATTGAAGAGACCATTAACATAGTTAACCCCATCATAGATTGTTATAATACACGTAAGCCCAAATTAACTAGATTGCAACAGCAAAAATTTGTGTAACAATCCGATTTTATTATCGCATCCCAGCCTACCAAAGCAGGGAATGACCAAGTTGGGGGAACTTCCCGCAGATGTTGAATTCGACGTCCTAGTATCAGCCTAATATTCTGACGCGTTTGAATTCATTCAGAGATTCCAATCGGCGGATGCCGCGTTGATTGAAAATTCCTGTCTCTCCCGCTCACTGTCCCATTACAAGCTTCGTGAATGAGGTCCTAACGATAAAAACTTCCGACGAGTGATCGGGAATAAATTACGAGAAAAAAAGGCAGCGAAATGGCATTCAGGTCACGACAGACCGCTAGTAATTACTATTCATCTACAGTTACCCTGAACTCTCCAGACCGGCAGTCAAGGATCGTAACAAGTTGTGTTATTATTGGAGCCTAAGCAGTCACCTAATCGTTACTATTAGGTCAGGTTAGTGTAGTGAGGACAACTTTTAGCGAAATCGAAGTAGAAAATGAAACTATTGCTGCAGCTAAAAACATTTTAAAAGGCATCCTGCCAGAATTACTGAAATAGGTACACCTATTAAATACACGATGTCTCATCTCATGTCTCAAGTTCATACAATTTCAGAGTTGATTCTAGGGTACATTCCCAACCTTCTGTTCGGAAAGAATGAATCAAAAGTTCAACATTTCAAGGAATAACGTTGTTAACTATTCGCTTAGAACGTTAGAACTGAAGAAAGGCCCTGACGATCCTTTATTTCTTGGACAAGAAAGCTCGAGAGGTCCTCTATTTGATCCAGCGAAAAAAATGCATCAAGTACGATGCCTGACTAAATTTGTAGCAACCAGATTTTGGGTAAAAACGTCGATTTCACGGTATAAACCGTTCTTCCTCATTCAAACGACCTTTTCTTTAAACGGGAACATTCCATGCTAAAAGCTTTTTACTTTTCCCGTTGGAAAAATGAGATTCTGAGGAAGTTTTTTGTGGCTAGAGCGAGTTACAAAACCTGTTTAATATGAGCAAGAGAAAATAGGAAAAAACTGTTTTCTCATCAATTATCAGAATTCGATCTTCGAACCGATTAGTCACCTTCTACGTCATATCGACTTTTTTTAAAATTTCCTCCAAGGAGATAGAAAATTAGACACTCTTCCCACCAATGCCCTCAAAAACAATTTTATGGAGTAGTTTGGGAATCATACTGTTTTAAGGATGTGAGATCAGCAACACGAAAAATATATCAAACCGAAATAACTCAGACAAGAAGTTTCCAAACGACTGAAGAACTGTCAGTTAACATTCCTTTACACATTATAACAGAGACATAGATTAAAGACAATGAAATAAAACTCGAACTATTTTCGCAGAACATCAGGCTGAATCATTCTTAAATTGTATCAAATGTTCTAAATATTTCATGAAAACTGAAAATTGATTAAGTCTACAAATTGGTTGGAACAAGAAGATATTATTCTCATCAGTTTTTTCTACCATACATATATTGTAATTGGTTTTCATGCAAATAGAGAGCATAAAACCCCCCAAAAAATTGCTATAAATTTAGTTCCATAATTCACGAAAAGTCGCTCATGCAACCATGTTGCACGACTGGACTGCATTATTCAGACAAAGGTTGGAATCTATCGCTCCTCAGACTCGGTTTTATTTTCTGTTACGGATGCCAATGTTAGTGGAATGAAATCGATCGGAAAGCGGTTGGTGAAAGACAATGGGTCGTAAAAGCCGGAATCTACGATCGAATTATCCGGCACTGCGGAGATGGCAGGAATGAACACAGAACACTCTTGTATTCACCTCACAGAATTCACTTTCTTCCTCAACCGCAGTTTAATTGCGACTGAAGCTTAGTCACCAAAACATTAGAAACGCAGCACAACTCAGTGTTAGTATTAATGTATCAGGATAATTAATCACTCATATTTGTTTATTAGACGTTGTCAGTATCCAAACTCGGGGCCTACATAATTGAATTTACTTCTAGATGTTCCATAGACGAGAGGATTACTCCATTTATTAATTATAATATTACTCCGTGAACACCAACCTTCACTATACTAGTCTCTGTGTACAACAATACGAAAGCTGAAGTCAAAATATGTTCAGCAATTTTCCATATGTTCAGAAACGTTTACACTAACATCGTGTTGACATTTTGTTTCTGTCAAAGTTCAAGCGAGGAAGAGCAAAGGTTGAACGTAATGCGTTCATTTTGAGCTCATTCGATCCATTGATTTGTGTCAATAACCAACAAAAAAACATCGGTGTTATTGCGATAATTTTCAAAGTCCTGATTTTTCAGGATTTGACCCTTTAGGATTGGTAGAAAGTGATGCCAAGATGTCGATTTTAACTAGACGCCAAATATTGTGTTCATGAGAAAAGCTCCGGACAATAGACGGCGCACTCGGACGGACGGATTTGTTATTTTGAAACAACAAATATTACAATGTAACCCCCCCCCCCCCCCCCCCTAAATATTTGTTGTCATTTCTTTCTCTTGGAAGATTACACAGGTTCATTATTGAAAAATTCTGTAGACGCCTGTAGACGTAACTAGAATCATGCTTACCATTTAAATAAATAACTCTGAAATTATCTGGACACGTGGTTTCAAAATGATAACACCATGATAAGATGAAAGTAGATTGCAGCAATGAGCTCGGTCGGAGCAGAATGTACCAACCTGGCAGCTGAAATGCAGGATGGTAACTAAATGAATGGCAAATGTTATAATACAAAAGGAGACAGAAATCTCTTCCTTTGAAAATAACTTGTAACTTAAAACACAACAAACATTCGGTTGATATTCTTTTCTCTATTCAAGTCAGTGATGTACGGAGGAGTCTAAATTCATATCTATGGCTTTCAATGAATATTATCAGTAGGCATGCTAGTGTGAATTTATAAACGGAGTATAACGAAATCCAATTGGTTATCGTTACCAACTGGTGTTCTGATTTTTAGATGAACGGGCGCCTGGCGGGATCAGTTACTTCCAAAGTGAGAACGATTCACTCGGCTTGAATGGAAATCGTCATAGTAATAGGCAGTTGTTTATGAGCAAGAATAGAATCTATATAGATATCTGATATCACCCAAATAATTACTTGTGCTTGGTGCAAAGATACCCGGAGAACGGGGATACTAGGAGACAGACGGACAATAGGCACGAGATGGGCTTAGATCACTAAAGTCTAACCCAAAATCGACTGGAAATCAGGATTATAGAAAATGGGTATACCAATCCATTTTTGATAGAATCTCACTAAGCTCAAAAGCAGCAAGGAATTCAGTTAATTCGACGGGAAAAATCAGTTCACGGAATATGGCTGCTTCTAAAACGGTAATGCATTATGTAATAGGTTCGACTTTACCAATATTCAAGCTAACATCTAGCCATTAAAGACGCCTACAATATAGTGTCTGTATTCATCGATTATTTACAGAATAAAATGCATATATTATATTAATTAACCCAGTATTAAACAAATGAAAGATTATTTTTTATTTATTCTTTACATTTATTCTTTATGATTTTTGTTATGTCCTTGATGTACACGTACAATCTATCATTATTAAAGGTGAAGTTGGGATTCGTACACATCTACTTTAATTATGTACCAATCTTTTCAGATGCAAATCGTCTCCCTGCTCGATGGAATGCCGTAAAAAACAATATCTTCGATTCAATTGAGAGAATTGATGGCGAAAATACTACAATCTTCTATTCATTGTATAGAAACGTATAAATTGAATGGGAACTGGAGTGGAACCTTTTTATTGGTTTTTCCAGCTTTGACCTTTTTGTTAAGTACCCAACAACATTATTTTTCACATCCTTCTATTCTTATATGAAAAATAATAATGAGCTCATTGATTACACCCTCGAAATGCAGCCTTCCTCCCCATTCGCCTGACGATGTGAACGCATTAGTGGTGGGCGTTTTCGAACCAGCTCTTCATCATTTTTCTTCGTAACATCATTAATAATGGACGGCTTACATGGAGTGTTTATGTGAAGGGTATGCGGCGCTACTGTTGCAGGCAAGGAGCTACGTCCCTGCTAACAACAATTACGAAATATGTTTTATGATGTTGTCTTTACCTGTATAAAACTCTCTAAGTTGAAATAAACTGAGGGGAAAAGGCACCAATAAAGACAAATCGTTATTTTATTATGACATATTTCTTGCTACGAATTACTACGACTATTTATTTCTTCATTTCTTTGTTGGTGGGAAAATAAAACTCCAAGTCCAGTATTTGTGCTTTCATCAAATACCCAGGTGAGAAGTTCAAACCGGGAAATGAATTAATGAAAATAACGTAAACATTGAACGAGGCCGTAGACGATCCGGGAGTCAACCTCCGTCGCGGCACTGCCACTTAGCCTGTTCCCTCTATTCACTGAATAGTGCAGCACATTGTCACACATTTACGACGAAACTGCAGGGCCCACGTCCTCGTATTTGATGTCAATCAGATTGAGGTGAATGACAGCCCGTCTGCCCCTCAATAATACATTATAATATATCGTATAATACATATAATGTTCAGCTATCAGGGATCAGCTTCCTTGGACGAGGACGTTGGAAGACCTCCAGCTGATGTGAACAGATACCATGCACGTTCGAGATCGCGAGAGGGGGCGGATATATCCATTCTCTCGGTTGCAAACATAATTGTCCCAACTCTTAGTCGTAGCTATACAGGTTATAACATAAGTCGTTTCCGATCGCCCTCTCAAATGTTCCGCAACTATTTAAAAAAAAACAAAAAATTTTTGTGGAGATTTCGTTTTAGAGTTAACTATTTCATTTGTAATTTTTTCCGTGTTTTCGACATTAATTCACTAAAATTGCCCTAACTCCCTTGATTTGCACTACAATTCAAATTCGGAGATACCTTTGGAAAGAGCTATAACTTTCACGTCTCTTGAATAACACAGACAAAAATGAGCAGCCCGAATTGAGGATTGAAGTAAATGTTGCTGAAATTCCACAATTAACTATTTTTTTAAACACTTTATGATAATATCAGTTTGTGCAGCAGTACTGTGCTGGTCAGCTAATCATTTAAGCTTTCCAACCCACTATTCAAGTTTTTGTATGTTTAACTGAGTTTCATAGGTAGGTTTGAATGTGGAAAACCGTGGGGTTTTATAGTGAAATCGACTAATTTTACCTAAAATCAACTTCCTTCGGAATGAAATGGTTCGATATCGGTTTTTATTTATGTATCATCAATGTATTTATTTATTTTTCTCGCTGAATCGAACGGTGACTGTCAAGGGCCACCTGGCTCAATAAATAACAAATTTTCAGGGCAGAATCAACAGTTTACATTTTCAATTAGTAAGTTACTGTTTGATCAGAACTCGAGTGGTTATTCATCCCTTCCGACCATGCCTTATTTTAAAATTATTTTCTGTATTAGACAACTCTTCTACGTAAACCAATCATTTATGTTTATGACACATATTCAGTGGTGCGCTACCTCTACTCGGCACCTTGCGCCTTCATCCATTGTAATTGTATTCTACATGCCTTATAAGGAGCCCATTTATTGATTGATAAACCCAGGACCGAGATTGATTAGGACATTTATTGACCACAAGGATCCTTCAAGTGTGTCCTCAAAGTACATTGAAGAAATTGAATTAATTAGTTCTAGGTGTCTCAAAAACGAAACGGTTACTTTGTCACAAATATAACTCCATGAACACCTTCTGAAACCCTCTGTAAACAACCAAAACAAATTTCAAAATACATAACATGGTGTGATGTTTATAAATCGACACAGAGGTTGGATCGAACGGATCAACTAAAATGTAACGAGGTGAAATAAAATACCTCCCTACGCTTCACTTGTTTTCAAATATACAACAAATGTGATGGAAAACTCGGTTTCGAAGGAAAATGTTGAAAACACCATTGCAATTTACTCTGCTGAATCGATAGTAATCAACTGAATGATTTTTACTATGTTTGAACAAGTTCACATTTACTTCAGCTCTATCGGTTTTTTTTTCTGGACAAGTACTAGCTCTCAGGGAAAGTAAATGAAGAGGATTGAGTGAGTGCATTCCATTCAGTGAAGCGATGTCTATCAATAACACACATAGAAACATTTGCTTTAGTCGGTAAGTTTTCAATTCCACTTTTAAGGGTTGGTGAAAATTGTTGCCAGTGATTCTGGAACATCCTTCGCCGATTTGTTATTTTTTATATACGTTTCATCAACTCAGGGCCTTTCAACTCACGAGATAAATCCAGACGGCGGACGCCAGACGAACGGATTTCTCAATTTTTATGTATCAAAATCTTGAAACGTAAACCAGCAAATCAGCGTGGTTGTAACATCTTTTTACCGATTCCTACAGTTCTTTATTGAAAATATTGAACCACTAAACAAGATAAAGAATCATTAAATAGAATGAAACGGAGTTAGTGATGAATTGGCAACTAAAATGATCCGTTTTCGATATTTAGTTATTAAATCTTTGATTAATTAGTTGCAGGTAGACATAGGTAAAGCTGCTCTTGAAAATAACGGAAAACAACTCATTATTAATTAGGTAGGTGAAGTTCATTCATAAACCCGGCAGACCGCATGAAAGGGTGTTATTTACAACCGCAATGGCCTTGTCTGAACGGCACTAACCACCTTGAAGTTATTCTTGAGCAGGCCCACTGAAATAGACCGTTATTTGTAGAAAAATGTCTAGTTATCCGAGAAAACTTGGCGGAATAATCAACACGGAGCAACGGCACATTTTATGAGTTACTTTCCTGTTCTTTTTTTAAGTTAAGCGATCAAATGGAAAGCACTTGTAACGGAACTATCGAATCAGCCCACAACGTAATAGGAGTGCATGAAATTAGGGATACCTAATTGGTATATACATAATAGATTCGCAACGTAACGACATCTTAACGCCCCAGGTATAATAGGTTGCATTTCATTATTCAATGCATAGAATATACTATTTCCTCGTCAGTAGGTCATTTTGAATCAAATGTCTAAACTTCATTTATACAGGAAGTCCAGAAAAAAAATTAAAGAAAAAAAAAAAAACATTCTTGAATAAAACTAGACCGAAAATGGTTTAAAACGCCACCAAACTTTCCTATCTGAATCTGTTCCCGAAAGATGGTTTTTGGATTGTTACTTCCAATAATGAACCTTCGTAATCGACCAAGATAACAAATTTGAACCTTCCTCAAAAGTTTATTGTTCAATGTTTCTAAATGTACTAACTCCAAAAATCGGAATTATTGAAACTTGGGTCAAAAATAACATTTAGGGTCTAGTTGACACTGAATTCTCCGCAATGAGGGCTAATTTAAAAAATCCGCGTACCAAGAACTTTTGAAATAACACAATTGTTTTCATGTTCGTTAATTAACGCAAACCGGCAGAAAAACATCCGTTCAGAACCCTTGATACTAGAAAAAAAAAATAATACCATCAGGAATGTGGATGTGAACATGATTGGAAAAGCCCCAATGTCTTGTGAGTATCGCATCAGCTGATATAATAATCATATCATTTTGTTGCAGTTAAAATTTATTTCGAGTTACTTTTGTAATCGAGTATTCCAACTAATATAATATTGGACAAATATAGTTGGTAGGTGTTTCCTTTTTACTCGTTGTATTTGGTTGTTTTACTCGTAGATTTCGAAATTGCATCTATACACAGTAAAATGCACCATTAGCTTGTGCGTCTCGAAAAACTGTAAACGCTATTTTCAGTCCTAATTAGCCTTGAAAGCTGAAATTTGAGTTGTAGCAAAATTATTTGAGGTCTTCCAGGTGACATGTTAGATGGTATGGAATGACCCATGGTCTCGTGCGTGCATAGCTACGGGAGCTGTAAGTTTCAATTTCCCCTTTTGTTTCGAAGAACAGTATCAGCAAGGTTGGCCCTCAATGGGGTGTTTTTATGAAGAAGTCAACCATTGTTTTTACACATCTAGAAGTCAATTGCATCATCATCAGTGATCGGCTGAAGGTGTTGGTGTTAAATTTCGTTCCCAATCGGTATAACGTGCTGAAATACAAATAGGGACATCTTTATGGCATCTTGAGTAGACAAGAAAAGATATGAAGTCGCGACTTTTTTCAATATGAAGGTACCAAGTTTACATAGTTTACCACTATGTCTGGTATTCATAGATCAGTGATTTACGAAGATGGGTTACTATGATACATAAATAATAAACCTTTGTGAAACAATTGGCAGCATTTTGAAGGTGTTTTCAAGCAAACCGTGTTTCCAGAAAAAAAAAAACCTAATTTTTCCATTTGAAAATGATTTTTTTTTCTTCGAATTTAGCATTACATTTTCTATACGCTTACCTAAGTACATTTTTCTTTTCACAAAATAAATTTTATGGACAATAATTTCAGTTGGAAAAAAAGTGCCCAAAAATACTTAAACTATAAATGTACTTTAAAAAAAAAATGTCAAATTTCTGGAAAACTTTTTAATTTTGCTTTTTTCAATTGAGTTTCTTGATGGTATGGTCAACGACGATTTGCGATTTCGTATCAATTTCATGGAGAATTAATAGTTTAAGGGCAACCTTCTACTCCCAGGGATAAAATATACAAATGTTCTAACGGTGTGAAATAATGTAAGAGACACACATGAATAGTCATGTAAGAGATTATTTGCTTCATGAATACCAAATTTCTCATTTATTAACTAGATTACAGACATTCGTAACAAATTTTGATGAAAATTCAATGGAATTTCATTATAATGTGTTGGACAAATAATCAAAACTCAATGAAATGCTGTAGATAACAAAATTGATTTGCACAGCTAAAATAGTCTGCGATTAGGAAAACATTTATTCCATGTAAGTACTAACATTTTCTGCGCGAAAAGTGCTCAGATTGACGTACGTTTTTTATATATTGCGGATTGTTATGAGAACTCGATGCAAGACTTGAAATTTTTGAAAACACTTTTATTGCTGACAGAAATGAGTTTTTTAAGAAACTAACGGTCGTTATTGGTGAGCGATTCGAGTCTGAAGCAGAAATGTCCATCTGGGTTGTCCCTGAACGTTCGGTGTTTACCGCCTGATGATCGCAGAGCCCACTCGAGTTCCGGACGATCAATTATGGTGCCATTAACTGGCCTTTCCATCGCTGGAGTGGCTCGTTCTCAACGAGTTAGGGGAACTCTTATAGGTATTATGCTCTCCTTGGCTGTAGGTCCACTAGCTTGGCTGCTGGTACACTTGACCCAATAATTGGCAAAACCGACCACGGGGTGAGAAGGCAAATGTTTTGGTAGCGTCAAGTGGGCAACAAGCGTCCAGTTTGAGGGTAATTATATTAAAAGGATGGTCGCTAATATCTCTCAAAGACTTTAGGAATGGGTCAAGTATGGGTGTAAGTGGTTCACCGAAAATATCTATTCGTCATCTTCACAGTTCACTAAACATCGAATGATTCGTCACAAAAAATCCTCGATCAGGATTGACAACTAATAGATACTAGCGAAGTAAGTAATACAGTGGTTGCACCATTGTCCAGGTTTTATTAGATCCCACTTATAGGTGATCCGTTTTTACATATTTTACAGTCGTAGGTATATTTAAAACGAAAAAGAAACAAAAAACGGAACCCCTTCCATTTACCCCTTTCCAGTTTGTTGTTCCAATCATAAGTAAATTTTCTAAGTGTTCTTCTGAAAGCATCGCTCGATATTTGGATTTGACATGTGTCATTTTTGAAAAGGTTTGTTCGCATACGCAGGTTGAACCAAAAATTGTTTATAATTTGTCTGGCAAAACTCTTGGTTCCCTTGAAGTCATCACTCAATGACCTGGAAATCAAACTTGTCTTAAAATTAATGGGATTTTTTCTGTTTATTTAATTGACCCATTCCTGTATCAATAAATGTACGTATAAATTATAATTATTCCAAAATTATCTTCAAGAAGTAACCCTGAAAACAATATTCAGCATAAAAAAATCGAATTAAGAAAGAGCAAGTATGTTTGAAAAACACAAGCTTTCTTTTCCAAAACGTATATAAGAATTATATTTCAGGGCCTTTCATTTCATATCCAGCCACTTACAGTTAAAATATAAAATAAAAAAAATATATATACTATTTTTACTTATAAAAATGGTATTAACGGACGGCCTGCTGGGAGTACGGGTAGCTTTCGCTGGGTGACGTGGCTGATTTTTCTTTCTGTTCGGGTGGTATCCTAATTTTTTCCATTGGCATCCGCGGGTGGTGGGCCGTAGTTTAGAGACCTCTGGTGTAAATCAACGTTTAAACCTGAAATCGACGCTCTAACTTGAACTGAAGTTTTATGGAAACGCTGAAAATCAATGTCTGCTGATAACAGTGTAACCATCGATTAGATTAGTGAACCCGATTATTTTCAATTAATGTTCAAATCTCTGGTTAGGTAAAACAATGATTTACTTTGACCATGGTTAGGGTTTGTAGGTGAAACCGCCCATAAAGCTCCTCAAATAGAGCGAGAGTCCACGTGCTCAAGGGCGATGCATCACGCCTTCTTTAATGACGCTCATTCGTTTTCTTTGGGAGGTCATTCATAGTTTTACTAATCCCCTCTCTTCAACGCCATCCGTCGTCCACACTCTCTCTTTCTACACTCTTCTTTGGTTTCTATTCATGCCGTCTCTTCCCTATTTCCTCGAGTCGGCATTTCTCAAGTTGCACGTAATTTTCAACTCGGTGTTCCTTCAGAGGAGTTGAGCAACGGCGGGGCCATTGTTGATATTTACGGCAATTTCACGTTTCTTCACGCCTTGAATAATAGGTATTGTTCTTCGTTTGACGGAGGTTCGAGGTTAGAATTTTTAAAGTATTAGAGCTCTGGGCGGGACGGGCGTCGGAGCTGGAAATATAATTTTCTGTTTGCTGTGAATGTCAATAATGGTTCAAGGTCTAGCTCATATTTAGGTCCACACGAGGCGAGAAAGTTGGGGCTTTCTTCTAGAGAGGAATGCCATCAAGAATATGAAGACTATACGTGTGATGGAGGGTTTACATTTTTACTCTCCCAACGACCCGACAGGAAGTTATGCAATCGGTTTGAACAACTCTTTTGGGTCCCCCACAACACATGAGTCTGGAATCAAACTAAAAAGATAAATTTGTGAAGAGAAAAAATGATCGTATAGGTTCTATATTTGTTGTAATCCCCAAGAAGGATATCTAGATTTGTCTGTATTACAAATTGTATATACTTTTCTTTTTTGTTCAGCCCCAAAGATTCAATGCTGAAAATCTAAACTCAAAACGAAAGGTTATCACTCTTTTGGATTGTGTTTGGTAAGTTGGCAAAAGAACATTCATAATCCCAATGTTTGAAATTTCAGTCTCAACTCTTTTCAATGGCACAACTATATTCCGGCTAAACCTATTCTGGTTTGTTCAATCGGTTAATAGCGTTCAATTCATTGAGTGCGATAACTCCAGTTTTTTCCACACATTTTATTCTTTTAAAAAAGTTCTTTAAGGAACGATGGAGATGCCCTTGCCTCGTTAGTTATTCATTGGGTCATTCACTCATTTCCCTTGGGAAAGCCTTAAAACTTGAATAACACCGTAATTGTTATACATATATTATTATTGCATCATTATTTATTATATGCACTCAACTAGACCTACATGTACAGAAGAACATTGTTTGGAAAGATTATGTTTTGCTCTTTTTTTTTTCGATCAACTTATGGAATTTATCTTAAAATGAGTACGATTAATAAAAACCGCTGTCCCGACAATGGGTTTTTTCTTCTGCGGAATTTTCTTGGAACATGAAGGTATTCCAAAGGGCCCAAAAAATTCTTTATGGAGGTATTCTGGAAAAAAGTTTCAGATTTTACCGTTTAGTTGAATGTTTTTTTTTTTTGCTTGCACACACTATTCCATCTTATCAGCTACATACA
The DNA here is from genome assembly GCA_031894815.1 of Creontiades dilutus. Taxonomy (NCBI): domain Eukaryota; kingdom Metazoa; phylum Arthropoda; class Insecta; order Hemiptera; family Miridae; genus Creontiades; species Creontiades dilutus. The sequence continues at coordinate 314,439 of JAVIWC010003095.1, forward strand.
CAGCAACTGATTGGTAATCAAAAAAGTTTTAACTTTCACAAAACTACACTACACTTAGCTGAATATAAACATACATGGATATTTCACAACACTACACTACACTTAGTTGAATATAAATATACATGGATATTTCACAACACTACACTACACTTAGTTGAATATAAACATACATGGATACTTATTCATGTTGGTGATTCATTTCAGACGATAACTTTCCTGAAAATTGAGATTAAATTCGTTCTTTCGCTGAAGAAACAAACACTCTAAAATTAAGAATGAGTTTGTTGCGCGCCACTATTTGAGCAAAGGAAGTTTGTCAAATCATAAAAATATATTAAAATCACAGAAATTTCACGAAACGGCTGAAAATGAGTGAATTTCATTTAAAGCAGAATACTCAAAATAATTTTGTTACTCACAAAGTTCTTAAATACCAATAAAGTTCAACAGAAATATATGGAAACTTATGACATTGACTCCAACGAACTTTTTCCCGATGAACCGATGATCTTAGTCACAATTATTCGGTGAATAGATTATTTATTCAAAATCATCAATCAATGTTTATTCCATATTTTGTCGTTCGATACGTAGGTATCACTATTTTGTTGAATAACCTGTATTTTAGTTGTTACTATGGATTCCATGAGTTGATGTATTGTTATTGTGTGACTGGTCTAGAGTTGACTGAAGTAGCCCATTATTGAAAGTTATTAATAAAGTATGTTCGAACGTGTGATTGCAAACAATATGGATCTCGATTAACACTGCGTTGAATGTTTTCCTAAAACAACATTGTAGAAGAAACGTATGAAATTGAATTTTTGATTAGAATGTATCATTATTAGTAAGATAGTCTCATTAAAGCACCATTTTGATTGAAGTAGAAAACTTATGGATGGGAGAAGGCAGGGCGTCAATAAATTGTGAGGTACGAGTCATAAAATCCAGTATTAATACCTCTTGCATTCAACATTTATAAATGTTAACATTTACAAGTGACCAAAGTCACGACTCATAGGTCGATGTGCTGGGATGGAACTCGGAGTACTTTTTTATATCTCGGAGAGAAACTTTAGGCACGACCGAGTTGAAATTGCGTTGCAACCTGCCGCCTCGGGGCGCACGTACGTCGCGGGCATTCCTTCTCTCATGTTCGCTTTTAAATGGAATCCTTCAAGAGCAAGAGACTCAAGTTCAAGGACGGGTGTTGGAGGTAAAAGCTGTAAAAAGAACAAAAAATGGCGAAGCCCGATCCACCAGTAAAAACTCGGTCTCAAGCTTCCTGCGTTCAAGGCTTCAGTCCAACCGCCGTTGTTCGTGGATCTCCAACCTCGAGTAACGATTCATTAAATTCTCCTGAAGGGGATTAACTATATTTCATCGTTATAAGAAAAACGGATGTTTTGCATTCAGGGTAGAGGTTCCAATTTTGACACGATACATATTTGAGATCTTTCTTTCTTGATGTATTCATTTTTCATTCTGATTCGTTTCTGCCCATCCTCGAGTGCGCATTTTTAATTTGGTCGCCTATCCATTCCCCACCCGGTCAGCTTTGCGGTGCATGGATTTTTAACTTCAGATTTTCTGTAGTAAAGGAGCTCCGAAACACAGATGCCTTATGTTCATTAGTATCTTATTTTAGTACTGCTGATATTGTTATCCTCTACAACATAACTAATAACATTTTGAATCGCCTGGATTTGCTCTCCATGTTATTTACCCATTTTCCCAAGATTGCCAGCTCATAAAAATGACCTCTGTTTCACATGGCCTTTTCTTTTAGACAAATTATGTATGAAGTAGACTACTCCTTCGTTTAATGAACCTAGAAACCGGCAATGGATATGACGTTTTATTCTATTCGTTATCAACCTTTCAATCAGTGCTGATTACAGTTGGCCAAAAAATATATAGGATAATTAAAATGAATTATGATTTCCACTGGCTTTTTTGACATTTTGTCAACTTGCCTTTCTATCGGATTCTATTGTGGACCATTCATTATCCTTGACAAAAACTACAAACACCCAACAACTGTTCTCATTACATTCGAAATCTGGCGATGGATATCATTAGTATTGTGGTATTAGCTGCTAAGTTACATCAAGATTGGATCAACTGTGTGTGAGGGTATCTTAATTATTATTGCCAAATGATGGTAAAAGTAAAATTTTCAATAGTGAAATTCAGACACGGTGGACCAACATGATGCGAACGTTATTTCCATGCACGCCAATTATTCAGGACCTAATGAATCAAGTTCACTCAAATTGGGAGACTAGTTGAAATCAGTATCAAATGATCAATACCAAATTATGAGCACTTTGCGGGTAGATTCAAGAAGGCTCAGAATTAGAGTGTGCTCAATTATTAACTTTGTTATGAGTGGCACAGTAATCATGATGCCCAAAAACTTTTTAGTTATTGATATTCAGATGCGAAAGCTTACACATTGTGTCATTGAGTACAGTACCGCTATATGTTTTCTATTGGTTTCGTCCACCTTAATTAGTTAGTGCCTACTTCTATCATAGTAGAGAACAATTTGATCAATTACAGAATAATTTCAATAATTGTATTTTAACAAGTTGTAGAGCGATCATCACGTTACAATGAGGAGATCATTATCTATTTCCCCCCGTTGTCTTCAATTTCTTGTTATTAACGGTAAAAACAACGTTTATTTGAGAACAAAGACATTTCCTCAAGAATAAGACAAATTTATCTGATATAAACTAATCCAATAAGATTCTCTTAGTGACAACCAAAACACCGGTATTTCGGTACTTGGGTAGGTACACTGGGATTGAACCTAATCAATTTTCGAGCAATAAAGTACTTGGTCGGTCACTGATGCCTGTGAAAAATTGTAGTTTACGGAAATTCATCGATGTAAATTATTACACAATGGCTTTTGTTTCTGTATTAGATGGCCCTTACTAGTAAATCAATGATCTACGTTTATTATACGTTGTGTTTGTACGTTATCTAAACTGTTATATACCTTGAAATTGTATTCTAGATGCCTTAAAAAGAGCTTCGATCTCGCAGATCGATTAGAATAATTCACAGGAGAATCAGCCACAAGAATCCATCAGCGGATCAGTGAGTATTCATACCTTGTAATTGAATTCTAGGTATGCGGAAGACGGTAGGATGACTTTGTTACAAAATAACTACTCGAACACCAACATTTACAAGTAAGTCCCTCTGTGAAAGTCAAAGCTGATGTCAAAAAACGAAATTTTTTTAATAACCTGTAGCCATAACTATACGATACATTGAAAGAGATGAAATAAAACACCTACCCACGCTCCACATGTCGCAAATCCTTTTGTAACCTAACATAAGTCTTGAAAAATCCCGTCTTCAAAAAGAGCTCTTAAACTCAAAATTCAAAAAGCAACTGTATCAGTTATCAACTGATTACGTAATTGAAATTTCAAGGATTACTCTCATGTTGATGCTCTTTTTTTTAACGCGCCATTTGGGAGAGAGAAAAAATCTACGTAGTGAGCCCATTCAATACCTTTAAATTGTTTATATCAATAAACAACATGAAAACATCAATATGACAATTTTCTACTCTTAGATAATCCGTTTTTTTAAATACTTCAGGCATTTGATTTCGCCTTCTTAGATTGATCGGATTTTGGTGTCTACATCTATATCTCAACCGAGTTCCAAATGTTTGACCCAAGTTTCATCAAATTTGATCCAGTAGTTTCGGAGAAAAGCTGAACAGACGGATTTTTTTTTTGGTCAATTATTAAGGTTGATAATTGAAAAAAATAAACCAACCGACAATATAGGTATAATACACTCGAGTTTAATACAGATTTTAAAACCAGAATTAGTTTTCATGGCGCACCGCTATATCGGCGGTTTATATTGGATATATTTGCTTGTATAACCACCGCAAACACCTATGCCGACGCCGTTAGAGGGAGGGCATAGGAAGGTCTTGCTATTGTAATTGGAGTGATATTGATTTTCAATATCAATGTGGCTATAATAAATCGAATTGTAGACAATAGCGGAGAGCAGCACTGCAGACTAAGCTTTCAGGAAATTAAAAGTTCGTGGGGGTAACGTTATACGCTACACCCACCATCTCGTGTTGGTATTTATTGCCTTTATCCGAATTAAGTGAACCGCTAGAACGGAGAGAAAAGCTCAGTGCAATGCAAAAAAAAAACCTACTGTGAACAATAATTCGGTTTAATTCATGGTGAATCTCTTCGAATTCCTTTCTATTGTGGATTACCACTGGTTACGGATTTTCAGTGTAAAAACTTAATGTCAGAAGATATAGGTAAGAGTTAATCTAATGTAAACGCTACGGATTAATCTAGAGATATTGTTTTAAGGAAAGTGAAGCGAAAGGATTACGACCATATAATAATGAATGAAGAGGAAATTATGAATGAATTAAATAAACTACAAATGGCATCGAAAGATGTATATATATTAAATTATTAAGCTACATCAGGAATGAATCAAAAGTAAATCAGAATTAACTAGCCAGACTTCAAGGAATTTATCGTCGTTAAATTATTAAGCCCTCGTCAAAAAGTAAATCAGAATTAACAGCAATCAGAATTAACAGCCAGACGTCCAAAGAATTTAACTGTATGGTTGATTGCAGACATAGTACCTACCAATATATGGTAGTAGGAACTCCTTTACGTTGAAACCAACTTAAAACTAAAATGGCCTCAATATTACTGACAAGGGAGATCTGGAGTTTGAATAGATGAACATTTTCAAAGAATTGTTCACACGTAAAAAACAACTGCATTAGTGAGTAATTGATGCTAAAAATAAAATGCCTGATTGCTCAATATTATGGGATCACGTTAGTATTTTATTGTGGCATTTCGAATGTATACGATGTAGAAGACAATGATAATCGATGACCATTGTAACTTGGTGTCACTTCCATTGATTTCTGAAGAAATAGGGTTGAAATGTAAGAAATCACTTTTCTCTAAAATGAATTCGTTTTTCAGATAGATTTGAAAATTTAATTTCAATGACTCGATTACCAGCTCTTAAAATGAAATTTTGTAGAAGTAAAAGTGCTAAAGAGTTGAGTGAGATGGAGATTCTCGTTGATGATGTTACTAACTTCGATTATTGTAATTAATGTTTTGTGAATTCCATTTTCTTTCCAGCTGTTGGTTTGTGTTCGGAATTACGTCTAAAGCCCAACATAAGATACTTCCTTAACTCGCAAATATTCCTTCGAGCTATAACTCCTAGTATAAAAGTGCTAAAAAGTTGATAGCTGAAAACATTATATTTTTGTTCCGCGCGTTGATATATGTTACGAACGTGGATTATTGTAATTAATATTTTATGAATATCATTAGTTAACAGCAGCTCGTCCCTGGCAGTGTGACATCAGTTGTACTTGAAACTTACCTGAGAATTACGATCTAAGATTTATTTTGTGTTTTATTAGCTATAAAGCTATAACTCCCTAAATTTACAAGATGTTCAACACCATTTTTTATCTCAAAGATTTCAGATTTTTGTTTGAAAATGTGCTAACCGTGTGCGATAACATTGAAAATGTGGTGGAATCGCGGGTGAACTATGGCCAATTTTTTTTTCAAGATTCGGTCCCATCCCTTCCAACAGTTAAGCTGTAACAGTGAAGAAAAACAAAGAAAAAAAAAAAAAAAAATCAAAACTTTGGACTGGAAAAACTAAAATGGATTACTAATCTAACCAGAGGAAATTGTCATTTTTTAAATAAATAAAATTATCATTTAAATTAATGAAATAAATAAATTATTTGTTAAATAGATAAAATTATTATTTAAATTATTTATATAGTTTTGAGTCCAACACGTATTTTTCATCTAGTAAATAATGAAACTCGAAGTGCTTAATAATCAAAACCGTTTTGTGTATTCAAATAACAACATTTTGAGAGCCTTTGGTTTGTATAAAAGTTAGAAAATACATTTTCAAAAACCTTTGATCTACGATTCATGACCGAGTACCAGTATGAATAAAATATGTACCGAAAGAAAGGTTCACTGTTCAATTGAGAAAGCAGATGGTTTTAAATAGTGAAAAAAATAGTACGGTAAGTTTTAGAAAAACGTAGACATTGCTACTAGGCAGGTATGATTGACGATGTTCTATCAGATGACGATGCGACTTCTGATGTTTACTTGTGTTACTCATCCACTACTTTGGAACCATTCAAGGCAATGGGATTAACTCCATCAACGGTAAGAAGTATGCAAATTCACCTCTTGAACTCAAAACAAATCATCGGACAATGATTCAGTGAATTATGACAGTCCTGCAGGATGACGCGGCGCCGCGTTATCGCAGAACGATCACTGATTCGGTGACGGAAACCGCATGGGGATTCGCGGTTCATACAGTCGGATGATTCAATCACAACGAAGGCCCTTTGGTATATCTTTAAAAAACAACAAGGAGGAACATGAGTTTAATGCGGATACCATTATTATTGAACATTTTAAACCGAAAAGTTATCGTCCACCTCTCGAGCAAACTAGGTCCTATTTGATATAGATTTGGATGGTATTGATGTCTTATTCACACCACACAAAGGGGTAGTGAGTAATAAGTCAATATTAATGATTTATTATTTACTACCCCTTTGTGTGGTGTGAATAAGACATCAATACCATCCAAAATCTATGTCAAATAGGACCGAGTTTGCTCGAGAGGTGGACGATAACTTTTCAGCTTAAAATGTTCAATAATTACCCTTTTGAAATAACCATGAGAAAAAGATGTTGAAACCCAATTTAATTAATTTTCAAAGTAGAAAGATTTCCAAAATTGAATTTAAAAAAAAAAAAAAAAAAAAAAAAAAAAAAAAAACCACCCATCAAAGCTACTTTACCAAAGTTTATGAAATTGTTCTCAATTGATCCGGCATGTGCTACTATTCTCGTCATCTTGATCAATCTACCGTAAGGGATTAAAATTAAGGACTAAACTATCCAGAAATTGAAATCTCAAAAACTTGTTATTTGGTTAGTTTTTGTTTGATTCAGATAGAACACACGGTAGAAGGCACGGTTCAATGGCAGTCGTGGCTGAAGTGTTATCATCTTGAGTGTAATTACAAGGTATAGAGGCGCGAGGTGTTGAGTACCACAAAGTGCACGTAATTCACATGAGACTCATTTACGAAGAAAGACAAAATAACACTCTGTGTAATAATTTGCACCTTTTTTATCAATATAGAGAAGAATTTGCTCTTCTCGCTTCAAAAAATCAGGGTCAAATATACCAGTTGTTGAATATATTATTACAAGCCGATGATCAGATGGATCAGGATATACCTTACTGATATCGGTATTACCCTCACGGGTGCAGTGTCGAGCAACTTCGTTTAATTACGGTTTCGAAGCAGTGCAACTTTGTCTTTGTTTCTTGTAGTCCTCTGTCTCAGACTTGTTACTTATGGAGAAACATGTGGAACAAATGAGAGAATGTGAACTACGTGTTGTTATGGTGTTGTTTAGTAAAACGTCATAGTTAGGTTTCCCGATTTAGGATGATCCAGAATGTTTAAACTATAACAGCATTGCTAAACCATCCTAGAAACAGATCCTACTACTAATGTAGATTAATGTAACAACCACGAAAGCAATTTATCATTTCAAACATTGTCAGAAAACATGTTGTTAAGTGATAATGGTTGCGGTGATTGGTTAAGACTGTTGAATTAATTAGACAGCGTTTCTTCCACATTTACACAGCCAGTATTGAGAATCTTCCCTTGGGGGTATGGATTTCTTAAACACTGGTTTTATATGAGGCAGGAATCATTATAAAGATGCTGGTGATCTTTTAACTAATCACGATCTCGTTAAAACTTGTCACATATTTACTTTATTAATCCCGACACGCTCCTGGAACTCATCCAATACTCGGGTCTAGACGTTAAAAGAAGACATATCTCACGAATCAAATAACCATTACTATTTTAAAAACCCAAGCGTGCCTTCCTTACATATACAGTGGGTAACACTTAGAACGGCATACTCGAATATAACATGAAACTTGAGGATTGAGATTCCATACTCATGTTCATGGTGCTATTTAATAATTACATGATAAAAACAGTAGTAAAAACACCATACTGGAAGAATAACCTGATTTTTCAAAGAAATAACTCATTTTACCAGGTCCAAAAGTGGTAAAAATTGAAATTTTCGAAGTTTATTCCATTTTTAGACGCTCTGAAACGATTACAGAATACTTTGATGGTCTTGGCAGTGAGAAGAACCGGAATTCACTCTGATAGTTCTCCAAATATAGACGAAACAACGCTCTCGAAACCAATACAAAACACCGGACGATGATTCAGAGCGTCACAGCCAACATGATGACGCGGCACCGGCGTCGTGTTTTCGTAGAAGAGCAACGCGTGTGGGTTGGAGTTGCCAAGAGGGCGCAGATGGTTGAAAAAAAAAGAAAAAAGTTAAGTCCACAAGTCTTGGTGTAGGTTGAAATCTTCTATATAACGCATGAACATAGTCACATTAAGAAGCATTTACTATTTTTTGATTGCTAGAATTAAATAAGATTTAAATTCAATGGCGGTAACCCTATTTCAGCCGCACTTCGTTCAAGACATACGTGATCTATCTGTTCAGGGATGACCCGTTAATCGGTAAAGGGGTCTCTCTCCATGTTACTAAGCACGCGAATATTGAATAAAAACGCAATGGCTTACTTGTGTTACGATTCAATGAGCTTCGCTATAATATTGGCAAACATTGTAACGAGATGAATCGAATGGTATTTTCTGTACCATCTATCATCATCAAAATCATTCTTTCCTTTTACTCTTCAGGGGAGCGTAGGGCTTCTATAAATGCCCACCACCGACGACTGTCCCAAGCCAATAGCTTCACCTTGTTCCGTGTACGGGACTTCTTCTCGGCCTCACGCAGTACTATATCCCTCCAGCTTGTTTCCAACTATATCCTTCGTTGTCCGTGAGGATTCGATTCAAGTACGCCTTTGAAATTATTGTCTCTTGACAGCGTTTATTCCAGCTATTCATGCTCCACTTTCGGTATCCTTGTCATTCACTTCACTTCAACATTCGATATTATACAGGAACTGTAATATGAAGACCTGGATCTTTTTGTTGATGGCGGTAGTGTATCCCCAGGTTCCAGAGTCCAATACAAACGTGTAAAACATTTGACTGAAAGATGCGTAGTTTGGTGGTTATGAAAATATTTTTGGATCTCCGAATCGGACAAAGCTGAGTAAAAACACCTGCTTTATTAGTTTTGACTGCTCCTCAAGGCCCTTTATTCAATATTTTGACGAAATACTCCCCAGGTAAACAACCGGGTCAGGATGCTCTACAGGGGACGTTTTGTAGTTATTAAGGGTGGTTCTATGACCCATGGGTGATGGATATGGTTAGTTGGCCCCTTCCCGATTTTAGAATCTATCGCCTTGGGAGATGAATCGAACGTCTGCAAGCGTCTGGATCATCCTCTGAGCGTGGCAGAGCATTATCAATGCATCCAGCTCATTGGAAGGGGCAACTATACCATTCCATCACCTCACACTAAATATCGTGGGCTAGATCTCCATTGTTGCCCTGTAGATGTAGATTTATATAACAAAAGGTATAACAAAATATTATCAAATTCATCTTCCCAACCCTGCATCTCAAAAATTCGATTCACTATGTCACTCGTCAAACCACACGATGATGCGGCGCCGAAGATGACCCCTGACGATGGAGCCCAAGGCGAAACGCGTGGGGATTTGGGATTCCTAGGAATAGATTAGTCAGTATGCCCGCCGGAGTGGTCGACAACACGTGGGCTTATCATCACGCGCAATCAGGACGGAAGCGCGAGTGGGTAGCGGCGTCGCGTCGTAACAAACGACCGCCTTCTTTTTTACTGCAGGGCCAATAAAATATAATTAACCTCAGACGCGATCTGAGACTTCCCTGTTCACCATATGGTTCGCCCTTCACGAGGAAAATACCTTCCGAATCGATCGTGAAATAAAAAAGCACAAGTATGACTCACCATACTGTAACTCTGATATGCCTTTATTGGCGTTCTGGATCGTTAAGCATATCCGTACGGTTGCCGACAGACAACTCCGAGCCAATCGCATTCGACACGATTGTTAATGTAGGCATGCAGTAGATAAGTAACACCACTAGCACACACTCTGCATGTATTATTCTCATTTTTGTTTCCCTCACTTACTTCTTTCTCAATAAAAACCTCTTTTATATACGATGATGATGATGATAACGAAGCCAAAAACCTTATCTGAAATCACACAATTGCTCTCCATAAAAATCAGCTCAATTGGACGGATGAATCAAAACTCCTTCGATTGTGTCGATATTTTTAGATTCTGAGGTATGCTTTTACATGAATATCGAGTTTTGTTCGATGAATAGGGAAAATTAAGTTTAAATAGTAGTATTTATTACTGAATTCGGTTACTCCATTACAGATAGTAACATCCGATTCGTTCTAATCAGAATTCGCTACGTAGGAACATTTTGATTGGACATGATACGGTGTCTATAATTAGCTGGATTCTGCTTCTGGAGGATTTTCTCGTCTAGACGCCGTTCGAGTTGCGGAAGAGCAGGGTCGTGGGATTAGCCGGTGTTTTCCGTCCCCACGGCGAAACGGAGAAAGGAGATGATGAGGCTCGTGTTTTCGCTGACCCCATCAACGAGATGGGTACAACACGGGGCGCTGGCACGGACGAATACTGGTGTTGGTGCTCCTTATACTCTCCCTGGTAGCTTGTCTTTGTTAAAGCCCTTACGAAGTTTCCCTGCAGTAAGGTTCAGGGGTTGCATCTCATAACTTCTAATTGTACATCCAACTGTTATTATTTCCAGTAGCGTGGAATATAAAGTTATCAAAGCAATCTAAACAAAAGTTATAATAACTGATATCAAAGCTATAGCAAAACTGACACTCCTGTTCGTAAGTTGATGATTTCACCATGAAAAGTATTCCTAAGAATACTAGGAAAACCAAAAAGCGTGCGCAGTAATTTCAATAACTATTTATTTTTCTTAATTGGTTGGTTTTAAAACACACAAATACTGTCAATTTTGAACCTAATGTTTTTTGTATCACCACAAGGAAAGCTGTTGAACAAAGCCCTGATGTGAAAAAAAAGAGGTCAACCCACTTAAGCAGGATATTTTCCTACTAAGCGACACTTGATTGAAGTTTTTTCTGCTAATATCGTAAAAGATCTGCTTCAAGGACTTGAGGACACATTGATTCATGGACACGAGAATAAATTGGTTTAGGCATTTTTGAAACGTACACATCGTATAGAAATTTCATTCGAAGAACGTTTTTCTTTCTTTATTCAAAAGTAATTGTACTTCACTCGTATCACTGTTCAACAGAAAGCTTAGGAGGATACGGGTTAATACGATATTGCCATAGCCATACGCCCACTTTACTGTTGATAGTAACTGATAGTAAGATTCAAGAATTCAATTATCGCCGCTAGTTTTAGCTAAAGAACATTCAATTCATAGCTATTTAAACAAAAAAATTAAATTTTGTCACCGTGATAATAGTTTTAATGCAATGATGTCACATACCAAGCAAACAGACATGTTGACACCTTTAGCTGTGGTCCTAAGGATGAAGAGATGCCCTGAAAATATACCGCGGAATGGCTGCCAAGTGGGGAATGACAATAGAAACCCTTGTCCAATTACGTAGAGTGGGGAAAAAACCGGGTTGATGCTCTGTGGTTGATGAGTGGCGATGCGAAGATACGAGTAGTAGCGTGGTGACCTGGCTGCTAAGTCAACAGGTGTCTTTGGGCCTCCTATCCTTACACCATCTGAGTTCATTCTGCTTCACATTGAAATCATCTGATAAGATGCAACATCAAGTACCTGCGGCTTAATTTTGATAAATCCCTTCCGATAGACGCCCATGAGAAGGTTGTTACCAGTAGATAAATTTTGAACAGTTTAGTCCTTTAGCTCTAGACCTTTTCCTATTCTACCTGCATTTTTAAATAATATTCTGACATATTATGTCAGAATTATTTATCATAGTGCACCAGCAGTAAGGTATTGTAGCATTTTGATCAACGGATTCTTTAGAAACTAGTAACTAGCAATAATGAGGTTTAATTACTTGAATTCAGGTCCAGAAATCAGGTGTATATTCCTAGGCTATTGAAATGAATCCTCTGACATCGACTTGCCTCTTCCTGCTTCATACCCAAATGATGAAATTAGACCTAGCATCGTTACTATGGTATTTTGTAAGCTCCACAAAAAGAAAGGAATCAACTATGACATTTTGGTTAGCAAAGAGTGTATTCTACTTGTTCCAATAAGTGTCAAGTGATAATTTAAATTGACCAATGAATAAACTTATTTTTAATTATGATAGGACCTTGTCGAATAACCACAAAATGGATATCAATAATTGAAGAAAGAAATTTGATGCTATCTATTCATTGAAATTTAATAATTATTATTAAAAATGAATAATGATAGTCTTCGAAAATGATGAAGTCTTCAATTTATATAAAGTCACCTACTGTTGTGCACCGCCATTTATGTGATTCTGTTTGTTATACATTATCTAATTATTTTATTCTAAATCAACTATAACAATCTAGAGGAATTAATCAATAAGCGAACTAGTGTGAGTAGTTAGTTAGTGTTAGCAACTAATGATGTATTTTAGTTTCCATTGGAAGTATATTTTTAGTTTGCCATCAATAACTCCAAACGTTGATACGTGGGTAGATACATGTGTCATGCAGTTGAGTTTTCACGAATTATGTAAATAAGTAATTCAAAAATCATAATAATTGTTTCCGCCATAATGAAATAAATTAAAAACTGAACGCTAGTAACTAAAATTGTATGCCCTACACAAATCTTAGCAACCATAAATGAAAATCGTAGTTTTAGAATGTAAGAAACCTAGATTCTTAGATTAGAATAATTACGGAAAAAATGTATGATAATCACCGTCATTGAAATAATGAAATCGCATGTTACGAAAAGAACGAAAAAGGAAGCGTCGAGAAATTATACCGGCTGACGAATATGAAAGCTTTAGCCTATCTTTGGCTAAATGGCAGGAAAGTAAGCAAGTTATGTGAGCATACAATAACTGGAGTCGTACAAAAGACTGATAAACTGAACTCATCGGTAGTCTTTTTGTTCTTCTGGTAAAAAGATCGTTTAATTACGATCCGAAGATCAAAATAATCTCCGCACGGAAATTATTAATAGGAAGTTAAGGCGAATAAATGTTTTTCGGCAGTCCACTGAATGAGTTCATTCGGGTAATTCACTCGCGGAGGTGACCCAGGGATTTGAGAACACTTGTGGGAGACCACTCGAACATTCCATCCGGTAATATCATCCTTTACCGGTTTATGTTGCAAGTCAACAGTGAGGATTGGGTCTTGTAAAACCATGACTCAAGCAAGTTAAAAGCCATACTGTGTGATAAGGAATCAACCAAATTTGAGGAACGTTCTTCTTAAACATAGTATCTACCTAACAAATTTTGTGCAAACAATCTCTCAAACTTTGACAAAAAGAAATGTGCATAACATTCAAGTAAAATGGGGAGAATATTTTTTAGCTCTTGAAATTATGAAATAAACTTTACGATCAACGTTTTCTCAGTGAGATTATGATAGACAAATAAGTGCACACATTTATTGATGTGCCTCCTTATCTTTGTGGTTTTAGCGAATATCTTTGGTTAAATCCTTAGAACTTGAACATTTTACTGTGCTCTATATTGAGCTGTGTATTTAACTTTTATAAATTGAAATACCTGATGGTTGTATCTCAATGCTAATCGCTTGCCATGTTTTGGGTTGAATGGCACCTTCATACCGCGCGTTTTACGTGTTTAAATAATCCAGTGGGTGTGCAGTCACAATTATCCCCATTTTTTTAGAGTGAATTTTTCAAAAACGAAGAATTTAGAAACTTATTTTTCAATTTCAAAACCATTTAACTACGTGTTGTTATATAATTTAGTAAAAACAAAAAAATGTATGCAAATGCGACATTAAACCGTTGAAATTTGTTGTAACGACAACGCTAATACTTTTAAATGAGGGTCCTACTCCGGAAAATCGGAAGAGTATTGCGTGACATTAAAGTGAAGTTTTTGATAGAGATACATTCAGGATAAATGAGCACTATATTACTTTCTCACCGTTGAGATTTGGATTCGTGCCGTCATGATGGGTCAGTAAAAAATCAAGGTATAAAGTCCCATAATCTCCGAAATTTCCTTACCTACGTTACATGACTGAATTTCTCATTATCGTCAGGCAGGTACAGAATGCAAAATGACTCATACGAGTCTTAATACTCTTAACAGGTCTGAAAGGTAAATGTAATTAGTAGAATTTGATTTTAGTCTTTGAGCTTGCAACTCGTGGTCCCAACTGGCGTGCAGACTTAACAAAAGAGATTGGACTAATGAGCTTTCGAGGTGTCGGTCGTCCAGGAAACGCGGGAGGTATCACCGATGTAAATTGGCGCTGAGAAGCGGACGGAGCGTGCTTCTATCCCAGAACAGCTTTGTCTGGCCGCACCTCGGGGGTCTGAGCACTGGAGACCGAGACCATTTATCAAAATCTCTTTGTTTGGTGGGCCCTTGTGCAAAAGAGATTCTGTTTCTGCCCTGAGGGAGGGGACCCCAGAACGCGGTTCCGTTTCTAATGAATGACGCTCGACCTCGCCGAGTGAGGAGAGAGACCCAAAGTAATTGAGTGGGTGACAATAAAAAATTGTTCGTGAAAATACGTGCTTCGGCGAAAGGGAGGTGGCGAAATTAAAAGAGCCTCCGGGGATTTTTTTATTTCACGGACAGACCGAAAGGGATCGGTACGTTAGATAAATGCGAAAGGTGTCAGACGGACGGAACAAACCCTGAGTCATCAATCATAACGAACAGTCCGACACACAAGAGTCGTAATTATACATCAGCAGTTTCTGGAACTGGGGTACGCCTGCCCTTGGGAAACACCCCTGTGCTTATCTGTGGGCACGCGAACAACACCTACAAATCACTATGACGCTTGGGATTTATGAGCGCAATATGTATCCACCAAAATACACTTCCAAACAAACATATGCCGAAGCACGGAGTCATAAAAGTTCACCGGTCTCTTAATTTTACTCAGCATTCATGTTTTTCAACCGAACCAATTGAAAATTCATGTTGAAGAATTTCTGAAATTCATGTACTCCGTGGAATACTAAGACAAATAATATTTAATGGTCTTAGCCAACATGCAAAATAAAATTTTATCAAAGCAAAGAGAGCAACTTCCTAAAAAGTGTTTTTTTTAAATTGTCGAATAATGGCTAATTCTTCCCTCACGTGGGCTCAAATCTAAAGTCTTGATCGTCATATGACGATATTATGCTATAAACGAATTGAAACTTCCGTTGGATCAATCGTAGCTTGTATTGAAACTTCAGTGAATAATTTTATCATGAAAACTTAATCCATTTAAACTTTTCAAAACCATGAACGCTCAACAAAAAGTTGCGGTTGGAATTAAAGTTGAATAATTACCCTTTTTCGAACTGCCAAAGTCAGTTCAATGTAATATTAACAGTTGAAGTCTTCACAGAATCCGTACCTGAAACAAAAAGAACCACATGAATATTGTGGAAGTGGTACACCAAAATAATGTAAAATCTATTGATATATTATCGATATGCAGTATGGTACTTAATATGATATGAATTATATTCGATATAACACATAGAACAACTTTTACTGGTTGTTGTAACCACCGGGTTCTAGAATGATTCACTAGATACGTAGAGTGTCGCAAAAAGAAGATTCATGGGCAGCCCTGGAACTTTTTTTTCTCGTTTTCCGAAGCACAGTTCATTCCCTTCGATTCTGTGATTATGAACATTGCGAAATTGGATCAATCTGACAGCTGGTTACTGAGAAACACAACCGGCCAGCTTTATGATTGAAAGATGAATCAACGATCATAAATTAAATGCACCTCTCCCACTCAGGACGCAATAAAACCGTAAAAATCAAACCCAAACATGCATATTTCATAAATCTATCCAAATGGCATCCCGGTTTAATATTGAATCTACAACTGAAGAAGTTTTAGATCGAATTCATAGATAATCAGAAATGTTTCAAGTACTTCAGGACAAGAATACTGTGAATAGTAAAGTCGGTCTTCAAAGCATATTTTTTGCTTCAAATACGTGCATGCTCAAAATTCATAATTCAAATTAAACATTAGTCAGGCCAAAATGCATTTAAAATTAAGCTCCAAAACTGTAAATTTTTGTGTGCGAGCTAAGTGGAGTCGCATTTATTAATGAATCAACCACAACTCCTTTTTTACTGCGGAAGTAATGGAGTTGGATAATTGTTGTAGACTATGAGATACAGATTCTGCCAAAATAAATGTCTCAGTAATCATTTTTAAAGTTGATCAGATAATACACTTTTAATTAAGAAGTTGATAAGTGTTGATATACATGTACCTACACGCTCATAAAAACATAGTCCTTTGTCGTTATTCATCAGCCAACCCATTTAATAAAATTTTAATTATCTGTACGAACTTGGATATTGTGATTATATTATTCTGGTATCACAAACTCATTGTTCCTACCCCGAGGGTCGCCTGCGTTCATTACCCAAAAATTTGTCAGGGGGCAGACTGCGTCATTGAAATTCTTGGGGGGGGGGGGGGAGGGGGTTCCATCAGAATTTTTGGGGCGGTAAAGTTGATTGAAACAGTATTAAACGTGACGACATTCAAAAATTTATTGCATCACTATATAGAACATAAATAATAATGAACCTATTAATTAATTTAAATATGGTTTCTTTTGCAATCTGAAAATGTGTAAATGACAATGACAGAGCTCGAAGATTGATTTACATTTTTGTTTTGTGGAGGGGGTACCAACTTACATGTGGAGCTGGTTCTAAGTTTGGGGGGTGCGTCATGAAACTTGGAGTGGTGGGGCACTCCTGAATTAGTTATTAACATTCTTCGTTATTTGGTTTAAAACCCTCTGTCACCGACAGTGCTATTTGTACCGATCCGACATTAATACCAATTCGATATGTTTACCTTTTGAGAGAATCGCAATTCGTTTAATTCGAACCGACTGACGAAGAATGACAATGGAATCCCTTCCAATATTGACTCATACTTAGGGTCACTCCAGGCATACCGAGCTCGTTAGATCAAATCAGACCGAGCAAACTTTGAATTGTCCTCGCTGCGGAATCAATCCCTCACAGTCCTTACAAATATTGACGCTGGCGAATCCTTTCCTACCTCCCTCAAATTTTTCTGGTTCTATTTTTTTTTTCCATTTTTAAAAACTTCCAAACAAAAGATAACTCAACAGGGCGTGTACGCACATAATTACGTGAGTTCACGGTCGCATACCTGGTCCAACGCTACGTGCTTTGTGAAAACCAGTTTTTTTTTCACTCGACCCGGTTTAGAAGATATCAAGGATGGGAGGGAGTTTACGCTTCCAGTGAAATTTCCATATCTACCGTACAATCTTATTCGGTAAATATGGTTTTAATTATCAATTTTATGATGTTACAAGCAACTGGTTGAAGAACCCCATTTATTTAATAGGTTTTCAGTAACCTATTGAGAGAATCGCAATTCGTTGAATTCGATCCAAATCAATTTAGTGTAACGAATTATTATATAGTTCCAATAACAGGGTCATAATTTTATAAAAATTTTATTATCGTTGATACGTCGATATCGTTGAGTTCTGAAGAAACTCGATAGTAATTTTCAATACGAGTTGACGTTGTAAGAATCATATTATAAGAATAACCATAATACTTGCTTATTTGAACAGGGAGCCCTCATGTAGTGTAGGGCATATTTATATTCATGAATACAAATACGAATATATTCTCAGAATACATTATGTGTGAATATAAATACGAATACATTCGTATTTACACTCGATTTTGAGAATACGAACGTATTTATATTCAATGACTATAAATGTTATTCATACGTGTAAATACGAATTCAAATTCATTCGATTTCTCGCTTCTGAAGTAGCGCAGCTTCGTATCCCTAGCTGACGGTCAAAGCACAGCTTTTCTCCCAAAACGAAATATCAATTTTTGGTCTCATGGGATTATGAAAATTATGTACATCTTCAATCGCTCTGTGATCAACTTCCTTGCATAAGTTGTAAAACATCTTCGTCAAATTCGTATTGATTTTTGATTGACAATTTGATTAACCCGAATGTTTGAAATGTACTTACTTTCTCCAATTTGGAAGGCGATTTGGTGGTAAACTCTAGTATCCGCCGTGATTTGTATTGCAGTCAGATAAACTATAGCCAGGAATGGAATTTCAATGGCACATTTTCTTTCTATAAGGGACAGTGATACACGTGTATTGCACTGGTTCGTGAAGATTTGTTCACGATGGTGTCCAGCTGTTCACGATTGTAATATTGTGCTAACCTCAGGAACTTTGCTACAGGACTTCAACTTACGTTTTATATGATGTTACGGGTGTTGCGGAATAATGGTGTCATGGTGTCGAACAGGTTTGTTGTCTGAGGCTATTTCTTCGTAGCCTTGAAAATCTACACCAACAGAGAGAATGCTGATGTTGAGTTTTTAGGACGTCCCTCTGAATCAAAGCTTTGTCATGAAGTGACGTCTATTGGAATTGATTGTGGAACTCATTTCAGCTTCAAATTTTATTATTAAAGGAGATGAATGGAAGGGTTGATTCCGATTATAGTTTCTTTTTTTATAAACGATTATAACACATCTAAAAAGAATCAAATGCAAGTCTGATGTTATAAAAACCGAGCTCGGGAATGTCCCTATCGAAGCATGCATTACTTACCAATCTGTTTAGTTTGATTGTCAGAAATATTTATCAAACCGAGATAAAGCTTAGTCAGGTAGGGTTGTTTTACTGCGGCGGTTTCCCCTCCACCATTGTTATCCCTCTTTCCAGATTATCTTCCCGATAGTATTGACACTTACTGAGCCGCAGAAAGACAAAGGGGGAATTAGGAGCTGCGGGCATCAATTAGGTCGCTTTGTCTTTCCTGTTCCGGCTGGAGGGCGGTTCTGAGGGGGAGCTTGAGGAATAACTTATGCTGAACAGGGACCCTACAGTGTGAACAATATTCAGGGCTCCGATCCCGAAATCCGATTTGGAATTCAATGGTTGCCGGCAATTTGAGGCCTATCGGAGGTCCTATCAGATTCGAAAGGGGGGCCCTCAAGTGACCTCTAACGTCACTAACAATAGGTGGAGTTCTGTTCCTTAAAACAAACAGCCAATAGGCGTCAAGGAAGTGGGTTGTGTTGCTAAAATATTCACTGCATCAAAATTTCAATTCATTACTGCAGCTGAAATGTAAATGTATTTTTTGAGTATCATGGATGGAAAATGTCTGTCACTTTCACCTGAAAAAGAGCTTACCTGATACGTGTAAATCATCACTCAGAGTTTTATTCATTCTATCTTAGAATACCGCCCTAACGTAAATCGCTGATATATAAACACACGTGGTCAGAGGTTATCCAAAATGTGCGCCTCATGGCTACATAATATATTATATTGTCATTGCGTTCTAAGTTCCATAAAAAGAGCCTCATTTGTTTTAGCAAGGGTACTTCAACCGATCACTGAGTTTCCATACATTATAATTGACTTCACTTTGATTTTGATTCACTTCCAGTTCTTCCTAAGACACATGTATGACTTCGTCTTAAATATAACACCGTGAACAACAACGTTTACTAGTCACATTGAGCATAGCATCGATGATTTGAAAAGACCTATAATTGCGCAGGGCACTGCATATTGTAACGAATAGAACAACTGAAACTTCCTGAGATAGAATCAAGCAATTAGGTACCTCCGCTTCACTTTTCCGCAAGGACTGTCGAAAGGAAATGTTGAGAGAAAAATTCCGTCGTTATTATGTCAGCTGATCATATCATCACATACTAGGCAATTTTTACCATGTCCGAGGGCACTCACATTTAAATTTGTGTGAAGACTATTTTTTCTGTCAATGTTTTTGCGCTTTGGATGAGTAAACGGATGAACGTTAAGCTGTCCGGGAGAGCGCATTAGATTTATTAAGAGGACGTCTATTAATGGCGAACGAGAAAACATTCGTGTTATTACGAAAATGTCCGATATTATAACTTTTTAATATTTTAGCACTTTGATTTCACCGTTTAGGATAGGCTGAGAATCATGCTAAGAACTCAATCCCAATTGTACCCCAATTGTGATTGTTGACCCATGTTTCTAGAGGTGTTCCTAATAGTTCAGAAGAAGAGCTGTGAACGGCGGACGGGGTATGTTTGACGAACGGATTTTCTTGATTTCGATTTTCAAGTTCTACGAATCTTGAAGCATTACTAGATTAGCATTACTAGATGGGGCTAGACTTGAATGCATTCATATGGCGAGATCTGTGTTGCAACACAGTCGCGGCACTATGTTTGTATCCGTTGCTATAATGATGTGATGACATGCTGAAATTTATATGATATGATTAAAACATCTAACTCACTATATCTCTCGACACTACAATGAATGTTATATGAGTTTTGCGTTAGCTCCTGCTTATAGTGATGTACTAAATTTGTGTAATGATAGTCGTAGGAGACAATCCACATCCTAAACTCGCAGGCTGAAATTTTCAACATTAACCAGATGTTATTTTTTTGAATAATGCAAGGACACATACATTTACAGTTTAACCTACAATTGTATTTCAGTATAATTCACCTATTCTATTTTCATACCTTCCAACGAAAAGAAAAAAAATGTCCACGTGGGAAGGTTGGAGGTACTATCTGAATCCCCCACGGACTAATAATGACCAAATGAACGGAAAATGCATTATCCAACACAGAGAGGTCAGGAAACCGATTTCTTTGATACTTAGGCAGACTGCTGAAGCCGAAATCTCTTCCAATAGTCCTTGCCACAGCCATACTGCACATTCTTTGAGGGTGCCCCTCAGAGCCATCCTTGTGGCTGTCCTGGGCATCAATGACCATACACTCTGAAGGTGTTTTTACAACAAGGTCTGCCCTGAATACCTTCATCTTATTCCCATATACTCTTCAGTTCCAACATCCCAATTCTTGGTTTGTCGGTACTTACCGAAAAAGGCCACAACGCGGTTATTAATCGTCAAACGTTGTTTACTGTCCGAACGAAATATTAGTAAAATATGGGCATTATCTTCCCTTTGTCAGTACCTGCATGGATCCGCGGACACGCTGTAGATACACATAGACACAGACAGTATGACAAGAAGCAAAAGTTGTTCAGGAGGTCTAAAACGGGAAATGTGACATAGAGGTAAGTATGCCGCAGAAGTCTCTGTAACAAATTCCTAAACCCCTGACTGCAGCCACGTCAGATAGGCTGTGACCAACTAGAACTTAGCTAGGTATAACATACTTCTGAATGTTACAAAAACAGAAGAAAACATGAGCTATCCTGTTAACGTTGATTATATGGTTGATTGTCGACAGAAAGGTCAGAAGCACTAATCATAGTAAAAATGAATAAATAATAATGATAAAGTCTAATCATAACGAGCGACCACTTTATAGATACAAGGGTCTCACTAAAAAGCTTTAGTACGACCAGTAAATAAATTACATATTATGGTGTATTTTAAAATTTTCAATTTGAAAAGTGTTCGGCTCTAAAGGAAACCCATCAAAAAGGCACCGCGCGTAGATACGTACAATGACTGAATTATTGCACAAATTATTTCTTCAGTTGACTGGTTGTGGCGGATTTCTAAAGCTAAAGACACTATTACTAAAATTACTAAAATGGACATGCGAAAAACGTCAGTAGTTTAATGATTATAATCATGATCAATATAATCAAATATAATAAAATATAAATAATTATTTGCCGCAGCAACAAGCAGAAGTATTAATCTGAAATATTCGTCGTGGAGCTGAGATAAATATATTTTTCAACAACCAGCTTTCTTTTCACCTAATTATGCGAAAAATGTTCATGCCAGAGAATCTTCCAGTTTTATTTCGCAATTTTCCTAATTCCCCCAGAGACCAATAGACGTTTAATTAATAACTAGCAGCCACCCCTTGACGTTCTTTGTACATTTTTCTCCCGTTGCATTATTATTTGTATCTTCCTCTCATTAAAATGGTCGGTTGGGCAGATACAACAGATGAAAGAATCTTCGCTTGACAGTGAAATTCATTAGATTCGAAATGCCCAACAGCCGGAGGGCATCATTTGCTGGCTACTTTTGAAGCCCAGAAGAAATTTACGTTGGATGATAAAAGTTTATGTATGTACCACTTCAACAGACAAGGATACGACTGTATAAATGGTATGCAACCAGGACATTTTCCTGTCGAAACATATCAACCAAAAAAGGTCAATTATGCTCAAACAATCATTATCATAATTATGGTTTATAATAATTCGGTTTCTACAGGTTGAAATTAATACTTCACGGTAAATTAAAGGAGTTATACAAGGGAATATTCATAACATTATAAAAGTGAATATTGGTGAAGAAAATATTCGGTTGAAACAAAAAGTCTCATTGTATTTTTCCCTTGCACTCACGAAAATTAAGTTTAGAAATGAGTTGATTGTTGAAAACTACACATTATTAGAAGTACAAACACATTAGGTATGTAAAAAATGTTGTGAATTGAATGAATATTGATTTTCTAAGACATATTTTGGTGCTAGAAACGCGTGCCGAATCGTATACATAATAAAGAGCATAGGCACCAAATTCATGGATATCAAACATGCTCCCTGGTTTCATAAAAAGTGCCTCCCAGCTGCTAGATCTAAGGGAATTTATCTGTTCAGTGGCAACGATGGAATATATTGTCGAGGGGGGGGGGGGGTGAATTAAATTCATAGTTTTGGGGATGGTGTTGCAAGGTAGATGCTGACATGGCCGCTAGGCGAAAAGGAAAACTTGTTGCTTTTAGCTCAATTAATATACTTGGGTTTTTAAGAAGTCGAAGTTTGGCCCCTTATGCAAGATAGATCTGTTATTTACACCATTTTTCTGTTCAGTGTCTACAATTTGATTATCCAATGAGAATTTCTCCAACAAAGTCTGATAAATTGCTCAGGAAACTGTTATATCCATATTTTGATGAGGTTAAGCTGGAATTTAACAGCAGCAGACCAGTCAACAAATCAAATACTTATCAAGAAGTTGAGAGCCTAGGAAAAATAAGAATGAAGCATGAATTTTAATGGGATGGCAAGGTAATGGCATGTATTTATGAATGTAAGTTTGAAATTCGCAGCGGACTAACCGCAACGTAGCCAAAAATCTTTGTATTCCATATTTCAACTAGAATATAGATGTACTAGAATAGGAAATTTACAAAGTAGTTCGTAGTATGGTCATCCATTTCTCATTATATCACGTTGACGTTCTATATTTTGCACAAAATTCGAGGTAGTTTTCTGAACCAGATTTGGTTCGTAGGCGACCACATATCTTGTAATAGACCCATGTATGGCATCACCAACAAAGCCATGGGGTCCCTCGGTTACCTCCAGAGGAACACGAGGTAGTTTTCCAGTGCAAATTTTACTGCTCCATAAAACATTGGTTCTGTTTATACTCGATTACGCTGCTGCAATGTGGTCACTTTACTATGAGGTGCATGTTGACGAACTGGAGAGAGTTCAACGAGTTTTCCTGAGGTATGTTGGTTATAAGTTGGACATCCCACCCACCGGTCTTGATTACCGTTCGCTGCTAGAACGGTTTAACGTGATGCCACTTCGATCGCGACGATCGATGAACGACATGACTTTTCTGTGCAAGTTGATTGGTGGTCAGCTAGATTGCCCCTACCTCCATCCAGGTTCAACTCCGCAGTTCCACAGGTCAGCACGAGAAACACTGCTTTTCGCGATAGACTTTCTGTCAACGAATTACCTACATGTTTCACCGACCTCTCTGCAGAATTGTGCTTAATGCAAACCTAATTCACCAGAACAATCCCAATATTGACTTTTCCACTTCCCCTTTGTCTTCAATGAAGCGGTGTTTAATTTAGTTTTTGTTTGTTAGCGGTGAAATTTAGTTTTTTTTTTCCTTTTCGCCTGGGACTAACATAATTTGTTTTCTTTCGAACTATACTATACTTGACTCGCATTCGAATTTTAGTGAACTCTTCTTTTGTAACTAGGTTCGCCTTTTTGATGTTGAACATTGATAGTTGATGTTGAATTGAAAATCAAGATTTTTTCTACATCACCAATTTTGAAAATTAAAACAAACGAAAATGCATTTCAATTGTTGGTTTTGATAATTGAACCGCTAATTTCAGAAACCCCTATAAATGCCAGAAAATGGGAAATTAACTTTATTGCATCTTTGGGTATTTTAGAGGTAGGCGCATCGTTTAAAACAGGAACCCCGCAACAAAGTGCCCTCCTTTTTCGTTTTTTCTTGGTCTTAAAATTCACTAAGCGAAACACATACGAGCCTATTGTTTAACGATTTTTCCTCATAGATAGATACTGTAAAATCACTCTACTATTTTTTCGTTCAAATTTCTTACTTTTGACTTAGTTTTTTTTTCAAGTCTGTTCAGTTGTTTTTGTTGAAAGATGGTTTGTCTTTAAGATTGTCCAAACAGTGTTATTTGACAAGGAAATACGTTCATACGTTCAGAAGCTGCTTGCTTTTCATTACTTGGATTTTTAAATGAATTCATCATTCAATTACGAGTAAAAAAAATTGAAAGCCAACGTGTGATTCGGACATTTATTGTAGAAACACCGTGTATGCAAATGGAAAAACTGACCCCTCTCTCATTCCCCTAAAACATAGAGCTAAAGTAGCTCTGTGGTCCGATAGAGCTCATTGTCTAAAATTTATAGTAATTTTTGGGGAAATAAAAACCATATTTCGCTGGTAAGTTTTTCTTGATTATCTAGAAATGCGAAAAACTGGGCTTATTGTGAAATGAGCGATTCAATTGTCGTCACCACGTTCCATTAATTTTGACGTCTTATACAACTGTTAACGTTAATATTGGAAAAAAAAACAGAAATACGAATTCCTCCTATTCCTCGATTGTAAATCCGCAAATCGACACCTGGGATCGCTGATAAGAGGAGAATGAGAGGGAAGGGTGAACGAGAGAGAGGAATAACGGTGAGCCAGCGAGGAAATACTGCCGACTTAAGCTGTGGGAGATATAGAGGGAACTCAGTGCAAGGGCGATGATGTTGGAGAGGGAAGTGGGGAGGGGAGGTATCCAGATAAAAGAGCGCGGTAGTCAAATAAACCCAGCCAGCCACCCGCACGCTTAGGCCGTTTTCGCCCAGGTTGATTTGTGGAGAGCGGGCGAGCTCTCGATCCCCGTAGGTACTTGTGCACGCTCGACTCCCCGACTCGCGGACGGAGCGCAGTAACCTTTATAAATCCGGCTGGAGCCACTCAATTTCTCGAAGGCCCTCAACCTCAAAAGGAGCACAAAAAAGAGAGAGGCACAAAAAAGGT
Organism: Creontiades dilutus; assembly: GCA_031894815.1. Lineage (NCBI taxonomy): Eukaryota > Metazoa > Arthropoda > Insecta > Hemiptera > Miridae > Creontiades > Creontiades dilutus. The sequence continues at coordinate 340,087 of JAVIWC010003095.1, forward strand.
TAAACCCCCATAAAGTTGATTCTTTTCCACATTTTTTCGGTTGTAAAGTCTGCTACTCCTGATAAAAGCGATGGAAAGAATTTAACTTCAATTCATCACAATCTGCAGTATGGTTGAGTGGTGTTTCGTACCACTAAATGTTTTCATGAAAACAATCGACGATCCGTTCACTCTTCTGTTGACTCAAAAAGTTCACATTTGATAGGGGCTCCCTTTGGTTGATTTTCACTTTCCCTACATGATCGATTTTTGTGGAAAGTAATGTAAATTTCCACTTTTCCAAAGGAGACCATTTTTAGTGAAATTATTGTATATTTTTAATTTTCCAGTCTATTTTTACTTTACTGAGTGGATATCTTGTTGGGTTATGAAAAAATTAATTAATTTTTTGTTTCATAACTGACCAGGATGCAGTTCTACGAAATCGGTTAATCCATCTCCGAAATGTTGAATTATCCAACAACATCCGTTAATATAGTTATCACATTTCTAGGAGGGCTTTCTCCCAATTGTTGGCAGTTGGTTTGTGAATGAATGGAATATTTTGTAGGCTAAATCTGAATAACCTTTGACGTCCTCACTATGGACAGTTAAACTATGAGAATGTCTTCAGCTGATTGCTAAGTGAATGGGATAAAATACGTAAGACCATTAATCATTGATTAATGATGGATTAATCACTGTTTCTGGCTATAGGATTTCCTGGTCCGCGTAAAGCATTCGATTCAATAACACATCGATGTATCTTCGATTCGTCAATGAATACTCGGGCTTAATAAATACCTAATTAGAATTCACTGTGGTGTGTTTTAATTGACGCGGAGAGGCCGCTCGAAAAAATCCGAGACAAAGAGCTCGGTGGCGACTTCGTTGAGGTAGGTCAGTCAACGATCGCATGACGCAGCGCCCGAGATCACGAGGCATCATGTGGAGCCACCTGCACGGTGGGGGCACCTACACTGACACCTCCCATGTTACGTTCATTGCCTCTAATTAGTTAATTGTGTTTGCGCCTATAAATTCCTAGCTCACTCCGCACACACCAACAGCTGGGAGGGTTTGGCCTCAAATGTCATCCCAAGGGCGGATAGCGATGCTCCGCTCCGCTTTTTGCGCCGAGTTTGAGTTACGGCTCGGCCAACAGGCGATTAGCACATCAAACAAAGTTCTAAATACCCACACGTTGAAGATAAGATACCGTGGAAGATGGGTGTTTTGGCGTTTTGAGAACATCCATTAGCATAACGTGCCATTTCCCGTGAAATAGACGAAAACTGAAACCCGTGTCATATCTTTTCCGAAAAAAAGGTGCCTGAATCGTGAATGACCAGCTGATTCGTTCAACCGGCGTTCATCTCTATTCTTGAATCATATGACTGCAAAAGAGTGGTGTTTATTAGACCTGTCAACCTGCTACAAGGGCGAAACATGCTGTATGTTTAAAGTAATGACGACGACTTCCAGTCTCTAATCTCTATTACTAAACTCAATTACTATTTTCACTGATAGATATTCTAATACATATACAATCATATAAGAATATATACTCTTTTCGGTTTTTTTTTTTGTTTTCAAAAATAAACATTTGTGCCGGACCAAAGGAAAAATGTTTCAACATCAGTCTCTGTACACAATATATTGTATTCGCATCATTGGGGGTATTAAGATATCAGCTTGAGTTACATACTAAAGGATGACGAGGTCATTCTGTCATCTTTGGTATATCTAATATATCTTGTAATAGTCGATTACAAGAAGTGGGAATAATCTGATCAGCTGGAGGACCTGGCTTGTTTCCTAAGCTATCTACAATGGTGAAGTATAAAATGAGCTCTTTTTAAGGCATCTACAGTACAGTTACCTACAACGAATGAAATCGCCGAATGTATAAGATGCACCACAGAGTACGTCTGATAATGGAAGTAATTTATGTAGAAGGAACTACTGAAATAATGAACCTTTGTGCTATATATTGCAGCTCTTTTTTACCCTTGCCGAACTTTTTGGATAAAGTCGGTTTATCAGGAGCCCAATCTTGTCTCGGGAGTTTCATTTTAGAAAGATTCAGTTTTTTTAACATCAAACGTGTTGAATGTCTTATAGTGGGTCATCATGTTGAATCAAACAATTGAGAAAAATTGCTCATCCTGCTCAATAATAAGATAGGCGGCTCAAGCTGGACCAAAAACAATTCCTTTCTTTACAGTTCTAAATTATTGTCTTTGGTTTTCATTTGATTCTACCCATTATTACTGATGATATCCTTGGGAAACCGCAAGTGCGAGATTTAAAACTGAAAACTTGATTTGAAACCAGACTCGAATAGAAACATTTATTTCTTCATTGCTTCGGTTATACTGTAAATAGAAATGCGGGGAATCGGTGATGGGTTTAAAGCGGGTACAGCCTTTGGGACAGCCAGTAGTGAGGACGCTGGGTCGCCTAGTGCCGCGCATTCCGTTGGCTCCCTCGCGGGTGGTGACAGTTTAATGAAGACCCCCTTCGCGCTCCACATTCACAGTTCATCCCTTGGATTTTCAACTACCTTAACCACTTATTGCCAGAGGGAACTCGAATAAACTCCCTCTGTGGTTTTTTGACAATTCACATCGTCACTTTTTAACATTTGTAGTTCAGCTTTAGCAACTCTTTAATAAAATATAAAGCTCGAAATTCAATTTCAAAATTTTTTTAAGCGAATGGGATACGAAATCGTAGTCAGAAATTCAAGGTTCTCTATTGCAATATCTTTCAGAATCATGAAACACTGGTTTTATCCGGTTTAAACTTCTGCTTGTCCTCTACAGAAAACAGGGGGGCTTTCAGAGTAATCAACGTTTGAATATTTGGCGCTTGAACATAAAACACAACAGTAATAACAATCGACACCAGTCGTTATTGTCAAAAATAACGTTTTTTTTTTTGGGGTCCAAATGGCAAATTGGTTTACTTTTCCTAAACATTATCTTCAGATAAACAGTATCCAATCACTGCGTTTTTAAATATCATGGCCGTTAACAGCCATTACGACAGTTGCGAGGGAGAAAAAACCACAATAATCTTGAATGTTTGCTGTTACACTTAGCGAGCTGATCGTAGATTTTAGAAGTTCTTAGATAAGTTTGCCAATTCAAATTTCCGAATTTCGTTGAATGCTTTTGAGCGATAAAACGGGACTTTTTACGCATAAGGATGACATCTTGATCCGACTCCAGGTTGATACATGAAATAAATTTGAAAATCCCTGATTTGCCTGATTCCAGTGAGAAATTAAACTAAACCTATGATTTATTATTTTTACTTTTTTTATTTAAAATTGTGGTAATGAAATAAGCTGTATACCATCGTGAAACGCCTCCTAAATTTCATAATTTCTCATTACAGACACACTGTCTCTCGTTATATACGCTAAAAATGTTTGCACGATTACTAAATTCTACTGAAAATTTCGTTAAAAGCAACATTTTATTTATTGTATAATTACAATCATCAACTTGAAATGAACTAACTTCATAGACTTGCATTCAATTTGGAGCTTTGTTCGGATGAACGGATTTGTGTTTGAACATTTAGTTTAGTTATTGTTAAATCGCAAAGCAGAACAAGTCAACTATCCTCTACTCCCATGCCGTTGGAGACGTTCAACGTGAAGCCAAATGAGGGCTGCAGCCCTGTGGGAAGTCAGAGTGCAACGAGCTGAGGGGAGTTGCTGAATCAGTACACCGCGACGAAGAAGGCCAAGTGATAACTCGAACGCAGTTGCAAGCGTTGGCAGTAAAGTGCAGAACGGGATTTCCCAGAAGGCCAACCAAGTCGTCTGCTCCTTGTGATTCTTTGAGAGTTGTGTACCATGGATCGATGAACCTCCCACACCATTCTAAAAGTTTCTCACTCCATTCGTACAGCGAGAAATTGTAAAATTTGCTCGTTTTACGTTAGGGGTTACTTACTGCATCGACGTGTGATTGCACAACAAAATGAAAGCATGAAATCTGTCTAAAAAAAGCATCAAATCATTCTGAACAATATTGGCCTCGACTCTCATCGATCTTCATTCTTTTTTTTAGTCGTTTTCCAGTAATATATTGATATCTTATTGTGCCTATTACAATTATGTAATAGGCAATGATTTTTTTAAATTTGGTAGAATCCACCATATAACCTCTCACAAGTAACTCCACCACATCTCTTTTGGATTTTTCTCGTAAGTTTTATAATCTTCTTAGATATTGGTTAATTTGTATAAAAATGTATGTACAAATGTATGGTTTGGGTACATCATTATGAGAATCGTCCGAGAAAATGAGAAGAGTTTTTCTGTACATAGAATATAAATGTTCTTCCCTGAAAAAAGCAGTCTTTTGCATCTATTTTTGGACCCATCCACTCTTTTGCGTATATTATTAGCTAATGAATCCTTATAATCATGCATCCTAATGCATGCAACATTCCCACCTCCGCTTCCAAATTCCTTCATTGGTTGGTAAAGAAATAATGAATAACGATTCGTCCTTCAATTTGAAACATGACTTCAATCGTAATCTGACATTTTCAAGACAAAACGAGTTGTACAGTCAAGCCCAATTGTGAAATTACCTGGGATTAAAAACCCCATTGGTAGTTGATAACAATCCTATTTATAAACCCACGGTGGTTCTTACTTCGTAAATCGTTGTTACCTATTTATAGCATGACAGCGACTGAAATCACGATATCAACTGACGGCGCCAACGCCGCTAGTCAGCAGAGGATGATCGCTGTCGTCATGCATTCTGCCCATATAGGAGGACAGAGACCGCTAGAGACAAAGCCGTCTGAGATCATTGAACGGTGGGCAAACTCTGAAGATAATGCACGAGCTCTGTTAGCGCTCGACGGCGTGACAAATAGTTGTAAGATAATGCTGCTCCTATCGGCTATATTGTCCTTCCACATTACGAAACCGTTCGGACGGAACGTGTCTACTCAATTATTCTTTTACTGAGGGATTCGTCGACCCAAATCGAGCGAGAATGCTTAGCAAATGAAAACTTATGCCAGGTTCGGGGATGGATTGGTAAGTGATAGCTTGTTTTTGAAATCGATCTTGACCAACATCGAATAAAATCACACCATGGGAACTTTTTGTTTATATTTTTCAAAAATGAACTTTAGTAATCAACCAAGAGAAAAAAAAATTAACCGCTCTCCAAATTTTTAGTTTTACGTCTCAAGATGTGTAGAGTTTCAAGACCGAATAAAAAAAAAACCGTCCGTCCTCCGTCCAGAGCATTTTTCCAAAACTACTGAAAAAAACTGCTGAAAATTACTGAAAAAAAAAAATTAATGCAACTTATTTCAAAAATCACATTTGGAGTCTATTTGGGACTGCATTCTCAGCTTTTTTCTGTCCTATTCAACGTAGAACACCGAAATTTTGAATGGTGGCTTGATGATTGGAGGTGTATTGAGGGCTTTCGAACGTAACAATTCGAAGGATATGGAATGATAAATATTCTAACTTGCAGCGGTTCGTCAGCTACAATTACTGGTATCAACTTTTGTATCATGCAAAAGTATTAGTAAAGGTTGTTCACGGAGTTTCACTCAAGAAAAAGTCATCCAATAGATGATTTATCACAGACTATATGTCTGAGATTTGAGCATCTGAATTATGCTCACCGTGATGTGAACATTCCCACAGCCATCGAAGTCTTGGAAAGATCATTCACACGCATCCATGCACCAATTTCGTCCCACTCCAATCTCATCTTCGAGGGAAATGATCAACGCCCTGACGATCAAAGAAATGGGCGAAGGCTCAAACGCAAACGGCAAGTGGACCTGATCCAACCCCTAAACTTCAGCAGCAAACTGTATTCATCCTGCGTACTAATTAGAATAACTCAACTTATTATTAATCTAATGTTACCATTATTATTGCTACTTGTTATTTATTGCTATTATACTATTAAATTCAGATTAAGACTACTTGATTCATTATATCAAAGAGATCTTCACTAAACGTAACTTACGATACATAACATGTGTCTTCTAAACAAATTAATATTTCCTATAAAAGTACCTAAATTATTTTTTTAAACTACGTACAATATTCACGTCTCAGTGATTTGTGTAGATGGGTTACTTCAATACAGAAACAAGAAACCTATGTGTAATAATTCGCAGCGTTTTCTTTTGAGAACCGGTTCCCCAATCTAACTGGAGTAGGTACAACAGGAGCGATAGATATTAACAGCGGTATGGGGTCCGACTTTCTATGATATCGGTAGTAGGCAAAATATTAGAAATCAAAATACTTACATGCTTATCACAGTACCATTTCTTAGCAGTTAAAGAGTACCTACAAGCTAAATACTCGTGACAAAATTGCCTGAAGCGTTTCAGTTTCTTTATGTCAATTGCCCAAGTTTTATTGCTCAAGGTCCGAGAGTTGTTATACTTTAATCAATACGAGACCCAGATGTGAAGGATGAACACTCGTTGATATTTGGCAAAAGCGGCTACAGTTGGGAAAATGTTCAGCATGAAACTGAAATTGATTTATCCAGTTAAGCAGACTTCCTCCCTTATTCGAGCAGCTCCGTGTTTTTTCATCTGTTCGGGAAACTTGTTCCGGAGCTGTCTGGGAATATTCAGGATGGGAGTGGAAGGTGAAGAAGAGTGTTTTCCTCCCTTTGGAAGAAACTTTTTGTTGTTAAATAATAATTTCAAACTTGAATTAAAACTTTCTTCCCTTACTTATACCCGCTATAGATTGAACTATTCTTGATTTTACCTCATCAGATGGGGGTGGCATCTCCTTGACACGGTTTTTTCCTAGCAAACTACTGGTGAAACTTCAATTTGCAGGATTAGAATTCGAAAGAGCCTCAGATAACACCTCGCCGCTGTCGCTAAAGTTTTGAACGATGCGACAACGTCTTTCTCATCCCCAATGCAATTTTCTCGGAAAATCTTGGATAGTATACAGTTCGGTAGGACATCCTAATATAGGATACTCCAGTCTGTCAAACTTAAATATTTTTTTAACTTTCCGACAATTTATCTCCACGTAAACTATATGCTACTGACGCTTTCAAGATGCAAAAAAAGTTATTTCAACTACAAAATAGTGTTGTATGGAATTATGTACTGTATCCAAAAAGGTTATTTAAATAATGTCATCATTTCCCCACCTTCTCTTTACATTCTATTACTTCTCTTATTTTTCTTATTTCATGTACTATAGGGATGTAATGGGATGGGTATTACTGTCAGTACTACTACCACAATGTCTTTCAACTGCCAAACTATCAAAACGTGCAACAAACAGGTCTTTAAGCTATGTAATCGAAAAAACGCGGAACGGCCTCCAACTTTCAACATACCTATTCAGATGATGTGTTATAGCAATCAGCGTATCTAATCTTATGAATGGCATTCTTCTAAGGTTTTGCGTAAATATCATGCTGCTACTACACTACAAGGAAGGATGATTAAGACGCATTATGTAGTAAAGATAGATTTCAATCATTTCGTCTTATTGGATGTAAAACAAACTTTGTTGACATTTAATTTCAAATATCCATGTTGCAATATGTGAGATAATTATATCTGCTACCAAACTTATATCTATTTTATTTAGTATTTTTTCAAGTACAAGGCGGAGACTCCATCATCCACAGCAGCTGTATCAAGTCTTTAATGCGGTCAAGGTGACGTAACATGATGAATGCCAAATTAACAGTTGCAGGCTCAATGATTGGATTATTTTCACAGGCTGGCAGCTCTCAACAATGAATGGGCCGATGAAGCCGATAACCGGTGGAAGACGGGAATCATTGGCTCAAGCTCGGGGAGTATGAATGAACGGGAAGGGACTAACCTTATAAGCCCTCTGCCCCCCTCATCATCCCATTGGGTCATAAATTAAGGCCCGTTTTTTGGCGGGATTTCAAAACGATGTCCCCGAGACGGGCGTTTATGCTCGCGTGAGTGCCCTGTTCATTTCCCCGGGCACAATGCGTAGAACGGCTGCCAGAGCAGGACCCCGGGGAAGGACGATCGACGGCGCTATCAATGGGCTCGCCCGGCACATTGTTCCATTCTGTCTGATTTTCTGTTGAAATCGCATTGACGGCCGACGGTCGTGCGATCAATTCTTGGCGACGATGTGATAGTGAGATGGTTAGGTGTTGCTTTGAAACGTACGTTTCTGATGATCGCTGAGGGTGGATTAATGGATCCTAGTTCAAGAGTTAACCCAATAAAGCCACCGCATTTGAGCTCGATTATAATGAACGTTTACCTCCGACAATAAACATTTATCATTCATCATAATCATTTCTTGAAAACTTTGTAAATTCAAAAACTTCTGAAAAAATTCAAAGGGAAAACGTTTTTTTTTGTCATTACATTTAACATTAAAAAAATATTTGAACACTTATTTGGGGTTATGTCTAGGAAAAACTAGTGGTCAATTTTCTAAAGAAATTCGACATCACTCAAGGTTCTATTATCAGCTATAAAAATTTATATTCCCGTCTAAAATTACAATGGTGGTACCAGTCTGGCCGATTTATACTGAATTTGTCTCATCGTCAACATGTTAAATCGATAGAAAATCATCAACCTAAGAGTTTCTAGTTACCTTTGAGTAAAATAAGATCGAAAATAAGAGTGAACCGCCCGTTACATTCCATCCAAAGTAAAAAAATATATTTTGACCGTAGCCGATTCGAAAAATTGTATTAACCGTAGACCCAACAGGCCTCACAGTCATAATTACTAGAAACGATCACTAAAATCGAAATTAATATAAATATAAAGTCAGACATATGTTACTTGCGCTAAATGGACGATATAAGGTGGTTTGAATTCCAGCCGGTATATTCGTTCATTATTTATTTGTAATTATATTATCAGTTATGGACTGTCCAAACAAAAATTCGAGTTCTCCTCCTACCTTTTTCCTGTGAGCCCATCTTATTCTATACTTGCTAATTTTTTGGACAGAAGTTCTTATTACCTACTTCAACAATTGCAGTTATGTTTCGGCTTCGCGGAATGCAGAAACAAACTAAGTATTAATAAATCATGAGACTATATGAGTCACCTATAAAGAAGGTTCTTTCAACTAATTCGTGCAACCCAGAATTTCTCCAACTATTCCGAGAAACCAATTCTAATGAGAATGTTGTGTGCCTATTAATTGTGTAGCATTAAGACCTCATCTATCAGATGAGCGCCATAACTAGTTCGGCTTATTTTTTTGGAAATGAGTGAACACGGATAAATTGACAACAGAAATGGAGAGATCATAGTCTAAAACCTTCCAAATAAACGTTGCTTTTTTCCTCAATGCAACTAACACGGCAGATACAATCCTTCCCACTTCATTTAGGAAGGAACTAGTAAACATTGAAACATGTTCGCAAGATATGTACCTAGATGACCAGTAACTACACATTTGGAAGAAGCAGGTATACATTTGGAATATACTTATGAAAACTTTCTTAGCAGATAGATGATAGATCATCGCACGTGTAAGACCAAGCTTCATAGCAAACCTCTGAACTGGCGAATCTAACTTTAGTAATTTTTTTGTCGGCATTTCATCAAACCTCATATTGATGTTGCAAAAAAATTCTGCATACTCCAAAAAAGGAACTTCTCATCCATTTGAATTCACTCGGTTGTAAACTTTCAAAAACTGCAATTCAAGGCAGGGTCACGTGACGTGTATTAAAACCCTCTTCCATCCGGGTGGGAGCACGAGAGTTCCCGCATTTGCGAAACACGTCTTCGAAGTCCGCGAGAAGAAGTGTTACTCAGGAAAACGGCAATATAAAAGTTGGAAATGGAAACTTCAGTGATTGACGGGACTTGAGGGAAAGTCTCCACTCACGTAACGCCGTCCAATTTTTTCATTTTCTTTTCTTCTTATGCCTCTCTCAGCATCCTTCCGAGGGCAACTTTGATTTCCTGGGCGAAGGTGGGTTGCCGTGTTCCACGTCAAGGAAGGTATAACAAATGAATCGGCCTCCTTCAACGAAGTTTAGGACTCGTCTCGCGCTTTCCGAGAGTAAGAACCGAGTATGAGGGGGTGGGGGGATATCTAACTTTGATAGGTTGAGTGCCTTTTCCGCGTTTTGCTTTGAACTGGTTGTCCACGATTTTCACACTCCATTCCCCACTTTGAAACTTGGGGTTCCTACTTCGACATGCTAGTGATATACGGCCTACATAACACACAAAGAGGAGTCGAGCGATTTTTTTATATTTTTTTTTTTGAAATTGAGTTCTGGTTTGTTTCCTCTGTTCTTCCTGGAATTCTCACGTCGATTGGAGACGCAAAGGCATCAAACGATTTTTTTAAGAATAGTTTTTTCAATTGTTTGCTGAGTGGATGTAGTAAGCTATGATATTAGTTGTACGTACCCACTGTATTATGGTAACAACGTCTGCCGAATGAGTAAATCACTAGTACGCATAGTAGTGCTGTGCACATTTCATTTTCTATGTTGCCTTCATAGAACAACATTGTGAGAAACACGCCTCAAAGTTGAGAGACAAGAAAGCGATCAAATGCTGAGTCTCATAATTGCCGAAGTAGAGCATCCCTAAAAATTTCGCGTTATCTACCTTCGTAATATAATATTGCCTTGTGCAACAATAAAAGATGTGCAAGCCTACTTATTAAAGCCCTTCATAAGTCTTTATGGTAACTCTTTTCCTACGAAACCACATAATTCAGAACATTCAATTACTTCAGTAAATCCTATAACTATCAGTTTGGCCGTCATTTTACTTTGTTGATTAATGGAAGCGCTCAACATTTTAGTTGTAGATAAGAATAAAAACATCCAACCGAGTGAACTTCAGCTAAAATGATAATTCAATATCCCATTAGAGTTTTGAAGATCATTTAAAATTATCGACCATTTAACAAACTTTTGTAGAAAAATACTGTAAATTGGGATCAACAGGGACATATTTGTTTTTTTTTTCTAAGCATATCTCTCCCCTTCATTCAACAACTTATTCAACAGTTTAATACTTTTTTTGGAATGACCCCAGGTATAATCAATATTTTTAATCCTGTTTTAAATCTACCCCTGGAGGATATGGCGTAAGAAACAGGGTCCTTCATTCCAAAGAAGACCTTTTTAACTTAATGTTAATCAAACAAAAAGAGCATAAAAAATGATGTTGTTTGTATTATTAATAATTAGAAGACTTTTCGAGGCCAGGCATAATAAAGCATTCCCTGAACGGTACTAAGTGATACTATTTGTTCAAAAGTAGACTTTTATAACTTCAGTCTGTTACATACTCATGCTCCAAACAGTGGAAAATGTAACTTAAATACATAAAAACCTTAATTCAGCAACTGAAGTTTCGTATTCTCCACGAAATATTCCTTACCTGAAACAAACGGAAATCAACTAATGATTTAGAAGCTTAAAATTTCAACTGTTTGACAAAAAAATGGCAAAGAACCTTGAATATGTTCAAGCCTGAGCCAAGTTTTCCGGTTGAATAACATGTCACGAATGAAAACTAACCAAAACCTAATCTAATCTAATTGTTCAGCATACGTAGAGGTTGTGCTTTCCCAGATAATAAGAAACCTATGTGTGGACACATGAATGCCCGAAAAGCAAAAGAAGATAAATAAGTAGAGAAACAAGAAGTTTTTCAATTTGCCCACCTCCATCAGCTCCTACTCACTAAGTAAAACTGAATTCTAAAAATCAATTGTGACAAAAAAAAATAAAATAATAATAATAATAACAATATGATTATCACACTTCAATTCACCAAGAGAATTATCAAGATGTAGTAGCTTATTTAATAAAGAGAACACGATGAATGGGTGTAGGTGACACCGTATCTCTAATCTAAGAAAGAGGGAATTTTACCAAAAGCTATGTAAAATTGAATAACTAGGTTTGTTCTACAGTAGATTATTGTAGAGGGACAACATGTTGTTCCCCACCATAAGTAGTTCCCCAGCCCGGAGAGTAAGGAAATTATTAAATCAAGAAACCGCTTGTACATCACTGAACCACAATTCATCAATATCCAATGATTTCGTGCTTAAATTATTTAATAGTAATAAACTTTCTACATGCTTATACTAGAATGCATGAAGAATGATCACAAAAATATGCTGCATCGCTGTTAAAGCGAAGCTTTTTCTCCATTCACGAAAATGCTTGTGACTAGCTCAATTTCTTCGAATCCATCTGATTTTGGTGAAATTTTCAGTAAATGTGCAGATTGGGGAGTATACAATGTCCCATTTTTGATTGCTCACTTTGCGCCACCGCGAATCTATAATGCATAAAGCATGATTTTCCGTCTGATTTTGATTAAATTCTGAGGGTACTCGGGGTAACTTAATTCCATTGGTTAATGTAAAATCTCTGCGTTTAGCACTACTTCTACAGTTTTAAAATTTCAATGGAGTTGTGAGGAAATGTAAGGGTTGGGCAGGTAGGTTTCCTACAAATTTCATGACAAAAAAATATCAGTTTTCACTCCTCAAACGTGAGATTCGTCGAATGTTATTTTCTCTTGGCTTTTTAGTTGAATTTTAACATAACAAATAATGAGGTACTAAGCACAGCTTACGTCCCACCACAATATACTGTTCTTAACGGACATGGAAACCCGTTATGCAAACATTAAATTATTCAACACATTTCAGTCATCTATCAGTCCGTGTATAAGAGATACAGTATGCACAGAGATAAGAGGAGGTTAGAGTCGCACCAAATTCGGCTGACGTTTTTGAAAAATACTTTCTGATATTTCGATACACTATGAATAATATAGTTAGGAAATGAGTTGCGGATGACACCAATGCTAGTTGAGAGCTTGCGTGGCCATCGGTTGTCCGTTCTATAAATACATCATCCCTCTCGGCTAGGTGCAACATTTCGCTTGGTATTGAATAAATGGAATTGAAATCTCAGCGAGGTTCGGTCAGTCAAGTGACCCGTTGCATCACTGTGAGAACTCGCCAGCCTTCTTTAAAGGCGTTTCTAATGAAAAAGTTTCGTTTTTCGCTGACGCTCGCTCGCTCGCGCTTCTGCACAACTACCGAGGAAAAAAACTGCCAACGTCCGCTCTTTTTGTTACCACAAACAACCAACTTGCCCGTCGCCTCAATCTCTGTTCCCTCGCTCTTTCTCTTCATGAAATAAATGGGAAACTCGAAGAAGTTCAACTCTCCAGCCGAGCGATGCAGTTTTGAAACGCACAGCAGTATGTTGCCTGTGCTGTAGACGGATGATATAGCCATCATTTTATGGTTTTTATAAGATTTCGAGCTGTGAACATTGCCATCTTGACATTATAATTAGTGCTTGACGCAGTAGTACTTCGATAACAACCGAAGCATCTATAAAAATTAGTTAGATATGTTTCCAACACATGATCACATTGATAATCGCGTCAATGTTATTTTTTCAGTCTAAGTTCTAGCCTTTAGAGAGAGTGAGTGGATATTTGTAAAATGATTCTGGTAAGCATATTCGATTCATGGAAGAAATATTTATCCAAAATGAACATAAACACACAAGTGTTGTTTTGAAGGTTTTCAATATGATAATTTTTCAACATTTCGGCCCCAAGATTTTACCTTTTAAGGTCGGTCAACATTGAGGACCATCCTCGGCTCATTTGTGAATTTTTGTGTCAGTTTCATCAACTTTGCTCCAGTAGTTTAGTAGAGAAAAGATCCGGACAGAAGGATTTTGTTTAATACGATTTGGATTCTGTACTTGAAACGTAAACAAACAAATTTTGAGGGGGAGCTGAATTTATTCTTCTTGGTCGACCACATAAGGTCTTTATTATCCCTAATATTGAATCAAAATTTCTTTCGTAGCCTGCCGTCCGAAACGTTACCTTCGTGACTTTGAACTCACGAAGTTGATTCATCACAGAACCTACTCAGAATTAAGGCAATAATAGACGAATTTCTAACGAATATTGAATTATTTTCTTTTCCTCCTACAAATATATCATTCATGGTGTTACACCATTGAATAATAACGTTACTCAACAAATAGTCTTCCATCTATACATCATTTCGTGAGAACAAAGTATAATACAGTTTATATGTAGCACAAACTTTTAGTGCTTTTGTTTTGTGCTTGGGGCACAAGCTTTCAACTCTCACAATCTTGGCAAACTACGGCAATAAACGTGAGATACAAGCTAGCAAGAACGTGAGCTCGAAGTTGATGGAGTGAGCAACGGTCATCGATGGTAACGGAGCAGTTGAGATGGGAAGATGGTGGCTACTTCGACCAAATACATGAAAATCGATCAAGTTTTAACCCATCTTTTGTGAGCTAACAAAAACGCTATTTAGAAAACGGAATATTAAGTACACATACCTTCTATTTATTTTCATCTGTAAAAGATATATAAACAAATGATTTTTTTATGGTTCATTTACTCTCCTGAGGTACTTCTCATCGTTACGAAGTTTCAAGTGTGATTTTCATTTAGAAGCGGATTTTTTTTTAAAGATAGTTATCGCAAAAGTTCCTTTATTGATACATTTTCATGAAAATGTTTTACTCTTTTACGTCTTGTTCTTTCCACCGACAACAATATAGTCCATTCATGTAAATACTGGGCCGAATTCAAGCAATACCTCTATAACTTCTCAAAAGGAAACTGGATGTTTGTTCAGATTCACTATGAATAAAACGTTGCCAAAATTATGAGGAATCTTTTTTAGGGGGTTACAAAAATGTTATGCTATACAATTTCAAAGGCTTATTATTGCAAATAATAAATCAAAATGTAGGTTCCCTGAAGAAGATATAATGGTGTTATTTGAGTGGTTGTCATTTTTAAGTTCCTTGCAAATCATATTAAAGGTGAAGAAATACAAATTGAGCTGGAATTGAAATTTTAGATGGAGTAGGGATGTCGACACTGTACTAAAAGTCATAGGTCTCTCCCTCGAAAACCCTATGCTCACTGAAGGAATGGCAAACCAACAAAATCATAATTTTGAGACGGTTGTCGTTGCAGTTTTCACATCAATTCGTTAGAAAATGCACGTAATAGGTAACTCATGACTTTTAGCAATCGGCACGATCCTCCTCAGATGATATAAGAGGTGTGAACAATGTTTCAGCTTCACATGTTGGTTTTGAGTTCACGAACAACATTTTTGAACATTTGTTTACTCATTATCTAACCGCCAAATATTCCACTTTACTGTAGTTCTACGGCGTCACCAAATCAGTTCTCGCTTCAAACATTGCTTATCGTAAATCTGCGCACCATGAAACAAGAAGTTACAATAATTTTATCCCATGCGATTGTAAAGGCCGACCAAGATGACAGATTCTAATAAGAGCAATAGGCGACATAATGGGAAAATTAAAAGGGAAATATTAATCCTCGTCAATATTATATGATACCAAAGAATACAAGACTCGGGTAAGAGTTACTAGGGTGGATAGGGTAGATTAATTGGGTAGGAATAGAGTGCCAGAGGCTTACATGAACTACAGCAAGGACTTTCCGATGGCGCTGCTATAAAAAAGTAGTCTGATTTCTGACTTGCACTCAGTTCTGTTTCAGGTCCCAGGAACGATTCCTAGGTCTTTTCGTTTCACATGAACACGTTCCTCTTCCCCAACGTCCCCTAACGGAGATCATCGAAGAACACAATTTACTTGCTCTCATCCACCATACCTTCTACCCCTGATGGTGATTCAACGAAAATAGGGAGTCAACTCTTGCTGTGCGTCTGTGTGCTGAAGGATGGAAGAGTCCCAAGAAATAGTTCTCCTCCTCCCAGTGCCAGCCAACAGAACAAAATAAATGTTTCAAACGTGGTACTTGACAGACCAAACAAGTGACAATGGTTACCACACGAACACAGGGTGCCTCATAATTCATGGTATAAATTGGATGGGCCGCTTTTACAACTAATTTGCAACAACCTTTGATCAATAACATGTTTTTCAAAACCCGTTAAAGTGTGACTTGTCAGACTTTTAAGCTTTTTTTTCGTTTTCGGCGCTAATTTACTTGGCCATAACTCCCTTAATTTATAACATAAATTCAAATATGAAGATACCGTTCGGAGGAGCGTTAAATCTTCTTGTTCTCGACGAGTCAAGTAATGTGCTGAGTAAATAAAAAATCGCGCCACAGTGAAATTTTTTCTAAGCACATCTTCTTGGTAGAAATTTGTGGTATTTTTGAGAGTAATTTCCGTCTACTTCTCATCGTTTTCCTTTTCGGAAAAAAACATCGGAAATTCTAGAACATTCCCACAGTATAACTAAAAAATATTTTATGCAGGAAGTTATTGGAGAAATCGACTTTTGAATACAGCAAAACATGGGTTTTTACCTTGAAATCCTAAATTAAAGCAAAAAATCCACTTGCGATTTTTTTCGCTTAACCGAATGGTTAGGTACTCTTTGGTTAGCTTCCTCAGCCAAAAATAAGGGATTTTGAGATTTACCTGGTTGATCATTTTCCCTGGTTGGCTAGGGTGATTCAACAGTTTACAAGTAGAAACAATAAGGTATACTAACATTTCGAACAAGTGAAAGGACCTAAAAATTCCATATGTCCCTGTAAGGAATGCAAAACTTACCAATATATTTTAATACAAATTTGTCAAATATTGATAAGTAGGTTTGTGCTTGGGTTCAAGTTGATTCCGTACCCCGAGGATGTGGAGGAGAAAACTCGTATGTAAGTAGGTAAGGTGAGGGGCCGCCCGTTAAGTCCCGGCGATCCGAGTTACACGAGCACGCAACATGCCCTGCACTCGGTTATCTTTACGGCCTTTATACTGCATCATTGTTCCACTTCGAGAGCGTCGGCAATGATAATGCGACAATCACCGTCGCCCCGAGACTTTCCGAGTGATTTAGGGCTCGTGAAACGCTCCGAGTTGCGGAGCAGCTCGCGAAATTATCGGTTTCGAGGTCTTACCTCCTCCCGTGCAAGACTCAATGCCCTTCTCCGGATGTATGCAACTGTAACGCCGTTTCAAACCGGCTCTAGCTAAAAGCCGCATAGCCCACCATGATATTCACTTTGAGTCGCAGTTATTTCCGAAAATATCCACCTATTAACTCTCAGAGTAGAACAGGAACAAATAAGAAAGGCACTCTTAAACAGTACTCTTGGCAAAATTGATGAATGGCCACGGTACAGCATATAACTTGTAATCCAATTCCTCCGATAAGATTAAAAGAAAAGTAAAGTAGAAATTCCAAAATTTTTAGCGGCCTCAAGATGACTGATCTAATTCAGTAGATTACCGAACTATTATTTTTGATTTATTATACTCAATAATAGGTAAGCCTTTTTGATTGAACAGCAAAAGTATTTTATGACCCCCCCCCCCCCCCCCCCGCCTCCAAATTTGTCACTTAACGTTTCAAGGTGGATAAATTCAAAATCTGCAATGTCTGTCCGCCTCAAAGCCATCACTTCTTTCACACATGGACTCCATTTGGGGTTGTTTGTTTTAATTCCCCGTTTTGACGAATAGGCAGTCAAAAAAAAAGAGAAGGGGGGAGGATTATGAGAGGTGGCAAAATAATAAATCTTTGTAAAATGATTTTCAGCGGTTTTTTTACACGTTAAACGAAAAAGCTAAGGTTTGATCATCCTTAATATTTCCATTACTTACAACTCCATGTTGTAAATACATTATGTTCAAAATACGGGATCTAAAACTCACTCAAGATAAAATAAATTCATAAATACTGATTAACCAAATATTCAGCCGTTTTAGTCAAATTCCCTTACGTACATAAAAGAGAGAAGTATTATGACTGTGCAAGGTCGGTTCACAACCAATTTAGATGCGGTTTATTACAAAAATTATCATAATGTGCCTCCATTTTTGTTTGTTGATAAGTAGAGACAACGCTAATTTTAATAAGGAATATACAAATAATAGAATTATTCCAATAGTCAAAGCGTTTTAAATTTGTCCTATACATTCAGAGCCACCCTCGTCAATTGAATAAACTAATAGACTTAACCACCATGATTAGGCTCGGACATTATTTCCTCCTTCTTCTACGTGGTATGAAGAAAATTTAAACGGTTTTTCCGTTAGTTTGCCCTCATTACTAACCATATGGCTGAACACTAAACTGGTTGAACAACTGGCTTTCCCAATAGTAATCAGTCCCGGACAATATTCAATTTGGATTCAACCGGTACCATTCCACCTTAGTTCGGCCCATTGTGGGTTCGACCGACTCAGTACCGGTTTTGGATTATTATTTACACCATTGGATCATTCAAGTGGACCAGGAAAAATTTGTTTATTCACTTCCAACAGGACGTGACAGTACGCTCCGCCGTCAAAATGAAGAGTGATCAGCGAACCAAAGAAAAAAAAGAGAGCTACAAACAAGGTTAACAAGTTTTTTCAGACTTTACGTCTGTGGAAAAGGAATGTTATTCATATGCGCTTAGATCATTCAAGGCAATTGGGTTTTGCATTTCTCTCGCAAAAACCAGTTTTTTATCATCTCTCCTTGCGCAAATAGAACTCTTCAGGGAACACTTGTCCCAGAAGACGCACACTAAGCTTATAAATAGCGTAATTTTGTTACTTCTAGAATCTGAAAACAAAGCGAGATAATACCGCATAACTAAGTTTGTTGCCTGGTAAAATTGGGAACATTAGTTAAGAGCTAGAAGTTTGCTAATGAAACATCTTCCCACCCATCTGGTTCACCACTGATCACCTACGAATTTATGCGGGCGCCAGAACCTGTTCAGGTTCACAGGTTAGGCAACACATTTAATTGAATTTCTCCACTGGGTTCGAGAAACTTAGCTAGAATGAAACAAGCTGGAGCCAGCCATACAATGAGTTTAAGAATGAATGAAATTGGATCCAAAATTCTTTCATTAGTGTTTCAGGAATGGCTTCAGTTATTTGTTATTTTTTTCAGTTATTGTGCAACGTTATTTTAACGCTGGAAGGTCTATTTGATTTTTCACTTCCTATTGTTCTTTGTTGTGCAGTAGATCTTTGAATCTCCGAGGCACTAAGTCGGATTTCTGCCATGATTAATCATGTTAAGTATAATTCGGAAAGAGGAATTCCGCGCTGGATCCACGAGACTAAGCATCTCTACAATGCGTTACAGCATTGTTAATTGTATCTCCGAAACGTACAGACCAGACACAACGACAGGACGGGAGCAGGAGGCAGCATGTTTCGGTTGATTCCCACCGTGAGATGCTTCAAATGGATCGCTCTCCGCCGGCGGCCTCAAATTAATGAGCTTGAGGAAATTGATGGCCACTATTTACGGCTCATTGTTCGAGAATCGCTCCGGCGCTTATTGTCCGACGCCTCGGACAAGTTTGCCTTCTCTCGCCAATGTTGGGATTTGAAATGGCGATTTACCTATACCAACTTAACGCTGCTGGCTGGAGTTGACGTACTTATTGTAGTTTACAAAGGATAGTTCACCGCCATCAATGAACTTAAGCGTGACAAGTATGGCGCTAACACTATTATCTCGCCATTCCATTAATAAATTAGGTATTCCAAGAGAGCATGAACCGTATTAAATTTTGAAAGAAGTGATGTAAAATCACTAGCAAATTGAATCATACAACCGGGGGTTTGATCAATTTTGCGATCCGTACGGATAACGTGGAGAAATTCCAGCTTGAAGACAAAAATGTTGGGCACCTTCCAAGACAGCTAGCGTGTGATTCAGAGATAAACATAGCTACAATTCGAAATGTATAAATTGAGAAATAAGTACATTAAATTCATAAAATTGCTCTCTCGTCAAACGGTTTATAAGTAGTACAAATCGTCGAATTTGCGATTCTGTTCCAATTTCATGGCAAAATTACGAATAGAATGAATTTGGAATATCATTGAATCTAAAAATTGTTCTGAATTGTGAAACGGTTTATAAAGGAGCTGCCCCTAGGAGTACATGAAGTACGTAAGTTGTTTTGCCCGCAAGCTGGAATTTCCCCAAGAAATCGATATAGAATCGAGAAGCCATTTGACGGTTTCGAAAAAATTGAGGTTTTATAATTTTCCCCGTATACCGTTTGAACGTTTGCTCTTTTTGTCCCTGGGGTTCCCCATTAGCTGCTTTAGAACAGTCAAAACGTTTATTCTCCTTCAAGAGGATACAAAGTTGACAATACCAAAGGAAACCGCTCGCTGTGCAGACTCACATATAGACTTAAGTTCGATTTTATAAATTCGATTATTCTACTATTTTCCCTCCGACCTTGTTAATAGTTTCAATTTTATTTCTATCACCTATGTAACAGTTCGTTTTTTATTTTGTACTTTGTATTCTTATACTTTTCTCTTAATAGTGTATTGGGATTGCCCGTATCGTTAAATAAATAAATAAAACTGATTAAATTTACAAATTTTATAGCTTCCACCCCTGTTCTTTGAAAGTGTAGCTCAAGTTCAAGTATTTCAGAAACTGAACTTTTTTGAGTTGTAAAATGTTTGATTATGAAAATGCACTAAGTGTGTTGAAAATTTAAAGCTGAATCTGAAAATGTGGTCGAAAGTTGAAAAAAAAACTCTTTTTCTAATAGACACCGAAAAAAAAAAAAAAAAAAAAAATCAAACAGTAATACCCAACTTTGTTGACACCTTGTGTTTCTTGTATCTATTTAGGATAATTTAGATGAATTCTTGTGTTGCGGCAAACCTAAGGGTGGACAAAAAATTAAGTTTTGAAACGTCCGCCCGAGCGCACATGAGTGGCCTTACCCAGCCGATAAACAGTGATCGAAATAACATGTAGGTACCTATGGCATTAACGATCTCGAATCCCACTATCCTTACAAATGGCAACTCATTTGTCAGGTTTTATCTCCTCTATACTCGAAATACAGTAGATTCATATCTTCATTTACTCGCGAAATTCTAGCTACAAGTTAGATTTATCTGAACGAGAGACAGATGAAGGAGAGGGGAAATTACTTATTCGTTTGTTTTCGTACTTTTCAACTCCGTTAAACTTGAACTGTTCGTTGGACACGTTGGAACGCTGTAAAGAGGGTGAGCAAGTAATCGGACGTGAAATGACTGATTGCCTTGAGCAGTTTCAAGTTTGAGGGCAATAATAATGTAAATTAATAAAAACAATCATTCAGTCAAATCATCAGTCATTGAGGTCATTAAAATTAGTTACGAAAGCAAAAGAATAGAAAAGAGAGTTTCTTGGAATCGGACACGTACAACTGACATTTCTCTAGAAAATTTTATTGAAGTTAAATGAAAGTCATAATTCTAGAGTGAACGAAAATTAATTTCACTTTTCATTTTGAGTAACTTCTAAAGTCACCGTAAATATCTTTGCCGTTAATCCTTCATCGCCATTAATATGCTAACGTTAATGAAGAGCGGAGAGAGGTTTACGAGTCGATTCGTTCCAGGCGCTCGCGTAACGGCGATGCCTGATACGATTCACCGTTATCCATGAATCACTTTATGTACTCGCTCATGTAATGCAAAACATGCCAACGTAAAATAATTCATTCTCGTGAATATGAAAAGTTGGCCAGAATGAATTCGAAAACTTCAATTTATCAACTGCTTCGAGATCTAAAACAAACTTGGCGCTTCCCGGAATATTTGCCACATCTACAGTATCTTTAACTGAGGTGTTCGAAATTATTCACGTCTACACTATTGGCTCGGTTTCTAGGAATGCTATAATTCAGTTCGTATCGAACAGAATCTATCGGCGGCTCTTTGTAAGCGGGATAAAGGTTGTAAGTTCAGGTTGACATTTCCAAAGAGCGACCTTTTCAGAGTTTATGTGGAGTTGTTGGTGGGAAACCGTTCAAGATACTGGTGACGCGTCTCGACGGCGCCTGTTCACAACGGACCTAAAAGACCTCTGGGGCGAGGCTTCATAGGGCATTTTAAGCGTCAATCAGAAGTATATAAATGATATTGGTGTTTTCCAGCTATACCTAGAAATTAATTGATACTACTTATATTGTGATGTTCCAATACAGAACTTCATTATTTAGTACCTTAATCGTTCGGGGGGTGGTACTGAGAAGTGTCAATTGTCAATATACTCGCACGTGGAATAACTAATGTGATTTTAATAAATTTTCACGTATCTTACTCTTTGTAAAATAGACATATCACAGAAACATATGTAGTTGTGATCAGAAAAGATATTGTTCCGGATTGACAACTGATTCATAGTTTGTGAGATTTCTAGAATATTCTTCCCTACCTTCAAATTATGACATCAGGCTGGCAAGCATGGAATATTATTTGATTTGACCGCAGATGAATATTTTCCTAATATTCTGAATGTGATCCACACATACTATGCATCATGCGTTGGCACATCAACCAAGTAAATGGGTCAGGGACATTCGTGATGAATGCTTTATTGGCATCCACATTGCACCGAAACGTTTCGGGTAATTGCTTCCATCTTAGAACACGCACATCACAACGCGGTGGAAACGTAAATTGAATAAATGGATATAAACTGAAACTATCGGCACCGTTTCACATGTTCTGAAGTTTTCCTTGTCGCCGTTGGAGCACCGAAATCATTAGCGAAACGTAAATATTCCTTATTCAAGATAGATATTGTAACATTTCAATTATACCGAAGTAGATGAATTAATTTGTATCGCTGAGCTTATCTGAATCCCAGTTTAGGCCGACGATGATCCTACAAACCCAGAGACCCACTAATTACATTCAAGGGTTAAATCCCGCACAAATTGGTATTCCGTTCGCTTTCGTAAGAGAACAATCATTATTATGTATCACCCACCTAACATTAGTATACATATTTTCTTTAAATCAATTAGTAGAATGTTATTAATGTAGGATAACCCAAAGAAAATAGATAAGTGTACACTTCATTCATAATAAAAGAACTGAAATCGTTCAAATTCAAGTGCATCCGCTCAACACGATTTATAGTCGATAATGTTTGGCAACAAATAAAATTCCGGCAGGTTGAGTTGTACCACATAGCAACCTCGTGTGCATGCCATTAATTTATTGTCTTGGGGACATTTACAAGTCAATCATAAGGTATGGAAACATACTAATTCTTACAGGAGGCAAAATACTCTTATAGCTAATTTACTTCGTAAGGGATTAACACATAAATACAGCTATTTTAAAGGTATCTAGAGTAAAATTGTAAGGTAATGAAGCAATGACTACGTCTCATCAGGGATTTACGTTGGACACTCAACTTATACAGCAATAATAAACCTCTATGCAATAACTTGCAGCATTTTTCAATAATCTTTCATCTCACGTTGATCTGAAAAGCTGGAAGAATATTGTGATTTAGTTTTTCTGAATTTCGAATCACCCTGACGCTCATCGCGGTGGTAAAAACTTGCCGTTTCTTCTTGTAAAATTGGTGAAACCCATAAACCGGAATAAAGAAGCTCGCTATTGTTTGCTGTTCTGCCTTGGTTGCACCGGCCTTGAATACAATTTCATTGGGTTTCTATTTTACTACCAGCCAGGTAGTTGAGATTTCTTTACTCAAAAGAAAAATCAGACAAGTTTGTCAAGAACAGTGGCTCACTGAAAACAGATAGACGCTTTACCCCATCTGTTTCATCATTGGTGCAATCCCTCATCATTTCATCCATCAAATTAGTTCTAGCAAACTATTGTAGAATGAAGAAACTGCAAAGTTTTGAAATCAAAATTTTGGTCATGTAAATCATTTAGAAGGAGAGTTGAAAGAAAACTTTTTTGTTCAAAAAAAGAGTCAAACATTTTGGAAGAAAGGATGAGTTTATTGGAGCATAGTAAATTGGTCGATTTCAAACGCGTGCTACTTAAATTAGCAAAACCCGAATAAAAATTATTAAATAAAAATTTATCATTAGAATATCAGTAAAACAACGGTTTGTTCAACTTATTGAAAAACGTGAGCACTAAGTTTTCATTCATGAAAAAAAAAAAAAAAAAAATTTATAAAAATAAAAAAGTTTAAAACCCCAAGTAAATTGTGTTCATACATAGCTGCAGTGGTAAATCAGAGTAGGACGACGTATACACAAGCATTCACTTGCCGGATATTAATGAGCCAAAACAAATTACTCATCTACTCTTCAATGGTTCATCAAAAGACAGAAGATATATAGAACTTGATGTCTTAACAAGAGAATCCACTGGAATTTCATTAGCCGATGGTTTATAAGGTAGTTTTAGCTACATTCACTCCTGTTCCACACTTCTTGTTGTACATTTTTCTTAATGCTAGAGAACTTTAGGAAGACAGGAGTGCAAAAATCTAGCTAATAGTGATCTGGGTGCCGTCATTCGATTCTTTCAGTCAAAACACATTCTACTGCTGCTAGTCATTCGATCCCGATTTTGGAATTTTAGTGGTTCCATTGCCAACTAAATTTAGTAAAAAGTGCTGCCAATAGTTTAAGACCATCCATGATCATTAGTTTTGACATTTGTGCTTTTTCACATCATACGATCTACGAATTTAGGAGAAAAGGTCTGGATGGATGAATTTGTTTATTTCTCTGTTTTTATTAGATATCTGAAATTCATCTTCATTTATTCAAAGGTAAACCATCCACATTTAAGGGTTATTAATGAAAATACAAGTAGTGTAGAGAGTTGTTAATTGAACACTCCAATCAGCCAAGTAATAAATTGAGACCGAATTGTACTTTCGGATCAAAGAGCAACTAACAAACTCTGGTATAAGAAAATGTCCAATAAAAAATTACCACAGCGGAAGGTGTAGAACATATGATAGTATTGGGATACCCAGTAATGTGTAGGTAACACATTATCACCATCAAACGATCTCTAGATTCCTTCTCGAGAAAATTGGTTATTTACAAATTATTTCAATATGTTTTACGTCCTAACAATAATCTTTGTGGTTTTGTGTTTCACAGAGAGAGAACACTCAGAACATTAATAGTACATGGTATAGGCGCCGATGGAAAACATCAAGGATTTTTTCCCCAAACATGAGTGTCATTGGTAGCCTGAATTTCATAGCAATTTTCCATTCCGACAGTATTGAGAAATGAAACAACAAAAATGAGTTAGTTTCTATGATATGAAATAAGTGACGGTGAAGTGAGTGATTCAGCTGAAAATTACGTTTTTGGTGGCTGTTCGGTTATGCTTCAATAATTTTTGGTAAACATCGTTCAAAATAAATAAAGGTATTTTATTGGCTTCAAAGTATTAGATAATGAAATTTCAGACAAATTTACTGATTCAAATTCGGTTTAAATCAATGTTTCATAACTTCCAAAAGTACCTAGTTGGTTAGAATAGTTTCAAAGAAAACGTTTTTAGACTATTTATAAGTTGTTATAAGAAACTATATGATTAAACGAAACCATCTAAATATCCCCACAGCAAAAAAATTACCTAAAAAAGAAATTTGTGCTCAAGAAACCAAGTGAAAGGTAACCAGGTTTTTGCTCGCTTGGAATAAAAGAGGAAACTACACAACTTTGCTCATCAGGTCACTCGATACGACTGGGCTTCCTATTCCAATCATTTTGCTCATCATCTCGTTGATTAACACTGGCGCTAACATTCAATGGCGTGTTTGTGCAATGATGCCACAACTAACCGGAAAACCAGTTCGCAGAGATCTCGTTTTATTTCGTTTTGGTTAATCCAGTTAAAGTCGTCATTCTCTAGGTGCAATCATGTTTCTTATTTCTCTTTATGAATTGAATTATGATGGAAAAGTGTGTATCGTTTATATACCATCCCATCTCTACGCGGAGTTCCAGACGTTGCTTACAGTATAGAGTTGGCATGTTAATGTAATTATTGTAAAATCAAGAAAAAACATTCCTTTCGTTAGAAGCAAACAAATATTTACAATACAATAATACAAAAATTCAGTTGTTACTCAGTCGTACTTGAATCGGTTTCTCTGAATCGGTCTTTGATTGTATAAATCGGTGCTGTAAAGAATTTATATAGTGAATACATTACCAATTGATTAAGCTTTCAAGCTTATTTGGAGTAACTCCTGAGAAAAAGCGTAGTGTGCATTTCACTTAATTTGTGGCGCATGATTTTTTTAATTTTTTATATCAGCATAGAGCACAAGTGTCCTTGCTAAAAAGCGCTGGTAGGTTACACGGCCAGGTGGCTGTTATTACAAAACCCAACCGTAACAACATATTTTAGTCGAAAAAGGTGACCGAAAAGGATGCGAAGCCTCGCACCGAATACTATGGAGTATTGATCATCGGCCACCTCTAAATTAGAGTGGGTCGTCGGTTAGTAATCCCTAAGGCAC
Organism: Creontiades dilutus; assembly: GCA_031894815.1. Classification (NCBI taxonomy): domain Eukaryota; kingdom Metazoa; phylum Arthropoda; class Insecta; order Hemiptera; family Miridae; genus Creontiades; species Creontiades dilutus. Next base: position 366,417 of record JAVIWC010003095.1, read on the forward strand.
CAAAGTAACAAGCCTTGAGCATCTAACTGAATTTGGCATGGAAATCAGTATGCATTTGCAATCGTGAAAGTTCCTAATGTTTACCTTTATCGATGGCAGTTGTCGCTGCGAGGATGAAAACCAGTACCCAAAGCGGCAACATGGTGTAGCCAGAAGTCTCAGCGAATAACTCACATCCGCGAAAATATGCAATTGCGACACCACACTGATATCACTGCGCGGGTCGCCTCGTTCGGCGGCACTCGTGTATTATGATAACAGCGATTTTCAAAATACGCGCCGTAGTGATAACGGAATTTTGCGGAACGGTCGGTATCGAGAACGGATTTTTCGAGAAAAAAAGGGGTCCCACGATCGCGAGTTGAGTCGTTGCGAAGTTTCGAAATAAAAAGAACCACGAGAAGTGCGCGTGATCACCAGAGGCTGGTTGTAGCGATACTGTCAGAGCGAGGCGAGCGACCGTAGACTTTAAGCGCGAGTAGGCAAAACCCGCAACACAAGCCGGCATCTCCCCTCTCCGTCGTCCATCGGTTCTCACGGGAGATAGCTCGAGGTGTCGAACCAGACCTGCCTTTCTTTTCAATGATGTTTTAGTAATTTCGAAGTACTCGCGGTTTAAGCTAAAATTATATGACAATCAATCGTTAACTGTTTGATACTTCAAGGTGACAAGCATACACAAAGGTACATAATTGCAATTCTATTCTTATGATTAGAGTTCAAATTCGATCATATTTGCTAATTTTTTTCCCAATATTATTGGTTTCTAGAAGCAATTTGTGAGGAAAATGGTGGCCGTAGATGTCTCAAATTTTATATTTAAACATCATATTTCGAACTTCTTGTTGTGGTCATAAAATCTTATTTTGGTGGTTAAGTCCTAAGTATTTGGCTTCACATTTCAAACTTCTGCTTATATTATAAAAACTTGTAGGTACATTTTTTAAAATTAATTTTTATTCTTTTCCAAGTTCCTTTAGAAACTATGTAAGAAGAAGAAAGTTTTGTTCAGCCTATGGATTTCACCTTTCAACATGTCAAGTGTACGAAGGAATTAACGTATTGAATAAAGTAAGCGTTATTGAGGGATTTGCCGCAGGCTCCGGTCTACTACAGTAATGTTGATTGTATTATAGAAGACTGAACAACCAACATGAAACATATCACAATATAGTAGTCTGGAAGCAACAGGCTTTCGAATGATGGCTAGATAGTGGACCGACCAGACATACTTATTCCCAACTTATGTCTATCTCATTTCGGGAATCCCAGAGTTCCCCTTCCCCTCAGTTATTCTAATGAATCCCCGTTTATACAAAATATATCATGTGCTTACTATATTACATTACATAGGTACATCCTCCGACCTCTTAGTTATCGTTCACCTACTTTATGATTCTGTCCGCTACCGACCTTTAGTGAATGTTCCGTGCGACTGAACGCCAATTCAGTAAGGATTTTCATTTAAATTATGCATAAACAAAAATTAGAGTAAAAATGCTAAAAGTAGTTGAAGGTCAAGGAATTAACTTTAGGCACTGAATAGGCAGGTATTTTGAATTTGATTATGAACCGACAATAGATAATATTCTATTTTGTGACCGTATTTAGCGTCAAATACAAACATTCTAGGCCATTTTTCAGGTTATTTTTAATTCGGTTTGCAGCCACACTATGACATTTTTCAAGCCATATCGATCCGTAATGTAGTTATTCTTAACACAAAGAAAATAATTTATTAAAAACAAATGTACTCGGTATCAAAAGCTTCCCCGGCTATAATCGGACTGTAATCACAATAAAACGATAAAATTACAATAAGGAATTATTTGTATTTACTCGTCTAAAATACAAAACTATGATTTAGTAGTTTTTTGTCGGTATGTGTATTGGTTTATAAAGCCTATGAACATGTACAGCTACCAAGTGAACTAGGAACTCAGATGTGTAAATCTAAATCTAAATAAACAGGAAAGTAAAATTTAAAAAAAAATATTTTTTTTTTTCTAGAAAATTACAAAGGAACTTTATTATACTTGAGTAACAATTATTTATAAATACCTAATCCTTTAGGGAAAGAATCAATGACTAATGGCCAACTTTTGGATGTATTTTATTGCTTCCGAGTCTACTAAAGTAGCGGAAGCATTGTTTTCGCTCTCGGAATGTGAAAATTTTTTTGTCTCCAAAATCAAAAATTCCACTCGCATTTTGCGTTTTAGACCTTTCAGAACAATTTTGGTTCCGTGTCTGTCTGTGTGTCTGTCTGTCTGTCAGCAAATCCTTGTTACGGGCGAAACTACACGAAGTTATAGTTATAGTCCGAAATTTTCAGGGATTGTGCGGGTTGGGGTGTAGATGGTCCCCTATAGGTTTCATGACCCGCGGATCAATAGTAGCCTCTGCGCATGCTCAAACGTGATATCCTTGCCACAAGCATAACTTCGGGATTTCTTGACCGATTTCGATGACATTTTCAGGGATTGTTTGGACTTATTAGGTATATTTAATAGTTTGTTCAATAGTTGAACATGCCTACCTTTATTTTCTCAAGTTATGCTCCTGCATAACAATAAATTTACCCTAATTCAATATTTACTTCACCTAATTGAACGAAGTTCTTTAGTCAATAATAATTTTCAATGATATATACAGTCATGTTATGGATACCAGGAAGCTATGTGCCACACCCACTTGGCAGAGGTTTTTTTCATTTTTTTGCTTTAAAAATCGTATAAGTATGGGGCATTTGAAAACTCCCCGATTCCAAAAATACATTTCTTCTCCTATAACGTTACTCAGTTTTCAACTCACACTCCCGATACATCATTGTCTACTTGTCAGCTCTTGTCAAGATCTTTCGGCTAATGGAATAAACCGCTATCAGTAGGGAAGACCTATTGTGATGCAATGTTTTAGTGTGATTCAAATATTGATGTTGTTTGGATGACTTGAGAGATGGAGGTACACCTGGTGCGCCTACCCACATTATCGAGTATACCAGTTTTCTATCGCAATCAGCATCTCCATCGAATGCTTGAAGGTTGGATTCTTCAAGTTTCAACTCAATATTTACTATTAAAACGTTGAATATCAAGTTTGAATAACAGCAGGAACTTCATGAACATGGAGTCCTTGTCGACATTTTAACCATGGAGCTCTTTCCTCTTTCCCAGGATTGATCAAAATGTTTTCTGGTGGATACAAGGTCCTTGAAACTGGGAAACGCAAAGGCAGACAAAGGATAATACGTTTTTCTTAGAAAGGAACGACCATGCTTCAACGGATTTTGTATGAATTCTTTCCTATAATATCTATAACATGTTTCCGACTCCGTTAAGAGCTCCCCAAATCCGGAGCCAACTTGAATTAACAATTTTGAAGTTTGAATTGAGCAAATCAGACTTGGAAATATGTTCAATATCCTATATATTTATATATTTTATGTGAAGCATTACAACAAAGTGTAGCAATAAATTGGTAGGTGCATGAGTATGACAAGATTATCAGAGGAATCAAAACAATACCAAAGTCCCTTGAGCGTGGAAACACTATCAAGGAAGAAGATCCAGGGCCAGCTATCCAGTCCTAACCCCTACCAACCCGATTTTTCAGCTACCTAGTGAGCGAACGGATGATCGTACATTAACCCGAGTCCACATCCGATTTAGCGAACCTGTTTCTGTCGGAATCAAACAAAAAACGGCGGACCGATATTCGATTTTGAAACTTAGGTGAGTTGAAACGAAAACCAACAATTTTTGCGGGGAGGTTGGGAGAGGCTGTTAAAACTTGATTTTTTGGTCAGGTACAATCGAATTCCATTATTTTGAAAAATAAACCATATATATAATTCATTTTATTTTAATATTTAATAATATTAATACATTTAAATTATATATACTTAAAATTAACTCCTCAAGGTGTTCATTCACGTCAATATCTTTTCCCAGCACAACGGACTATCTCTCACTCACAGAATTCAACTGAGCTCAATACAAATTGTATATTAATTCTATCCTTCCAGGAACTCAATTACCGGATATGTGGCTTTCAGGAGTAACCACATCCTCATCATAACATACCAAACCAATTCGATCAGGAGTATAAATAAAAATCCTTTAAAAGGCTAACACGGCTAATGCTCTTTCTTGCCACTTCAAATGTATTTTGGACTCAATCCCGCTCGTGTGGGGGAGATAACGTCCGTATTTTTAACTGGCCGAATCAACATTTAATCGGCAACCAATCATCCCTCCTACGCAAGGCTTTCGCTACCGGCTGCGAAAGAGAAACATCATCCGTGTAATTCATTGTGAAAAGGATCAGGTGGATGTGGGATCAATTTGAATGATGGATTTCGCTGAGACAATTATCGTGGATATTTGCCGGAGTTGTTAAAAAATATCTGCTTCCTTCAATTTATATATCTAAGCCATTACCAATTGGTCGCATATGTAGTGGTAAAAATTATATCCTTAAAAAAAAAAAAAAAAAAAAAAACCTTCTGAAATCCATTGGCTCTACTTTTCTCCCGGCTCACCATCCTAGTTTGTAGACAACGTACAAAGTTAGCATGGGTGCACATTTGACGTCACTTTATTCACTTATATATCAATATCTTTTTTAATGTTATCAATAATTTTTTAATGTAGGTTCCCACAGAAAGCTCAAAAAAACTTCTGTCAAAATATTCTAATGTTGGTAAACCTACATTAGAAGGAGATTTACCGTCATTTGACGTCAACGACAAATGATCAGCATTTATTGTACGATTAGACTAATATTTTACAGGAAATTACGTTCGAGGAGCGCGTCGCGTGTGCTTGTTCGTAACCACCATTAGCCCCACAGTATATGAGGTATTACGTGAACTGTGCCATCCAGACTTACCGAAATCAAAGACTTATGAAGAGCTAACTGACTTACTAGCTAACCGCTAAGAGTACACCTAAAAGATGTATTCATTTTAATTAATTTAATTGTTCTTCATTCTTATATTTTTTTCAGGTAGGGGAAGGGGAGATTTAATGCTGCAATGTTGGTAAATCTGGTAGCTCCTCGTATATATATTGTTTTGATCATGAAATAAGGTCTAGTGTATATTGATACCGACTTGTAACGGCTTCCCCTTTTATTATTGTTATTATCCAAGTTTATCAATTATTATTTGAATCATCCAAGTATGTTTTACAAAATGAGGTGATTCTGCTAACTAATTGTTTATTCACTCATTCGCTACCCAAGTAAATATTCAACATAACAATAACAAATGACATAAATCAGCATTAAATGTTGGTTTAAGTCATTTGTTATTTTAGAAGAATTAAAGAAATTGTCTCCTATTGAGAAGAACATTTTTATTCGTGTTGCAGTTCAGTAGAATAGTAGTGGAATACAACAACAATCACTCATTTTATATCCCATTCATACAATCGAAATGTGTGATGAATACCGAGTATTTCAAGGGGGTTAAGGCACCAACCTCACTCGATCAAGTCATTGGAATTGATGATTTTTAACCAAGTTTCTACTATTATCCAGTTGTCTATGATTTGTAAGTGTTGGCCTACACTTTAATATATCTACGAAGATAAATGAAAATTGGACAGTTTATGTTGATGTACATAGGATGAAGACATAGGATAAGGAAATTGCATTTGAAAATATAAAATGAAATCCATATTTTAATTGGAATTAATTTGATGTGAATCACAATATCTGTTAGAGGGCGTCAGAGTTGAATGTGATCACGGTCCGTAAGTGTGATATGAGTCAGTAATTGGCTGATCACGGAGGGAAATGAGATGCAGCTCCCCTGTTGACAGTCGGCCGTTTGTTCCGCGGCTTGACAATGTCAGTCTTTCTTCCAACTCTGCATCTGATTCAACCAAGCCGCGAAAAACTCTCGACAGGCAGTATGAGGGAGAATATATTTCGAGCTGTATTCGGCCTTGGTTTCAGATGATTCCCAGAGACTGCATTCAGGACGTTACCTAATAACGAGGCGAAGGATATTCGAGTTGCCAAGCGGCCGCCAGCGCATTTAGACAGAGCGGCGAATGCAGATTTGGCCTCCACTCAATGTCGGGTTGCATTGCGCTGCAGAGATGAGAGATAGACCAGAAACAAACAATTCGGTTCAACTCTTCAAACGAGACGTCTCGCATCAATCTGCGGTGTTTTTTTTCCCGCAACGCCCACGGGAGTTTCCTCGCTAGAAGGTCGTCCATTATTCACGGTCAGGGTTGCAGAATGGAGCGATTCTCCGTTCTTAGTCCTAGTGATGCAGTTCTATGCATAGCCATGACGCAATTTGAATGTTTAAATGTGAGATTCAACCTACTACTTTCGAAGGGTAATTGGTTTATGTACCGATGTTAAGAAATACCAAGGAAGGACTCGTCAAAATCCTCAATAACTAAATAATATCACCAGTTCTTGGACAGTTACGAGCACCGCTGGTCGAACGTGGCCACCATAATTCAAGAGTTTCACTTGAAAATGTTTGCGATATTACTCTGAGTGCTCGTACATCGAAAAGCTCTAATCGTTGTACACCTACTTCTATCGTTGGACATCCTGTCCGGGCATTGGACACACTATCAACTGCTGATATTTGATCACTATCAGGATTATGATGTATCGAGTGGAATTTTTCACTAGCTTTCATAGGTTTACAGTGACCTATGGTAGCACAGCAGAGAATTACATGAAACTAAGAAACATGGTAACATATGAGATGTATTATATTGTGGTAGGTATTACACCTTACGAAGTATGCATACTTGTACATTGGTTGGTATATAATACCTATGGATATTTTAACTAAACATATTTTTATATGTAACCCATGAAGGTGGTGAAGTCAATTTAATGTTTTAGACCAAAAATCTTCAACCAGAAGGTGGAACTGTTACCATATTATCTCTGAGCCAATCTTCGAAAAATGTATGATTGTAGGAGCTAATTTTAAAACATCATTTGATCCTTTAAGATACCCATCATCAGTGAATAAGCAATGCGGCATAAAATAAAATGAATAGGCTCTTAGGATGAATCAATAAACATCAATGTGCTTTAGAGTCAGGGAGAATAACTGAAGTAATACGAAACAAAATAAGAGAAGTTTAATGAACATCGAAGGAATTCTCAAAAAATAATACCATCAAGATCTCTCGTAATCACAGAAAATAATATAGAAGCCGTTACCGAGACGAAAAGCCAACAAAGACCATTAAAAATGAGTATTTTTCAAGTGGTTGACGGTTATAATCATTATTACCAATTAGGTGTGAAAATCATTAGGTTCATTCAAAAGCGGCAACTTTTTTCGTCTGTCACATTTTTCACATCCAACAATCTTAATCTAATTCTACAGGAGGAATTGCTGCACTTCTCACAGAGCACACCTAGTCCAGCCTTTGTGACTGGTCCTCCATAATAGGAACAATGACCTCTTTAGATTTCGAAATCGTTAGAAATTATTGCTTCCAGAGTAATGGGTGATGGAGGAGTAAGATCATCCTAATTATGAAAGAAACCAGAGGATGACGTGGCCAAGCAAAGCACATCTTGATTGATGTCTTCTATCACGCTTCCATAATTGTTGGAGTTACTGAAATATTGACTTCCTCTTCATTAGAGTCTGTCAATAGAGAATTTTCCGACCCCAGCAAAATTTGGGACCGTCTCTTTTCCTATTTGCTTTATTCGTCAACAACTAATAAAACAGCAAGTTTTCTGCTAATAATAATTCTGCTAAGGTAATAATTCGTGTGTGAGAGAGACCTGCTCTCCATATTATGTACCAACAAAGAGGTAATCCACATGATATTGCCAATTTGGTGACCCGAATACTATCATAACAAAATATACGGGGCTTTTCTCGGGTCTTTGAAAAGACCCCAAGTGACGTATTAATACGGGCGGCTCGCCTCTCCAAAGCCCTTTATAATGCTTGTGATTAAGAGAGCAACATATTTTACGAGATATACCGCTGCGAGGGTTCCTTGAAGGGTTCTATACACAAGACTCCGTCCACCGGGGATTATCCGAGTGGATTATTATCAAAGTGTCCCCCCAGGGTGCCGTCTCACAGTTGCAAAATGGACGAGAAAACCGTGGGAGCAACAACGAGACTCTCGTGGAAATTGAAACAACCCAATCCATCACCTATTGCCCTTCCTATGGCATTTGTTGGTTTATCATTTTAATTTTTGTTAAGGGTTTTATAATCAATGCAAGACATAAAAGCAAACAGTTCGCCGTCTTCTCCGACACTATCGGAGAGTGATTGTTAGACTTGGGCCAAAAAACTCGAATGGCACCAAGATAGGGCTAAGTTTTGTGCATCCCAGACAATCATACCTGAAGTATGATCATCCCAATGGAATGAAAAGGCTTTTTTTTGCGTTTTCAATTAAAGGTGTCATTTCAAAGAGCACTATGAACGCTGTTAGCGTACTTGTACTTGCAGGAAAAATAACAGCAACGTTGCTCTGAATGAGGATTGGTGTGAGATTGGCAAGAATAGCCCAAAAAACTGTGAAATCAAGTCACTTTTTTTCGTTCGTTATTATGAATAATGAAACTTCTTGATAAGTTCTTATCCATTTCAACAAGCGAACCCAAAAACTCTTAAAATCATTATAGAGAGGTATGTTACGCGTGTATTCGAATAACATTTCTTCGCTTATCACCCAGATACTTCAAATTTCAGCTTCTGAAGTTGTTTACGACGGAAACCGGAGGGCATGTGAAAGTAAAGGGGCTCAAAACGTACTTATATTCAATTTTCAATGTTTTTATTTTTTAATTCAATTTTCAGATTTTACACATCTAGAAACGTAAACTACCAGAACTGGGGCGTACAACCAGAAACAATGCTTCCTAGGTACACTCGGAAAACATAGAAATCCTACGGAAATCTAACAAGAATACGTGCAATGGTGTAATGTACTGCTATCTGCAAGTCGTAGAAATCCACGGATAGATCTACTGGAATTCAACTAAATAAAATGAAACACCTGTCAACTCTCATTTTGCCCGCAAATATATAAATAAGTTATGTAAAACTCGATCGGAGATGGCAAAATGAGCCAGCTATTATGAAGCGTATGACGTTCATTGTAACATACGCGAGCATTCACTTTTAGCATCCACTCGTTTATTGCAGATCGCAATTTGTGAGCGCACGGATTATTACAGGAACCAGAGTGCTCCAATTTGATTCAAGAAAGAAATTTCTAACTGAATCGAACCAAAAAAAAAAAGGTTTAACAGATTCTTATTTTCTGTTTGATTGAAAACTAAATGTAAACACATAGGGTTGATTGATCAAGCTAACAAAACTACAGTATCAATGTCGGATTTTTTAGGCAAATTTGTGAACTTTGTAACGGAGTTTCAAAAAAGTTCCAGACGGCAGACGGACGGCTTGATTTTATTTTTTAAATTCGATTTTTGAAACTTACTTATCCTGAAACGAATTTCCCATTGGGCTTATCTGCTTGACAAGTCAATACTTGGTAATACCATGTTTCACATACTATGTTTCACTTAGTTAAAACGATACCAATATTTCTTAAGAACCCCTCTATTTTCCCACAGAGATTCTTGCTGATTATATTTGTTGTATCCATTCCAGAGATAGAAGGAATTCTCGTAGTTCCACAAAACGGAGGCAGAACATTTAGAAGCTCGTAAAAGATATAAGGTTCGAGTGATTCGAGATGAGTATGGATGAATGCCATAAACGGTTGAGACTCAAAATATAATAACTATATAACTGTTGTAGTTCCAAGAATACAACCGCGGAGTTTTTGCAATGTTCTTTCATGGAAGGAGATGTTATTGTTGGCATGACGGTATGATCAGGGTTATTCAACCGCGTTCTTGATTTATTTTCTTGAACCAAACGATCTGTATGCATGTCTACATGTAGAGTGGACATTGGAAGCTTGTATTGAGTTTCACTACAACAACCTTTAAAAGCCACAATTGTAATTCTTATTCTAGCGTCTCATAAACCCAGATATTTTCAGAGCCAAATACCCACTACGTTCTACTGTGCCGAAAACGGGGTGCACACACTAATTTGTTTATTTGTTTTTTGGAATCCACATTCAGTAGTGGTCCGCTTAAAGTACATAACCGTTCCTGAAGAATATCTGTACAGCAAACTTTTGGTACTGAGGACCTAATAATCCCATAAAAAATAATGGACATAGCGATTAATCCGTTCTCTCGTCCCCACACCCATCCATTTCAATGTTATTTTGTACAATATTATTGCTGAATAATGACCACCAAAGTGTAATTACATTATAATTAGAATACACATAAACAAATGAAGAACAAATGAGGCAATAAACAAATAAATAAATGCATAAATCATGATTGCAGAATCTGCAGCAACAGTAATGGTTGAGGTGGTAGCTGACATTCATGGAGGAGATTAAATCGTCACAACTCCTCAACCTTTTCATACCGATATGGCAAGGGTTCGCCACATTTACATTAGAAGGAATAATGAATTTGAAGAAATAATAAAGAAAAAAAGGAGAATAGAGGACGTTACGCACGTTCCTCTCTTTAGAAACTTTTTTTTGCCCATTTTTATTTTAGTTTTCACAACTAAATTATAATAATATACACACAACAGTGGTAGTATTAAATACTTTACATAAATTTTATGTAAAGAACGTAATATACGGGCGAGAATTTTCTCGGCACAGGGACGAAGCGCTGAAACTGAGACAAAGGCATGTTGGCGTGGGTTTTCGACCGACCACAATTGGCACGCATTCGACGAAATCTGCCCAAAAACCATTTTCTTTCACGCGCCAAATTCGAAATTTGGAAAAATATGTTTTTCCTGACATATTACGTTCTCCAGGAAAATGTTTATTATGCGGACAAAATTTTCAATAGTGACACTGTACGTTGAATGAAATGTGTGTAGTCCGAATGTACGGGTTATTACTGCATATTGAAAATTAAATTCATTAATTTATGTTGTGGGGAAAAATATGGTTTTCATTGTCAATTAAATCTTTATAAAAAGATAGTGAAGTAAAGTTAAACTCTGTGTAAATTGAGTTATTGAAATACCTTGTGTAGCAATAAACCTTTGAAAATACATTTATTGATATTTGCGGCCACACGACGCGTAAAAGGGAACCTTGAAGCGGTTGAACCTTGTGAGAATTTCATTCCGGCGACTATTTTCGACGCTGCAATCTCAACAAGTCGCATTCCACAGCGATTGTTTGTATCGCGACAGTTCAGTGTTCCTCCTCATTATCTCTGCTTTTGTGACTGCCCGCATGTTCAACATGAGTGATACAATATTTGCTCATTCCTCGCATTCTTTCATCACCACGTTATCGCACGAGAGCAATGATCAAGCTGTTAAATATTAGTTACCGGAGCGGAGCAGATAGTGCAACTTTCATTGCCCCGTACCAATATTTAACTCCCTCAGTCGCAGTATGGTTATAAATGTTAAATTCAAACGTGCGTGGAATGAATCAAAAATCCAGTCAAGATGGTGTAAGCGAGTTCTCATAAAAAATCGTGTAACATTTAATATAAATTGTCAGCAAAAAAATATTTAAGTACCTATAAAAAACTAGTCCTAAATATTAATCGAAACATTGAAGAACGATAGGAAAAATTAACTGTATTCCGACAGAATTAGCAATTTTAATACTTTTAAAAATTGAAATACATGTTTCATGACAGTTGTGTACATTCTCTTTTTAATCCTCTTGTACGTAGTCGAGAATCGTTTTTTGACATGCTACTTAAAAGTATTTATAAAATTGAATAACCATTAACACAAGCGTTTTATGTAATTTTCCTCCTAACGTCTCGTTGTTAATCCCGATTATCAGTATTTGTAAGATTGTTTTCCTGTGTATATCGCACTTCCGAGTCCGAAAAAAGTGAAATATTTGAGTGGGAACTATCATTAGGTTTAACATTCACTTTTTTCCATCAGTAACTGATATTATGATAATATGATAATAACTGTTATTATGATAAAGACTTTGGTAGCCTTCCCTGCAAAATGTTGTCAAATGCATTTGATCGCATTTACCGGACAGTACAATCGCTTTAGTAGCAGATACTAAAAGCTAATAGTTGAGTTGACTGATTAGCTCGGGAGCATCTAACGTTAGAAAGTGATATCATAGCTTCAGGGTTGCCTGTTGATGAACAGGTGAACGTATAGGTTGACAATGGATATAAAGCAAAATTGTCAACTCTATAAACGAGTATCCATAATCATTTGGTTACGGCATTGCACGCCAGCGTCGACGTTTGGATGTTTGAACAAAATAGATAAGGATTCCCCCGCCCCTTCAGGCCCACACATCTCAACATCAATGCAGTTTATAACACCAAAACGCATAGACAATAGTTTTATCATACGTTCTTATCTATTTGTACAACTAACTTATCATTTACTGAAAGGATTGATTTAGGATATTTTTCATTTTTGAGATGCGAACACAGCCATTAACCAGCACGCCAAACTATGAAATAACAGACTCCGTGTAAAGAAGGGCTTTCGAGCTCGGGCAGATGCACTTTTCAGCGGAAAAACGGATAAAAGGAGCTAATGACTCATTCAAATCGGCAGACTGAAATGATCACCAGTTGTAACTTAGGTTTTTGAGCTAAGGTATCACTGTGTACCTTTAGAAACTCCTGAACAGATCACATGGTTCTCCTATTCCTCCATCCTCCCTCCCTACTTTGAGATCACAAAAATACCTATTGTAAGATAGATATCTTGTAATTTATTGAACGACGCCAACACACTCTAGCAGCAGATGTTGGAACGAAACAGTATACTCTTAGGTCATAGTAGCAGATATTGGAACCAAACAGCTCAGTTGAGTGAATAGATCACATAGTTTTCCGATATTGTTGTGAAATATTAGTACTCCACCCGGATGTGCATGTTATACTTTATAATAACAATATTAAATATGATATTTTATTCTATTAAAATGGAGTAAAACCAACGAACTATACTGCTGGAACGCCGACTAAGCGTAGAACGTGAGGTCCAATGGGGTTCTCCTACCCGTCGTGGCCCACCCCCACGACCGAAATCCTTGAAACTAGTACTATTTCCAGAGGTTTCATCTGATGTTGATAAAAGTTCTAGGGAATATGCTAAACAGGCTGAAGACAGTCCTGTATGAATTGCTCAAATATCAGTACTTTACTGTGCATGGTCAACCGTAAAACCCGTCACTTGTAATTTTCTCAGCTTCGTATGGTTTCATCTGGCTCAGATTTGGAAGGTAGCTGGGAAAGACCGGTCCAACAATCTCTCGTCAATTTGAATATGATAGTATAATTAGTATTTGTTGCCCAAGGGTGAAAGGGAAACCCCTCTAACAAACCTAATTTGTACAGTTTTCATGAGAGGGAATGTGAACTTCAGTGCTTTCCAATGAGTTTCGTATCTCGCAAATGAATATTTCACTTTGAGCATGTCCAAACCCAAAATCCATAGACCTCCAATTGCTCGCATTCTAGTCATCCAGTGTTGCTGAAGCTTAAAAAGTTGTCGGAAAACACGGTTCTATAATCTCTCATCAATTTCTAGATGATAGCTCCATTAATAAAATGTTTATTCGTTTCCCACTAGCAATTTGAAACGTATAATCCATCAAGTAATTTTTTTGTTAAATTCAAATAGCTCGTTAGATTTGAGTATGTTTTTTTTTTTTTTTAACTTTTATTTACTTTTTGCGTTATGCACCATCAAGTGTGCTTATTATATTAATATAACGCGAAACATGACTCAGTCTGCCCTTGCCCAAATAATTCCTTATAGGAGGATGTAAGTTTCAGGTACAGATAGAAACAAGTTCGTAACAAGTAGAGCAACAAGATAACTACACAGTAGAGGGCTGCTTAGGTCGCTGCGATAAGTGCAGTGAGTGATTCAGTAGGCTATAGAAGGTCTGAGTGCTATTTCCTTTTCAAGCGTCGTGTAGCACGTTCGGGACCTCTATCTTCCAGGATTTCTCCAACTATGAGTTGAGTATGTAAACTTTATCTCATTGTGGAGTAAAAAACGGACTTACTCATTCCCTATACTTTCTTATTAAACTTACTATGTATATTGATTATGATATTCAAACATATAAACTCTGACAATTTCCAGATAATGGATACCCATATCAGGGGGGAACCGTCCCGTGTCTCGAAGCTGGGGGACTCCTTCCAACCCTCCCAGTTACCGTTGCAGCAGTATGGTTCGTTGGGGAACACATGCCTCAGTAGTTGTGTAGTTCTCAAGATAATTGTGATGAACAACATCTCATTATAACATTCCATTCAATGAAACCTCCTCACCCTTCAATGGAAGACATTTTAGAAAATTCAGCATCCGTACTTCGAGTTACGCATTTGAGTTCCAATTAGGTAGTCGGCCTCAACTACGATCCTCTTATATTAGCGTTGGTTTTATTGTTAGTTTTGAATAGAGCCAACAGGTATTCAACCCTTAATGAATAACTCTTTCGAATGGCTCCCCCCAACCTACCTGCCCCTTCGCCGCCTGACCAATTTGCTTTTCCCCGGTCACTCGATTATGCCCACCTCCGCCCTCATCGCCCGACCGAGTTTGATGATCCGTCAAGTGGCCGCCACAAATTGCCGCATCGAGTGGACCCCGAGATCCAATCATCGGAGGCCGGCTACCGACCATTTCCCGCCGTTCACTTGCCCCACTCGTTGGGTCCGCTAAAGATGAACATACAAAAAAAAAAGTTCCAGTCCCCCTTCATGACTTTATCAGCGAGTTCTCGTACTATTTTTTTACGACTGCGGCAGGCAGAAAAAGTTTACTCCAACATATAGAGAGGGATTCCCAATCAAATATTTCATATTATTGATAAGAATGTGTCCTAATTAATGGCGGACCCCCACTCTATTTGGGAACACTGGTGGAAAATGAAGCCTCGCACTGATTCCAAAAAATGTTGGTATACAAATTTTCTTCCCATAAATCAATCGGGTACGAATTTCATTGTAATCTTTCAGCCAGCTGTATTCTAGTTGCTCTCTAATCCCCATCAGCCCACACCAGGTTCGCTCTGTAGGAAAACCTACAATAAAGCACTTCACCAAAGTTTTCATCACTTTAATGAGATACGTAGTAGATGCACCCAGTGATATGTGAGTAGAGATACATAAATACGTGTTTCGCACTAGAAGTTCGGGACACACCTAAAATACTGCGCACATAGTTGCAGCCCTACGAACTACAATGTTTGTTTGTTATTTTCAACAATGAAACTTCATCGTCGACCAAGATGTCAGTTGTTGGTTGAAGTGCTCTCAAAGAATCGAATGAGTCTCATTCAATGAGAATATGACATAAAAAACACAGCAACACGAAGTGAATGTGAACTTGTTTGGACATAGTAAAAATCGCTCATTATCATTTGTAGATCCCATCAGCTGATACGACTCCCTTGGAACTTTGTTTCAGGAGTTCCTGTTCATGTCGAGTTTTTCAAGTTTGGCCAGTGTTCAGTCTAGTTTGGTGGTCGGGATGCTCACTACGCTCCTATCTCAAGAATGAAACAATATCCTACACCAATTGTCTAGTAATGTATAGATTAGTTGGACAAATAGATCTCATCCTAGTCTCACGGGGCCGTTCAAACGTCAAACGCTATCCAATCCAATCGTAAACAAGATGGTAGTAAAGTACCGATTATCCATCTAATAATAATAAAACAGAATCTAAGAAATTAAAGGGGCCACTGGTATGCTGGATGAGGGCGCAACTGGTCACCATCACATAGCAAAAGGGGCATAACTGGTGTATAGGATTTAGGAGTACCTATGATTTGGGGAATCGGTGAACTCTCATTTGTCTAAACAAGAAACAATAAAGATTCATTATATTCGATTCGATTAATTCAAGCTCAAAACTATAGATTGTTCACGAATTCTTCAAAGAAATAAAAAAGAGCTTTTCATGCAGTTTATTCTGTAAATCAGCTACTGGGACTTTAATACTGGATCTCACGCGTTTATTTCTGTGGTACCATATCTGCGAAGTAAAGTCTTCAAGTGAAATCTAGCGACTCTTTTCACTAACTAAGGTCTTTATATGAAATTTTATCAAGGTCTAATTGTGATGAGATCATATGAGTTAAAAGTTTGATTTATTTATAATTTTTTTTTTTACATAGGTAGTTGTTTTTGCTATTTATATAAAAGTTACAAAACAAGGAATTGACTGGGATTGTACGGATCCAAAATTCTTCAGCTAGCTCTCTGCAGTTTCGATTTTGCTGTATATAACATTCAAAAGGACATAGTTATCAAAAAAGCTTACATTTCAATGTATAGCCTTCAAATTGTGACTCAATTCCTTTTTTATTGATCATCGACGGATTTTAGTCACCTATAGAATGCTTTGCTTGGACGAAATGGATGTGAAATGTTTTTCCAGACCTCTACCGTGGACGTCGGAAGCCTCACAATCAGGTTGGACCCCCACTGAGCCCGTTATTCCAGGTTACCTGTCAACAAAGATGATCCATCGAAACCGCGGAGGGGCATCAACTTGTCAAACGTCAAACGCTCGCCCGTTACAAGGGCCTCAACATAACATATTATACCAACAGATAGAGCTTCAAAACCACCTTCCCGTCATTCAATCCATTCGCCAACATCACCGCCTGACATGCAGTGCTCCCGTTTAATCTTGCGTGCGGCTTTAGTCCACCGGACGCGATTAGATGTCAGTTGCCCTTGTGTGGATCCATCCAATTAGCTGTTTAGACCTGGAAGCTCTGAGTTGAATCGCCCAGAAGAGACGGGTAGGGCCTTCTTCGTTCGATGGTATAACCAAAGTTAATCATAAATAGATTAGAAAAAGAATACAAAAAATAGCAAAGTATCAAACAGAGGTTCATTAATTCTGTATTAAAATAACGCTCCTATACGGAGAGTTATTTCACTTTTTGCAAACAACAAAAATCGATGAATTCTTTTAGAAAAAACTCTTTTCTCCAATTATCTTCGATATTTTCTAGATTTTGACCAAATTTTTGAAATCTACATCAAATTTCTATCAACAGAAGCCAGTTTCCATCATCAAAAATCATCATCAGAGGATTGACATTTCAATTCTTGCATCAAGTGGTAGTAAATAAGTAGTACACATACAAATTTAACTAGACAAGTTTTATTGCCACTTTTTATTCTACTAAAATTACCTTCGTTTCAAATAGACCCCCTTGATTCTGTAAACAGAAATTCCAATATCTCTGAAGGATTAAACGCAGTAGTTGGCATTTTCTACGTGTTGCAACACAACTCACTAGAAATCAAGATTCAACCAAACAACAGCTTTGATACTAATTGTTCACTCTGAACCCTGCTCTTTATTATCTGGTCAATCTAGACTAGTCAAGAAGACGGCGTGCAGTTTCAAATAATCTTCAAAATAGGTGTAGGTATGGGTTTTCGCCAAATTAAAAATAGGTATGATCGCATTGAATAATGATTACTAATATGCGAAAGCTGTTTAAGGAGTTATATACTGAATTATTCGAGCGCTATAAAATTTTTCTTTTTTACAACATTTTTTTAACTACCAAAAGTTTAGGAAAACTTCATTTTCTCAAATCGTTAGCGTTTCAACTGTAATGTCAATCCTCTGATGATGATTTTTGATTATGGAAACTGGCTTCTGTTGACAGGAAATTTGATGCTGAGTTCAAGATTGTGGTCGAAATATTGAAGATAATTGGAGAAAAGCGTTTTTTCTAAAAGAATTCGTCGATTTTTGTCGTTCACAAAGAGAGAAATAACTCTGAAACGATGCATTTTCTCTTCCCAATTCAACGTAGAATCGAAAATTGAAATAAAAAAGAGGGGTCAAGAGGTAACTTCAAGTTTCAATAGAAGATTTGAGGCACTAAAACATCGAAAAATGAAAAACATGTTCCACCACCTTCATTCAGGCAGAGTGAAAATACTATAAACAAGGTCCAGTTAAATTTTTGATAGCTGCACGGTATGGCTGTAATTCCTTAATGAACCCATATAGATGGGACACCCAGTACATCTGTGATCAATGACTGTTGCTCTCATTCAGTGGTACATTATCTAAACTCGTTGCCTAAGGCTTCCATATCTTGTCCACTCTGGAAGTCATAAAAAGAGCCAGCTTATATGAGACTTTTAGACGATCGAAAACAGTTTGATGATTCTGTCTTAAATAAAACTCCATGAACATCAGCCCTTACTTGTCTCTTTACAAGAAACAGAAGCTGATCAAAACTAACTCAGCTTACGATGCTCTACACGCGAAGCCATGTGTCGTTCCACATCCATTAACGTGTTACGGTGGAAACCCCCCGAATCAACTTTCTACCATTCAAATGTCAGTTGATAGCAGCATCATCTTAGTATTTCATACGTCCCACAGAAGGAACCATTAAAATGTCAACTGTCGACGTTAATTGGGAAATAAAATATCCCTTTAGGTCACTACAGCTGAAAGTGATACTAACAATGGTACACTGCACTATATTTGTACACTAGTACGTAAAAATACAAGAGTAAAATAACTGAAAATCAGCTAGGTAAAATAAAACACCTACCTACTCTCCACTTTTACCACAGTCATGTTACATAAGATTTGAAAACTTCGATTTCAAAAGGAACTCTTGAAAAAAATTGCACAACTGATTATAATATAATCAGTGTATATTATACACGGTGTCCCAGAAGTTATGCGCAATCCGACTCCTACGTGTTCTACAACTCATTTCCCACAAAAAATGCCATATAGCTATTTTTTGCTAGAGGCCTCGTTTCTGAGCTATTCGCGATTTACGATTTTTTTCGTGTTCTCGATCTTATGTCATTAAAACTGTCATAACTCCCTCAATTTTGAAGATAGCTCAAATTTGATGACACCGTTGGAAAGAACGTTAAATTTTCTATCTATTTGATGTCGGAAACTGTTTTAAAATTGGATTGAAGATGTTCGTTGCTACGCGAAATGGCGGTTTTGTCAAAATCTTAGAATCGCCTGTTTTTCATCTTTCCTAGAAACCTCACGAATGCTTGACGGAGAACTGTGCAGGCCTGGTAAAACGTGTGCCAAAATGTCAGCTTTCCAACGCTGTAGTCGATTTGGGGCTTAAAAATATTTTTAGTCAAGGAAATGGTGTTTAACTGCAGAAAAACGTGTGTTTTCAGTTAAAATTGAAGTTTTCCAAAAGTCTCAAAGATGAATGTGACTCATCGCAGACGGAAATGAGTTGTAGAACACGTAGGAGTCGGCTTGTGTATAGGTCCCGAGACAACTTGTATCATTAACAAAGATCTAATGTTTGGAAATTGGGAAAGCTATGGAGGAGGCATTGTCTTGGTGAGGGGCAAGGATATGCAATGAACCCCACGATGCCACCGGTCTTGAAGGAAGGGGTTGCTTTGTGCGCCGTGCATTATCAACCCCAATCTGATTTGACCGTAGCATTCGGTGTTGCAATGTTGATAATGATTGATCAGCTGATGTCTTCACGCGGAGTAAATCATTTCTGACCATGTTCAAGCACATTCATTCATATTCGTGCTTACGTTATTTTTTTTGTCAAAGTTCTTCTGCCATTGGGAGAGCTCACGGATCAGCTTAAAGAGGTCTATGTAGGCTCATTTGATTCTTTGAACACACCAAAAACTAACGTAAAAACAAAAGTTATTTCGACAGTTTTCGGTACTCATATTTTGGACAATTCGGCCCTTCGATATGATCCTTTAGGATTGACCGAGTTCTATGCCATGAATGCAGTCCTAACTACACCAAAAGTTTGATGTTTAACCCAACTTTCATTAACTTTCGATCGGTAGCTTTGGAAAAAAGCACCGTGCTACGGACGGGCGGATTTTTTCATATTCGATTTTGAGATTCATCAAATCTCGAAACGTATAACAGAAAATTTTGAAGGATTTGAAATTGTTTTTTTCTTTGTCGGTTACAAAGGTTCATTATCGAAAATAGTAATCCAACAAACCTATTACGAGGGGCAAAACCAAATTTCGATACTGTCACGTACAAACCAATCATGGACATAACAAAGTTCAATGGAAAAATTCTGATTTGCCATCGTTTCAACAAGGCATTTGAGATGCGTATGTGTGACTTCATTCTAATTAGTGCAATCGTTACACAACAAACAAACCGTGTCAACATTTTAAACAAATAATAATCAAACCTGCTCTGCCAACAACACTATTAACTCCTCAATCCTAACATTTCCCGACCAATCACAACTATTTGAACAAGACGGAACTTTTATGTCCTAATTACAAAGCACCAAACTACGTTTTAGAGGGATGTCTGTCACTTGTCTAAGAAAAGGCTTAAGGGGCTTATTCTTCGTAAGTGGTGATTTCCAGATTACTGGCCATTTTATTTTCCAGAAAAGATACTGCTTTTGAAATCTCTATACCTGATACTGCTCATGAAAAGTTTATACCTGATATTTTTTTATACACTACATTCCAGCAACATAGTTTTTGAAGGAAAAATAAAGAAACCATCTAAGTTGGCCATTTCCGAGAAATTTTCCAAGACTGAAGTGGAAAAATGTCATTACCGTAACAGTCCCACAGCATTGGCCATGAGTTTCCTAAAGTGTTCTCTGCTACTGGTTGTAACTTTAGGGCTAAATTTTGAGTGCTTTTTGATGAGTGAGTTGACATTTCTATGGTTTTTTGAAATTTTCTTTTCGTTTTGTGAAATTTCTAGCAGATAATGCTATGAAAAACGAAAACAAGTCATTACCATCAATGAAATTGAATGTTGCAGTACATAAACACGTAGGGAAAATTTGGTTGAATCTTTTAACGAATGCCAGTTGCCAACCCTACAGATAATGGTGACAAAGGAAAAGGATCTCCAGCTAATAGTTGCTGTTCGGTTTCAGCAAGTGAAAGTATGAAACCATGAAATTTTAAATGTATAAAAAAAATTTATTTTGCTGAATTCTGCTGTTGAGGGCGACGGAACGTCATGTTTTTTATTTCGTTTAGATTTGGAGGAGATGTGATCATTTGAAATATGAAAAGTCAATTCCGTTACCAAAATCCTGTCATTAGCGTTACAGAAAGTTCTCATCATAGTAATGATTATAATTCATGTCATGATAATGATTATAAAAAATTAATGGCAATTTAATTATTATTCATTCCAGTTTACCGGGTTCTGTCGAAACAAAGATTTATATCTACTTAGGTACATAACGTTCGGTCCCTGAAATAAACCCCAGAGAAAGTATCTTTTGTGTCATAGTAGAACGCGCCCAAATAACAATGAAACTATTATTATCATCTTTTAATTATCATTATCCAATATTAGTTCTAGAAGAATGTTCATTTCATGTGTTACTCCGAGATTGCAATAAATGCATATTATTTGTATTCGAAGAATGTTAATTTCGACATAATTTTATTTTGTAGGCAATTGAGAAAGTTGACTGCTTCCACAAATAAATAATATTTTGCAGTTGAATGATGTTCAAACAATATCCCGAATATTATGGTTATTAGAAAAATCATGAAGACGTGCCATGAATGAAATTGGACTTGTCATTACGGTAGCAGTTCTGAATTTTAAAATGCTAAATTTTAACTAAAAATTTGATTATAATTCTGCTGGATGACTGAAATCTCTTTAGAAGGGTCCCCTCGGCAATAAAAATGGTCGGGACCCATTCCAAATACCGAATTTGTTTGAAATGTGAACTCTGAAAGAGGCCAGTAATCTTGGAATCAACCAAGTATGTGTTTTATCCTTTCGAAGCCGTGCACCCCTTCTCACATTTAGACACTAAATCGTCCAATACAATCGAAGAGTGTGACCCACCCCGATCAGCTGAGCAAATACTGAACCATCCGTGCATACAGTTCATCTATGAACAACTAAACATTATGTGATAGTTAGCAACTTTTTCCTTCTATCATGTATGTCTTGTTGGTAGTAGTAATAATGATTTTGCTACGTGATGTCACTCTTGTTCTATTTTCTTGTTCGACCGAGGGAAATTAGGTAACTTTTGAACTCATCATGGCACTATTATTACTTCAACATCGTGTTTGTTTGAATGTATTCGTAATCTAAACATGATACTGAGCCGGATGCTGAAGGACGTTAGCAATAAAATTGTTGGGGGTCTAAGTAATGGAATCGAGATTTCCATGAAATCTATATGTTCCGCATAAAACTCTATTCATAAAGCTTTTGAGGCATATTCTTGAAAATATCCAATATTGCCTCAGCATCTAACTCCATGAAATCCGTCAGGCCAGTGGATTGCATAAAACGACATCCGACTCTGTCAACATCTCTCTTAACCTTCATAGCCGAACAATGAATTTTGTGTGAATATTTCAGGCAGCTACCCGAGGTTTTACATAAAAATCAACTACGTAATTCCTCATGTTTTGTTCCAAATTAAATTGAGTGCATTTCTTGAGAATAATGAAAAAGGTTTTAAAGTCTCAGAATGAACACTACTCGTAATAAAGGCTCCATTCCTTCTAACTACGAATTACCAGTTTACTCTGCCACGTAATGTACATTACTTTATTGTACTCGTTGTAATTTTACTGCATTGAACAGGGCAAAAGCACCTCAAGGCTACATCCTATGACAGTATCGTTCAATTTATATTTCAAGAGCCTCCCTACGTTTTTTTCCACTTTAATAAAAGAACGCCAGGGTGTTGCCCCCTTTAGCAGTTAATAACATTCGCTATGAGATTTTATGCCTTTTCCCTGCTTCCTTACAACGACTTTCATGAAGAAACATTATTTTAATAAGAACTCAGATGAGAGGACGATACGAAGCTAAGCCTGACTCTTATTCTACGCTGCCATGCTCAGCTTTTTTTAACCCTAAGCTTTTGAGGGGTAGTTTAGTTTTACGTGGTTAATTGCGCAATCTCGGTTTGAACGAGCAAATATTACGTTTTTTTGTGTAAATGCGAGAACTGCTTTGAGAAGAAAATTTCCAGTCTCGTAATATGATGGGAAAATTCTAGTATGGGAAAACAATTTTTCAATAAATTTTTTTCCAACGTCACGTACTAAAAAAGGTATATATCACATATTATTACTCGAGGAGCAAATTTTCTGACGTACAAGCAATTCACAGTTAATCATTTTCTAATATTCAGTTTGAAGGAATGCTCTAATTGGTATTTGATGGCCAAACAAATTGTTACACAAACTGTAGCGAAAGAATACGAATATTTCGTATCAGGACTTTTTTTTTTAAATCAACAGCACAATGAGATCTTAAACCAAAGTCTCTATTTCTGTACAATTTCACTATACCTTAGACTTCCTCCTTGTTTTTCTGCAAACTACTATAGTTCGTCTTAATAATATTATTAATGGTATACTTCACCTGCATATTGCAGATTCAAAAGTTTTGGATGTTCAAATTTTTACCGAGAATCTGAACCAGCAAAAGTAGTGCAAAGTTTCATAGGTCTTTGAGAACTATTGAAGAAGGATATAAATTATATGGATGGACTTCGCGATAACTCGAGAACGGAGTCTTTTTTAATGACAAGATTCTCATCCCGCGCTGTGGGTAATGTTGATAATCCTCCCAACTCCTCCCATTTGAACGACCAAACCCGCGCGGACCTTCCCATCGCAGACTCCAGGCCGCGGCGATGAAACTCGTGGAAGCCCCATGGATATATATATACGGAGAACCTGGACGTGGGAATTCACCGGTTGCCTGGGAAACCGCCCCGGGCGTCTCCTAAATCCGACAATTTACGAAGGTTAGATGAATCTGTCGAGTCCCATCTTTAGGAGGGTAACGAACAAGGCATTTCGGCTTACAATAAGATAGCCAAGATGTTCCCCGCAGTAATTTTATAGGGTTCTAAGACGTTTTGAACGCTTATAATCGTGAGCATGTTTCTTTTAAGAACATTATAAACCCTTCTCATTCTCGGCCTTCTTGTTACATTATTATTATTACTATCATTGGTATTCAACATCAGCATTTCGAAATGAAAACGGAAAATAATTCAAAATCATTTATTATTTCTGTACGTGATATTTAAATACTTAAAATAGTTCAGAGTATTGACACGAAATATAAATCGACGAATAGAACCACAAATAAAACCCCCTACCTACAACTAATTAGTTATTAATGCATGTTTGCACGTTTGACGAAAGTTATGAAAGACTCGGTTTCAAAAGAAACTCTTAAAACAAATAAGTTACATCAGCTGATTCAAACATCGTGATTTACTAGGAGATTTGTTCCGTGTTGAGAGACGTTCACTATAACACTCCTGTTGAAGTTCTTTTTTTTTGTCAAAGTCTAGCCCTGATCATCGTCAAACGCCTACAATTGAACGTGACGCGATCTGGCGCATTCAATTTATTGGAGGGATGTATATAAAAATCGTCTTCATTATCGTTATTTCGAAAGCTTTCGGTATTCTGATTGCTGAACATTTCAGGCCTTTAATTTCACACTATAAGAAGATTGGGAAAAACTTGTGACAATTGTGATTTTTGGCCCAAATTTCATTAATTTTGATCCATTAGTTTCGTAAAAAAGCTCGTAGATGGCAGGCGGAAGAATTTTTAAAATTCAATTTTCGGATTCTGCACATACCACAGAAAAATGCAATGGTGTTTTAATGTTGTTTTGGTGTTGTTTTTTTTTTCGGTCAACCATCAAAAATCAAAAGGAACTCTTAGCACTACATAATTCGTTCATTGGTTTACCAGAATTTGCGTTCTCAATGAACCAAAAGTTTAGGTAATACTCCTTGAACGTAGGTGATGGTGAAGTTTCTTTTCTGATAATGATAAAAATGATTTCGCAATCTTTTCCGGTAACAACTCACTGATTATAATTCACTCTCATGTTGGCTGAAAACTACGTGAAGCGTAAAGTAGTAATTTTTCCGATGAGAGAGAACTGGAAAGGCTCAATTTCTCCAAATCGGTGTCGTTTCTTCCTAATCATTCAAAAACACACGGAGTTCATGTAAACTTATTATAGCAGAGTCAGTTATAGTGGTTGTTTATCAAGATGTCCATAAGTCGATTCTTTTCCATCTTATCAGAACCAACTATTCAATTTCGGCTCTCCTATCTACATGAACTTGCTTCGGTCAACTAGGGTGTCAATGTATACATATATGTATAAAGAAGTATGTGTCCGTGTGAATGTTTTCTTTCTGTCTACGCCTTTCCGGTGGGGTAGCAGCAGAAAACACCACTTTCAGAAACTCACACTTAAGGATACTTTATTTGAGTTATCAAACTATTAGACTATATTTACAGTTTACCCAGATTAACTTAACTTAAGGGATTGAAGGAATTTAAAAAAGTTTTACTGAAGAAAATCAGGAGAGCTAGAAAGCAAGTCTTATAAAGTAGATATTTCACACAAGTTATCACTTGATTATTGGCAACTCCTCGAAAAATGTACCGGAGAAAGCGCAGTTTTCTGTAAAATGGGGAATCAGTAGAAACTCATATTACACAAGGGCAAGATCCAGCAAATATTCACGGGGAAAACTTTGAGCTCATTGGACTTCTAGTTTCCCAAGGAATGCATGAGAAACGAGTGGCTTTGACGAATGGAACGTATTGTTTTGTTCGAGTATACTATAGGAAGTTGGTGTGAGTGATAAAAGAAGTTGACTCGGTAATCGAGGAGAAAAATGAGGAATGGGCGGTAACAGTTCCCACGATACTTGAAAACCTAACAATGAGCGAAAAAATAGAAGTTTTAACTGGGATCAAAGCCCTGGTTTGAACACTTTCTATGTAAAGTAGAATACGTTTACCACCCTGTACGTATTAACCATAGTTTAGTTTGTCAACTTCGATCGCAACTCATAAAACAACAAGTTTAGCAGATACGTGAGACGATTACATTACAAAATCTGATCTTTGGTATTCTTTACGAAACATTCCGATGATCGCTTCAATAAAATATTGAAAAAACGTCTGCCGAATGGGTGTGGCACATAGCTTCCTCGTATCCATAACATGATTGTATAGATCATTGAAAATTATTATTGACTAAAGTCAACTCGTTCAATGATGGTTCAATATGGTTCGATCCAAGCTCGAGGCTAAAACTTTATTTTCTCTTTATTACTCACCATATTTACATCAGTCCGAACAATCCCTGAAAATTTCATCGATATCAGTCATGAACTCCCGGAGTTATGCGTGTAACAAGGATTTCACGTTTGCTTATGCGCAGAGGCTACTATTGATCCGGGTGTTATGAAACTTATAGGAATCATCTACACATCAAACCGAATAATTCCTGAAAATTTCATCGAAATCGGTCAAGAACTCCCGGAGTTATGCGCGTAACAAGGATTTCACGTTTGCGCATGCGCAGAGACTACTATTAATTTGTGGGTCATGAAACCTATAGGGGACCATCTACACCCCAACCCGCACAATCCCTGAAAATTTCATCAAAATCGGACTATAACTCCTGGAGTTATGTGCGAAACCGTAACACAGGACAGACAGACACGGAACCAAAATTGTTCAGAAAGGTCTAAAACGCAAAAGCGAGTGGAATTTTTTATTTTGGAGACAAAAAAATTGTCACATTCCGAAAGTGAAAACAATGCTTCCGCTACCTTGGTAGACTCGGAAGCAAAATCACTAATTATTAATAACTGATGATTGACATGATATTACTCGAGTACTTAAATGGTGTTTTCCCGTATATTGGGTGAATACCCATCAAGATGATAAGGCACTTTATCCTTCAATCTAAATAGAGGGCCACTCGGATAGCGTGAAGAGGGTGCGGTTTTGTCGCGGAGAATCGGTTTACTAACGGCCTATTAATTGGAAGTCAACCCCATTGACTATCCTCAGATCGTCGCCTTTGTAATTCGATCAAGGGAACCACTTTACCTTCAGGTCTCACACATTCGAGTACACTGTCAGGCGTGAAGGAAGCAGCATCCTTTCCTCTCTTTTTTTTACACCATGCATCTTCTCATCGTTATCAAACGATCGTCTCTGACCGTCCGCTATTGAACACAGGCGGTTATTAGTGGTACCTATCCCACAACCACTATCGCTTTGTATCCGATCATGCTGACATAGCCGAATACTGACAGGGGCACAGACGACAAAGATATAAAAAATATGACAGAAGCAAGGACTAAATTACTTTCTCTCGGGCCTCTCCTTCAGGAAAAATGATTTAAAAATACATCTAAAAATGTATTTTTGTAAATATTAACAAGAGTTTACCCAAACCAGGAAAACCGAAGTTGACACATCATAAACTATAAAATTTCTTATAAGTTTGCTGTTGATATTCAACCACACTATTTTAAATACTCGAATTTGGAAACTGTTGAAACAACATTATAACGGGTTTTCTAGTACCTACAGAAAATTTGGATATAGAGATTTGGAGATAGAGGTGTGTACGTAAATGATTTGTTCCTCGCTCCATCGTGGATTCTAGCCTCCGTAAACCAACATACACTTTGTCATTTGCTTATCGACCCATCGTTGAGCTTCAACTAATTACGTATATATTATCGGTACCCTTGAAGCTGTCATGTTTTGGGCAGCGTCAGTAGAGTAACTGGAGAAAATAACTCATAGAACAGCAGATTGTTTTAGAAATTAGTACGATGGAGTTACGTTATGTAAGTTATGGTGGGAGCCAATGGATTCATAATTACCTGATATCCCAAACGTGAGTTGCGGCTTCCTGAATTTGTATTCGCTTCTGTACTATTTCCCGAATGTTTGGAGACCTGTGGATAATGAACCTCCGAGTAACTTTTGCACAAGATAGGCCATTGCTCGTTAAAAATAATCAAATATTGAGGAAAATTAACGAAATCGCCTGTTTTGGTTTATTATTCAATAATAAACCATTTTAATCGCTCTTGAAAAAAAAAATTGTAACCCCCTGAAAATTTCATGGTTTAACCTTTCAAAGGGTGTAGAATCCAAATATGCAATAAAAACTTTTCCGTCCGTACGCCGAACGCACGATTTCTCCTAAACGGCTGTAGCAAAAAATCTGAAATTTTCAGGAAAAATCCATCTTGGTCCGACAACGCCCCAATTCTTTAGCCAGCTCTTTCACTTAATTTAAAGTGCCCTTTAGGGGCTGCCAAAGTTTTGTAAAATCCCTAAAAACCTCAATTTTTTTTTTTTTTTTTTCTAATGGCACTAGCCTAGTGATGTAGTGAATGTGGATACTGGATTGAACTCCTAAAAGGGTTTATAGCCGATAAACGGGTTGAAGCATTCTGATATGCTTGCTCCGTCTTACGAAATTTAAAATTTTCAAATAGAATATTTTTCCACTGTAATCGCTCTTGATAAAAAACGCTGCAAATTCTTTCACTGCGGTTTATTATTCAATGATTCATGTTTTGAATTTCCACTACGCTTTGGAGTGGGCGTGTTTTACAGGTGATGGAGTAATTATAGAATTTCAGGAGGCACACAAATATGATCAACTGATCAATCAAAATAGGTATTTTGGTTGGGAACCGATTTAAGTGCTCTATGCATATCTCCTGAAATTCAATATCACCTGTGAAATAACGCATACTCCAAAGCTTAGTAGAAATTCAAATTATGAATCATTGAATAATAAACCCCAGTGAAAGAATTTGCAGAGTTTTTTTCTAGAAAACAGAGTTATTTTTCCTGTAACCATTTGTAAACCATCATTTCTTCCTAAAACATTTAACCTTTGTAAAACGTGAGGAAATTTAACAGATTGAATAGGTTAGGCAATACTTCTAAGCAGCATCAGTAAAATTTTAGTATTACTGTCCACATTATGAACCAGTTTTCCATCGTCGTAATTCTTCACAATCTACATAATTGTAAACAATACTTGATGACTTTGATTGACTAGACAAGTTTCAAATGCCACTTGTTGCCATTCGGGTCACACGGCGTTTTTACTGGACATAGAGCGTTTACTATGAAGGCATTGCTAGGGTTTTCTCAATTTAATATATCATTTAAGGTGTGGAAAATTCAACGATACACATAATATAAATAAAATGCTTAAAAACCAGCTCAATAACTTGATGACCATTTTGAAAAAAAAGGACGAGAAATTCCGTATTTAAAATAAAGTTTTTATGGTTCTCCAGTTGGTCATTATATCGAGATGGAAGTCCGCCATCTGACTCCGACTCGAGAATATTGACTTTCCCATCCCTTCTTCTAAAATTGTTCCTCTTTTTATAAGAACGACAAAATTGAGGTAGATGGCTGAATTTATTGCATTTTGAGCACTGTTTTCCTTTTGCTGGTCAGGTCTCCGATCTATGCGGCCAATTTTCACCGCATGCAAAACAGGTCTGGGCCGACTTTAGGTTTTCGTGATTTAGTTGCTACTTTATTAACATCTGACGGCACACTTTCAAATTCATTTACTTGAAATCTGACTAACTCGTCTGACTCACCAAGAGATAAAACTTCCTTGAGTGTAATATCCGGTTTTTTAAGCATTTCTTTTCCCAGCCAGGATGATGTAGTGCCACATAATATTTGAACAATCAACTCTCGGTCCAAATTAGTGAATTTGCAATTGCTACTGAGGTGTTTTTGTTCTGTTTTGATTGGGGAAACTTGAAAATTCCGTACAGAACATTGGTCTGGGGAGTGAAATGATCGTCAGTGCGTCATATGTGGTTCCTGTTACTGCTGTTGTTAAACTCCGTGCTATATCACGCACTTCTCTTTCAGCTAAGTTTAATAATGCCGCTCGTTTCCTCGTATCCTCCTCGATTTCAGCAGTAATAAAACTGGTCTAGGTCATCTAACCAAAAAGCTCATTGCTGACTTACCGTACTTGGAAATGAATGTGGGTCGAACGGCGCTGGTTTATTGAATTCCATGACTCACAGCTAGAACGCGACAAACACTTATCTTTAAAAATTACCGACCGCGCGTGAAATGATGTGAATAATCAAACTAAAGGCTTATTAACCACTTTTTATTATAATAACTTTTTATCATAGAGAAGAAAACATGTCACCACAATCTTTATAGCATCCACATTATTTTGATCCATGTCAACTTCCACTTCCATTCTTTACATTATATCCCATAACATTAGTGATGAGGATGCAACACCACGTAACGTCGCAATTGTACAATAACTTCAGGGGTAAGTGGGGTGGAAACTTCGCTGCCCAAAAAAGTTTGTTATGCTTCATAACCACACAAACAGAACGTATCGTATAGGTTTGGATAAACATCTAGTGGAAACTGGTGCCTTATTCTTACATATGAGGATTTGTTGAAAATACAGCTAGACGGTAATTAGCAGAATGTACAGTTGAAGGGTAATTATATTACAGTATTGATGTGAATAAATGAGGATCAGCCAATCACCTCATATTCTACTTACTTCCAAGGCCGAAAGATGCAGGAAAAATGCAATGTTACGTCGTTATAGCATCGAGCCTAATTAATTACCGGCCCTCAAGAACCATGAACAAGGTACACACACATTCCATATACATTGACATTAGAATATAAATATTATATTCCCAATAATTTATGTTTTCTTATTTTAATGGTATGCGGGAATAGTGATGTAAATACGGAGGTTATTAAACGATGTTAAGCTTTGTTTGACATCTGATTTGATTTCTATTCCCCAGAAACCCTATTAGGTACACCAAGGCTTATAGGTTTTTGCCCCCATGTCGAGACCGGAGTGTTTTTTTTTTTTTCCTAACAATTTAACAGTTATGAGGATTGAAATTATGATTTTCATTAAGATCTAACTGTTGATGAAAATGGCCAGTAACAAACTGTTTTATCGAAATTACTTATTGCTGGGGAAATAAGGCGCATTGTGGATTATATGAACCCGTTACCTGGTAGCTCAATCGTGAATTTTGGCGTCCTGAGTTTGTTTTCTCAACGTCCTGCTTTGTGAAGGAAAACTTCCACCGTCCTTTCGAGCTTCCAATCGCTTCATCGAACTCGAAACAAAAATAATTAACGCCCGCCCAAGCCTGTTTCGATGAAGGAGGGACGACTATTTCGTTTTTACACTTCCCGTATTGTCAAGATCAGCCGCTTGAGAGGAGGGGCGGGGAGGAGCAACTTTCTGCCTTTTGTTCGTAAGCAAACCGTGTTGACTAAAGTAAAGCGAGGAATAATTAAAAGCAACTGTACACAAAACTATTGTTCTTTTCGGACAAAAGGTGGGGGCACTGTACACATTGTTCAAAATTAATTAAGCCCCTCAATTCGGTTGGGGACGGATGGCTCGTAGCGCTACCGTTCAAAGGAGACTGTCGAGGGGGTCCCCGAAAGACAAGCTGTGCTCACATCTCGCATTAGTCTACTGATTTATTGTTCCCACATCAAAGACGCGGAGCGGACTCTGCCAGTCTAATGAGTACCTATCTACAAAGCTGAGGTATGAATATGCATTCGTTGCTATTTTTAGATTAAGTTACAGCGGAAGAACACACGCTCGTTCATGATGCTCAATTCACTGAAGCTTCCACTTTCGGGAGATGAACATCGTTCTTCTAAATCAAACTTCTTCTTGCATTTTGGGTGTTACACCATTCTGAACAACTTTCGTTTCATGTCTTTCTGTCCCAAAACACTATTATTCCCCTTTTCTTTTCCGTTGCTACTAGTTTTGTCTTTAAATAGTTATCATAATCGTACAACAGCTGGGTGTTTTTATTATGGATAAATTATCCATTATTATGGATAATTATCCACATGGACCTTTGGTGAGAAGAAACAACATCAACACCTGTTGAATGGAACCTCGTGAAACGTATAGCGATTTTCCCCCCATATTCGTGTTTACCATGCTGAAAGTTTGAATACTTTATTAGTAATGGCTATTGTTTTGGAACTTCGATAGAGTTAAGATATTTATATGTGGTTGTATGCAGTTTCCGTTGTCCTAAACAAAGTTTTTGCGTATTAGATACGCTTAATGTGGGGAACAATATGAATAATGTCTATGAAATACCGTGACGCACCTTACAGAACGAACGGTGTAACATGAGCAAGGATTGTTAGGATCTACAATCACATCGTCACGTCACTAAATCTTAGACCGTTCCAGATATGTCACGAGAACACGTGGAATTGTGATTAAAGCTAATAACACTCACGCTAACTCAAACAGCAGATAAATTACTAACCCCCCTCTCGCCCCTTTCTTCCTTCCCCTCTCGACGTACTCTTCCCCTTAATCATTCTCGATTCCATAGAACGGCGTCAAAACGTGAAAACGAGGTCTTATGTTGACATTCCAAGCTTGGGCTGATGTATAAATCATTCCACTCGGAGTAGAACGGCGACGTATTCAGGGCAACACTGCCTTGTTCGGGTAGGTATTTATTCGTTCACAATGTTAAAGGAGGAGGTGAAACGTCGAAATTGTTTTTATTAATATGATCAACGTGCAGTGGCGAACCAATTTGTTTACAGGAAGAGTGAATGCTTTATCTGTCCAAAGGGTGTTTTTAATCTGTAAGAGCACTTCGATAATCAGCTGGATCGACCGCTCACTCAATTCTTGAATACAGACAATACAATTGAAAAAATCTGTTTATGAGGATCATCCAAAAATTAAGCTTAAGAAATTTTAAAAAACTCAAAAACGCTTCAAACAATTCGGGAACGAAAAAATATAATTTACTTAAGTACTCCTTATTTGTTGTCTACATTGTCGTCCAATGTTTTGTAACATGTTAACAAGTTGTTCGATACGCTGTTGTATCAGTCCGTCCCCAAATTGAACAACCAGCTTTCCACTTACTGTTTAAAGTCCGCTTTTACAGCAAAACGTTTGCCCCCGACATGCTCTTTGAGAAAAGGTAGGAGAGAGTAACATCATCGGGGGCATGATCGGGAATACATGTCCACAAACATCCCAACCAAACAACTCCTGTAGATCTTGGAGCACGACAACAACCGTCGGTGTATGTTATGCATCACTTGTTGTTGAAATTTTTTCAAGTATCACAATAGCGATTTTTAGTAAGGTTGCGTCTGTAGGGAGGTAATCAATGAGAAGAAGAATGATCTGGGAAGCAAACGGCTTGCTACAGACGCTGGCCTCAACCAGGATGCGGAATGCTGGTGGTACAATTTGGCTGGTACTATTCTGGGTTAAAAAAACTGTTAACACGGCCCCAAAATCTGTACAAATCAATGGCAACTACTTGGTAAATTAGTGTTTGTATGAGTAAATATATATAAATTGTTGTCCTGGAAGTCTTAGGCATTTTCGAAATTTTTAAGAATAGGGTAAACTTATTTTTTGGGGTACCCATCGTAATATATAGTTCTTCTAATCTACGGTTTTTAGGAACTTATTTTCTTGGGGGCGTCAGTTTATTTTGCATTATTGCCGGTGAGCCCCACCCCCGTTCATTTTGCATTAAGTTTGATTTTGATTTGCCGAAGTGGTCCATTTATAATTGAAAGCAGTATAAACTGTTTCGTGATTTGTATTCTCTCTTTCGTGAATAAATTATTCAAATACAAACTCAACTCGTTCATTTCTCGAAATGCAATCTTTAGCAACTTGAGCATAGACTCGAGAAACGAACGGCGATGTAATAAAACCAATCAACGAGCTCTCGATCGAGTTAATAGCCTGTTAGAGATAGCGGTGGTTCACTTGTAAGCTAATCAAGTCCCAAAGACGTACAAATTCAGACACCCTGTATTAGCTAATGGGAAATTACGCAAGAAAGGTGATGATAGCTCATTCAACCCGACTTACACGAATTTGATTTTTCGAAGTAGGCCTTTTGGCTTTCAAGAATCAACCCACGAATTTAGTAATTACATAGTACATAAATAGTTCCAATTATTGTTACTGAGTTTAGCTAATCCTCAGTAAATAGATTTCTGGCGAAAGAGTGCCGAAGTGTGAAATAGATGGAATTTTTTTTGAGAAGATCATGTCTCAACACATGTTTATTGTAGAACAACTTTAACGGAATGTTAAATTACATAAGTTACATGTTTATTCTAGAACAACTTTAGCTTAATATCTATAGAGGAATTATTATTATTGCAGATAAATTAAACTCAATATTAAGTGAACACGTACCAGTGTGTTCTTAAACTTTTCCTAAACTCTTTTAGGGTAATGTATCGATATACTGATATTCTAGCATACGTTATATTCTCAAAAGTTGATATTCTTAAATCAACGAGCTCTTTGTATGCCCACGAATCTTCAACCGCGGCCCCTAAAACAGTATCAGAAGGGAAAATAATGAAGCTTCTCCAAGGCTTACGGTTATGTATAGCGGGAGCATCAGCTGTTGTGTATAGCTCCCTATCCGCGGCCTCCATTCTTTCTTCCTTCCGAAAACGAGCCCAGCACCCTGAATTGGCGAGAATCCCAAGCTTTGGCCCTATTCGGTCGGGAACAATGTCTTCCTATCCTCACACCTCTACCAACTGCCCTTTTTGCGTTCAATTGTGGGCTTGAGAGCATTGTGGAGATACTCGCCTCCTTTTGTTTCTAACTTTACCTCCTCATCCTCCTGCCTTCTCCGTTCCCTCCCCCATAACGTTCCAAAGTTTACATCTAAACCCAGGAGTGAGGCCTCAGAATTAGATACAATCCCATTTACGGCGCTTAGTAGATGCTGTTCACCTGAATGTTATTGGGTCCCCACCTGAGTTTCAAGTTTTAATTTCATGATAGAGAACTTCATTATATTGCAGAGTTGTTTGCTCAATCACCTTACATTGCGTAGACACAAACACAAACTTATATATATATTTTTTACAAGAGTTTTTCGGACTATGGCTTCATGGAATGGGAACATGGTACCTAGGGTTTGAATTGATTGTATTCATTGATAATTAAAACACCCAGTATTCAATTAATATCACCTGTGAGAACTCAGAACATAAAATCATCATTTAGATCCAAATATTTGGCTTGATGACGAAGGTTTAAAAACGTCAATCTAACGAAAACCAGCAAATCATCAACTTTACCTTCACTATTCATCCAGTCATCCTAGTCACATAAAGAAAGCGATACCATAACACTCTCAGTCAGAGGGCACCGACTAGGATATACATTAGATGGAAAATAGAGGTATTTGGGCCATTTGACAAATGCACTGCAGAGTATGGGTTACCCAGCCTAGCTTCTGGATTCAGCAGATGTCATATTTGATCAGCAATTGGTAATTTTACTCCAATAGAAAGAATACCTGAAAATAACTAGGTGGATTTTGTGCACAACTCACTTTCCACGGGTTCAAAAAGTCAATATCATTGTTAGAGAACTTCGTGCTGGCATTATTTTTTCTATCAAAGCTCTAGCCTTTAAGAAAGTGAACTTAAAACGGTCGAGTACATTTATGGAGGCACACTGATCAGTTAAATTCTTTAAGGGCTAATTTCTTTCCGAATAGATCAACGGAGCCGAAATGTAATGTATATATTTTTAAACCTTCTGCATTGGTGCTAATAGGTAATTGGGGGAGTTTAAATTGAGTTTAGATAATGTTCAATATAATACTTTCGATAAACATTTGATTTACATACAGCTAGCAGGGCAACGAGTAAGCAAAATGTCTCGGTGACGACGCAAAATTCCTCACGTTTTCTGTAGACGTTTCAGCTGCTTACTTATTCATTGATCCGATTTTCGGAAGACAATTTTTACAATAACTTCTCCCTTAAGCTAGAGTTTGTTTTTATTATTGAAAAATATCTACGAACAAAACGCAAAAACAAAAAGCTTAATTCCTACATTTTTCATCCGATTTTTCTGGGTATAAGCAGGTTGTTCTACAGATGGTACCTTAGAAGTTTTATTGATTCCAAATCAATGAGTCAGTCCGCGCAAACCTAAAATCCAACAAACATCATTTTCTCAAGTCTAGTGGCCCAGTCTCCCCCCTCCCCTTCCTCTTTTAGACGTTGATATCAGCAGGAACATGACCTGTTGACATGACGGTGTTTCTGTTCCATGAAACTTAGTAGAAAGATCATCGTTAGAAATTATTTTTCTTCAAATAGAAGATGGGGGATCTGTTCTGTGTGATGTACAAAATTTTTTCGAATAGATTTTTTTATTCATTATAAGGGATTCTACGCATCTTGAAATCTTAACCAACCAATGTTGAAAGGGTTGGTGAGCATTAATTTATTCTTTGTTAAATGTTCAATTATTAAGTGTCACTATTAAAAACAACCAAAACCGGGTACGTAGAGATCTCTTTATCAGACACTTTTGTTTGCATCATATATCTTCATTTCACCAAATTAGATTTATAAATTTAGTTTAAATTACAGGAGTTATTCGATTTAGAGTTACACATTTTGCAGCACGGATTAAATTCTTTCATCCTGATTAATCATGTGGTACCGGTAGGTTTATGCAGTACACGTCATTATTTAAATATTGAAAGTTAGCCCACTCGCATATGCAAAAAAGAAACGAAGTTGAAAGCTATCTTCAGCTGTAATTTATGTTTTGAACTAAACGTGTATTCAAGAAACGCGAAGTACAAGTTTACATCTCCTAGAGAGTATCTTCTTGCTTCCTCTCATGAATAAGAATGCTTTGCAAATCTCAATCAAACTTAAGCTTCCTAGAGCGAACACGTGAGAAGTGTATCACGCAGCTGCTCAGAATGGGGCCTGTAGCTTTATTCGTCCGTTATCGTCTCAAGGTTCTCTATCGGATTTCAACAGCATTTTTCATGTAGCCCTTCCATCTCACATTCCCGTGATGAGAAAATTGTTTCCATACCTTACGTTGAACATACAATAAAATAAAAACGCTGCAAATTATTAAACAGAATTTCATTATTTTTGTATTAAAATAACCATTCTTTGTAAATCACTGATCAATGTACATTAGGCGCAGGCAGCCACTGCTACATTTTCCAAGCTCCTTCATTACTTACGTTATCCACTGTAGATGGACACTGATCTTTGTAACTTACTTCCAGATGCCCAGAGACAGTTAGATGAGACCATCTTAAATAGAATTACTAGAATAAACTTTAAGTTTACCAAAACTTATAATTTATTACTTATATGTAAAGTCAGCTTTCTGTGTTGCTTAGGAATGATAATAGCTCTTGTGTTCACTCAAGTGTTCAGGAGCGGCTTTGCAAGATTTCAGACGTTCCTTAGAAGCTATCTCGCTTTCAAGTGAAATTCATGAGATGGAATTTCAATTTCTCTGAAGGTGCAATCTACTGTATATGGATGTGACCAAGAAATCCTAGAGTAGAACAGCTGAAATTTAACTGGGAAAAATAAAACACCTAGGTAAGTACGATTCACTTGTACCACAATTATAAGAAATAAGTCTTTAAAAAATTGATTACAACAGAACTATTGAAACAGAATTCCGCCTTAATTATATCAGCTGATGCGACCCTCACAAAATGTTTACCTTCAAACCCAAGCGCGTAAAAACACACAAATTCACATTCGTGTTCACATTATTTTTTCTGTCCAAGTCTTGCGCTTATGAAGAGCGAAAGGATGAACGCAATGCTGTCCGGATGGTCTCATTCAATTCTCTGATGAAAGGCCTATCGATATCAAAACAAAAACGATAGTGATATCTGAAAGTTTTCAATATTCAAATCGTTGAATTATTATTCATCAGTTCGAGTTCACTATTTCGGATTGACTGAGATTGATGACGATAATTACCCCTAATATCATGTTTGACTCAATGTTTCAATAATTTTCGTTCTGTTGTTTCGAAAAAAGCTTCGGATGGATATTCGTATCCTACACATGTTGAAACGTAAAACAACCAATTTTGAGGGCGTTAAAAATGTGTTCTTGGTCGATTGAAAAGGCTCATCATTGAAAATAATAAACCAAAGTGTAAAAATCATGGATTACAACAATTTAATTAAATTCCGTATATTTCGGGACCTGTCCTGAGCTAAGAAGAACAAGAGAGGAGAAAACGTTCAAACCAAACAAACATGGTATTTTCAAACTTCCTGAAAAACAAGCACGCCAATGTCTTTTGAGGTTTTGTAACATTTCTGATAGCCTAAGTTCTTCTTATCAATTGAAATTTATTTTCAGAACATCAAGTAACATTTCATTATGTTTGCAACATATTTCAATAACTGAATCGCCATCACATTATTAACAATGGCATACGGTTTAGTAATCCGTATCTGCAATATGCAGCATACCAGTATATATACCTCTTTTCCCCTCATTTGTTGCCCCAGATTATTAAGCTAATTGAGGGATTTAAAAGTTTAATTAAACAACGACATCATGACGTATACAATTAAGGGCGGCTCCGGATGAAGTCTTATATAGCGAAGTAAAACCGGGGTAATGAAAAATGCATAAATGTTAAACTGGGTACTTCGAGGGCAGAGAGCCCAGTATTAATGGCATTTTAAAGAGATCTCTTATCCCAAAGGGCCCTTCCACTATGTTCCCTCCGTGGCTAACCGTTGAAATTCGATGAACAATTATTTATTCGTTATGGGGGAGACTTAACCAAGGTTGGACTGGAAGTAAGTGTAGCCTCGCTGTTGTAATCCTGCGGGGACTCCGGTGTCTGTGTATTAAAACATAATCAGCTATAACGGCTTGACCGAAAAAGCTCGAGATGGAATTTTGAGACTCTACGAGTCTTGGAATATTCTTTTTAAAGGTGGCTTTAATTGCTTATTCGCCAGCATTGTTAGAGAATTGCACACTTAACAGTAGAAAATACATAAAAATAACTCAACTCTGCAAATTTATTGATGTTTGAAAACTAATACGCATTCTCGTATGAATTATTCTTGAACCACAATTTTGAGAATTTCAATCACTCATCTGACTTCGTAAATTACAGTCATTGCAGGTATTATAGGTCCACTGTGCTTTTTGGCGTGAGTTACAAAGTACTTCTGAATGATTTCAGAGAGTTGGAACGGTTTAAATCGTTCTTTTTATCTTTTTTTATGTTTGTGGAAGTTTTGTGTCATCAAAACAGGGGCTAAGCATTACTGACAACTGAGTATTCACTTACTTTGTCGTGAAATCCAGACAAAATGTGGGCCACTTACAAAACGTGTTTTACTCGTGTTGGATGCAATCGTTTCTGGACGTCTTGTCGAAGAAATGCAATGATTTTTAACGATGGCAACATTATAAATGGTTCTGGCTTTTGCCAAACACGAGTTAGTTAGCTTTGCTGCAAATAATTAAAGAGCTATTGCACCTTACGAATGGAAAATTAGGTTTTATTTACATTATAAAGTAATGTGCTTATAGAGTAATTCTATGGTTCTTGGTAATTAATGGCGTTTCACGATGGATTCTATAGGAAAAATTAATTAACACACAAAGGACAAAGAAAAAATCACTTTAAAATGTTAAAAAATTACTTTATCACGACTTACTAGTCAAAAAAAAAAAAAAAAAAAAAAAAAAAAAAAAAAAAAATTACTCAAAACAGGGCCAATATGCCAAGTTAGTCCACGTAAGGAGCTCGAATCATATGACATGGAGAGGAATAAAAATGTTTGCATAGTTTATTTTCTATAGTTTGTTTACGCTATGTTCAGGCAAATTTTGATTAAGTTGACATGACAAATCAAGAGTTTTTACAAATTTGCTACATCAGTTACAACATTATTCGTAAATAACAAAATCATACATAGCTATTGATAGACATTTCACTCCCACCGTTAATTTTAAGGGTATGGAGATTTTTTACGAGAAAGTCAAAAAAGTATTATCAGAAATGTGTTATGCTTAAGATTGAAGAGTGTGGCAAATGTTTGATGCTCAATCTCCACGGATGAGGCGGTAATAAGAGATAATAGGAGCATAAAATTTAGTTACCATTGCATGGTAATAACCCACATTCAATAACTATTTCTTTAAGGCCAGTTTATAATTCAAAACATCATCACGGAACAACCAGTTCATCTATAGCTCTAGCAATTGAATTGTTCAGAGCGTTAAACGCTAACATTTGATTGACTAAATCGCTTAGTGATCTGTAGTGAATCAGAGCAGCTGATCATGGTAAGAAACGCCATGATGGATTCAACCATGTCGGTCCGACGGCCAATATTCAAGCAATGGACCAAGTTCCGTCCCCCCCTCCCCCCAATCCCTTCACGTGCTGGAGAAGCAAACTTTGAAATGATGTCGAGAGACCATCGTTTAATATTTAAGGACTTCATCCTCTTCCGCTATCTATAGCCCCTCAATGCCCCAGAACTAAAGGCTAACTGCTCCATTGGGGTCCGCCGTTCCGCTGGCCCTCCAAACGCTGACTTTCTCCTCCGCAAGCTACGCTTTTAGTAGACCCACAATCAATGTTTCACTGGAGCTACCCTTCGGCAACTCTGTTTGAATAGAATCGCAGGAAACGTGCTAGCGCGCATATAAGGAAAATACAGCTATGGTCGCTACAAAAAAAGTTTGAGAAGTGATTTTCTTGGTTCAAGTGAAATCTCACCGGAGGTTGTTTTGGGAAAGATAAATTCTGACTAACGCTTTCCGGAGGGTCGTAACCCTGGAAGGTTTCCTCAGGAAAATAAGTTCGTTTCAACTCCAATTCATAAAGAAAGGGCGGAACAAAAAAACAAAAACAAAAACAAACAAAAAAAATCCGCCTTCCAGAACCACGTCAGAACCAAGTCGAATCGAAGTTTATGGTACTTAAGAACTCAAATAATAAATTACGCAATGATCAAGCAATGAAAAACGGATATCCCATTGCAAATAATCGGCGCTCTACATTGTCTATAGACGGAGCAGTGGGGATGAACTATATTATTTACTTATCAGTAATTCTGTATCTATTAAGGTTACCTAATTCTACATATTGTCATGAAGGTAATGAATAAGGAAGGTGGACCTCAGCCGTGCCATAATCTGCAAAAGAGGGGGCCAGGTCAAGTATGGTCATGACCTGATTAGAGACCAGGCGGCGAGGATGGCAGGCTTGGCATTTAACTCTGAATCGAAACAGTACTTATTGGTAGAGAATGAAGACGGCACCCCAAGACCAGTTGCCGACTTGAAAATCCACGGTTTGTGGGGTGTAGAAAGGGTGGCGTAATTTTATACCCGCGTTACTAACGCTGACGCCTCCTCCTACAGCTCTCAAACATGGATATCAGTTTCCCGAAATCCAGTCAATGCAAGGCATAGAAAATATGACAGGGCAGC
The DNA here is from genome assembly GCA_031894815.1 of Creontiades dilutus. Classification (NCBI taxonomy): domain Eukaryota; kingdom Metazoa; phylum Arthropoda; class Insecta; order Hemiptera; family Miridae; genus Creontiades; species Creontiades dilutus. The sequence goes on from JAVIWC010003095.1 coordinate 407,724, forward strand.
CGAGGATATGAGTGACTTGTTTACGCCCTTAGTGATATCCTGCGAGAGCTCCCTTCACAAAGAGTCCGGCTGCTTCTTAAAAAGAGTAAAAACCCTGTCCGACAAATGGTCGAAACCTCTTTCGTAAGTAACCCAGTGGAGGCGAGACGGCCGTAGTACGGGTGATTTTACTGCGGATTCGAGACTCAAGGAGGAAAGTTCGCTGCATTGGGCTTGAAGATAGAGCTTGATGTCACTCAACCAGAGAGATGGGCCTCAACCCAATTCCTTTCTTTTCGATAATAAAGATTACGGGAAACCCTAAAAAAAAATCCAACAACAATTGCCTGAAAAAATACTAACAAGGAAATGGTAAAAAAAACTGTGTTTACTAATTAGACTGCATCGTTGACAGTTATTATTTGAATTATTACAGACTTCAATTTCCATATTCATAGAATTATATAAACCTATAAAATATATTAGGCTATAAACATGGAAATAAAAATCGGTTGGCTTCTCCCTTTTCTCCCAAAAACTTGTGGATCCTTTAATTTCCCAAACTCTTGTTGTGTTGCTTTCCCTAATGAGCTTCACCTATTTCAATAAGTAAATGTTTTCTTTAGTGGAAGTACGAGCTCCCTCCCACACAAAAGTGAAGCAGTATACTTTTTGGAGCAGAGCTGTTGTCTGTTTTAGGAATTCGCTCGACTCCTGTACATTGTTATTACTTATTTTATCTCAATGAATCGAAAGATACCCTTGTCCTGTTTTCCCCTTCAGAAAAGTACTCGCACCTCTTCAGGATAGATTTTTTTCCCTCGAGGGTAGTATTTACTCCTGAGCAAAAGTAGCAATAAATTTAGGTAAAAACCCAAAAACTATATTTTCTATTATTTTCCATCATTGAGAAAAACGTGTGACAGGAATATTCTTAAACTAAAATTTAAAAACACTAGGTATGAGAATTCAAGTGCGTCGCGGGCCGATATTTGAGGTTTTTCTTTAATGTTTCCATCTAATTTTCAAGACATCGAACGAGGAAAATTTTCGAGGGTAAAATTATCTTGAAAATGGCCATGAACTTAGTGACTTTGCAATCACCCTTTGTGTCGGATGAATAGCCGACTAAAACAAACTTCCTCACATCTTCTTTGTAGGAGTGTCCGTGCACTTCCGTTCAGAATTACTTTGGGACAGGCACTTTCTGGCCTCTAAAGTCCATTTCCCGTCTCATCCGTTTGTTAGCTTTTTATATGAACACCTCATTTCTTCTTCCCACTCCCGGTTTACTTCCTAGTGTTTGAGAATCCGTCCACCTGCCTTTAGGTTCCCGAGCCCATCTTCTCTGCCAATGTTGTAGGCTTCACTCGCGTTGCTCTTTCTTCCTTTTTTTTTTTTTTTTTTTTTTTGGGGGGGGGTTTTAACATCTCCGACAATATGTGTTCCTGCTCATCTGGTAGCAAGTTCACTCGCTACAGAGGCACAAGGCTGCTTGCCTCCGCACTCCTTCCATTGACATTTCTAGAACGGAATTAACACAGATTGTGACTCCTCACATTTTAGTATAGTCTAAGTTAGGACTGAACCCTGCCGAGCCAGGTAAAACCCACTGAGGAAGTCGAAGGTGAAGTCGGTGGTCCTTAAAGGCTACACACACCTCTAGAAAGTGGTGTATGGATAGAACTCCCACACAACACATAGTTGCTGAAGGAAACCTCCCACACCAGTTAAGTACTTTTCTGAAATGATGAAACTCCACTATTTGACCAGAATCACAAGGTGTCAAAGAGACGGTGATAGTTTTGTAATAAGTAAGTAGTAATTATATACGTATTATTGTTTACAACACGTAAAACATATTTCTCCACAGTCGTAATTTAGTTGTTTTCGGGAATATAATTCAAGTTCATTCAGCATAGTGTTTTCTGTGCTTTGTGGAAAAGTAGTTAACCTTATTTAGGCACGATTTATTAGACTATCCCTGACATCCAAAACAATTGCAGGTGTATACGACATTTATTTCTACTGAAATAGAGGAAGATCGTTTGTTATCCTGCTCACGTTAGCGTCGGGAACACGATTACTCTAAAATGAACTCCGCTAGTATTGTAAATTGTGAGACGGTCGTGTTTTTATCATCCGGTAACCGGCATCGATTAAATGTTTGCCTATTCCAATCTAATCAATTTGTATTTTTCTGATATTTTCAGAAAGTGTTAATATAATCAAATTTCTCAAAGTAGTTCAATTCTTTAAAAACTTTTATTTTCAACAACGACTTGAATGACAACCTTAAAAACAGCAGTTCGAGAGGAAATTCGTGAAACATCTAGAAAGTTCCAGGATTTTGTGATGATCCAATTGCTGTAAATAACTTACCACTTTTTACAATAATCTTTATCTCTAAACCTTAATTGTTAGTTTTTTGCAGTTTGATATTTTGAGAACAACATAATGCCGTTTTGTAAATCAAGTTTGTTCGGGGCTCGTAAACCTCACTGGAATGTTGGGTTAAACACCTGCAGGAAATCTTGGGTCAAAGTTCAATCATTCTTACTTTAACGGCAACTACTATAACAAAAATTCACTGTCCGATTTTTGTTCCTTGCTTAAACGCTCAGCTGAACTTTGAAGAAGTTCAAATCATTTTACAAAGACTGTGATTTCTCATTTTGAAAGGAAAATAAATTATTCCAGTAATGCAGCGGTTAACAGAACACCTTATTGTGGAGGCATCCAAAGTTGAGAGGTAGCCTCGGTATTTGTTTAGATGAAAGACGATGGAAAGTGGAGGGGTCAAGTTCCTTCAACGGTCCGCGGTCTGAATAAGATGAATCGGAATCCGTTGAGATTGAGTACCGTAAGCTACAAGAGCGGTGCCAAACTTTTAATGGAGAATTCGCCGAGAGAACTTCTTGGTCTTAAGATGTTCAACCCGAAGGATCCCGCTAAACTTATCAAAGAGTTGTAAAAGTTATCGGGAAGGTCTCGTTCCGCGGGTTCGAGCCTTAAAATCAGAAAGGGTTAGGGGACTTAAAATAATTTACAGACCTGTCACTCGGGTGGTTGAAGCGCTCCAACCAATTTCTCTTCAGATTTTCTATAGGGGAGACGTCACTTTGACTCCCAACTTGGCGGCTTGTCTTTAGGCCGTGCGACATGTTTAGAAGTGCTTCCTCGCGTCAGGACCAGAAGTTTCGAGAGTTCAAGTTGAAGCCGAGAGCTGGCCTAATTACGCTCAACTTGAGTAGGTGATTGGACCGCCGATGGCGTAACTTAGCCCATAAAGCGTGGTTGGACTTCAATGGCTAAATGATAAATAACCGAATACAACTGATTGAAAATTTTTTAAACTTTAAGGAATATACATATTCACCTTCCCCTTGCTTCTGCTACATCATTTAAATTGCATTACTATAACAAATTATTGGTTCTAGTCCGTTTTGTAACAACACAAAGAAATTCGAACACTGAGATTATATTCAATGAATGCGGAGATTGTTTCAAGAACCTACTTATCCAGATGGAATTCCAAGTGACAATTGACTACAAAAAGACGTCTGCATATTGCGCCGTTTAACAAATAACAATTCCAAAGTATCATGAACATTAGTTCCAACAAGGAACAATTTAACGCAAGTGAAAGAAAGATGGGGTTTGACAATAAATAGTAATTAATAACTATTTAGGTAATATGAGTACATTTATTGGGATGTGATATTGCCTTATTGTTTTCAACGTGAATGTTTAAAAATTAGTAAGAATAAATTTATAGCTGTCTGTATGCTCATTTGTTTAAAATTCAAGATAAGCACATTTTAACAAATCCAGAACTGCTGCAAGAGTTTATCAACTGTAAAATCAAGCAATGCCTCAAGATGTTTGAAAATGTTCACAAGCCAATGTCATGACAAAAAAAATCTTACGGGTTGAGATTTTAGAAATATCTTTCTGAAATGAAAATAATAAAAAAGAAACGGGAAATTGTTGAGTTAATGAGTAGTCAGAACTTCGGCAAATTCGGTTAGATTTTCAACAGCCAAGCACATGTGATTCATAAGTCATTTCTTGGAAATTGTGGAACCTACAAGTTGGATTTTCGGTTTGTTATTTGGTCAGTCCCCAATTTTCGTCATTCCCAATTAGAGATTTGGTTAATCCAGAAGCACCTTACTACGAAGTATAAACACTAGAATGTTATTGATTTTGAATCTATAGCATTAAACTAATTATACTCGTTACGCGCGTGACACCGCCTGTTCCACAATACAATAGCTACCTATATTCCCGTCCCTGGTCGCGTTTCGTAATAGGATTTCAATGCATTACCAGTTTCGCCGCATGGAATCAGCTGGCGATTATAATTACGATTGATGGCCACGACGGATTAGCATATTGAATGGTCGTTGCTGATGAGAACCGGATCAAGGTCATCGAGTATAGACGTGTCTTGGGTGTATACGACACAACTATACGGAAGGATACTTGTTCATAACTTCTTCATAATAAATTTTGAATAAACTATAGCTCTAGATCGTAGATAGTCATACTAGGCACCAGATTGGATTGTTCCCTCATAAGATCGGGTGACCATAGATTGCCGTGTTAATTACAGCCCAACAAACGTTATCTTCTAAAAAGAGAATCAGAGTAGTATGCCAATGTTCGACTATTTGGTATTGAGAACGAAAGGCGTTCCAAAAATCTATTTCCATTCATCAACGTAGAGTCGTACGACGTCATTCTTATTGGATTCTTTCTTTGAGATTTGGTTCTACTTTTTTAGGACCTACGAGCAATTTGACCAGAAAAGATACTAAAGAGTGTGAAACCGAGAGTGTGGGAGTGTAATTTACTTAAGCGGGTATAACTGCCAAGGTGTAGTGGAAGGGCAGAGAGCTCTTGCGGTCAGAGAGGGTAACATTATTTATTGAAGCAGCCTGCCGAGCTCAACCTTTATCGTGAACGCATAGGTACGCTCCCCTCGCTGCTCCATTCCATTGCCTCTCCCCTACAAAAACCAACACCCTACCAACCTCTATCATCGCAAAGAATGGAGTCGCCCCGCTGTGAATATCTTTTTGGGGTTAAAAAATTCAAGGGGTACCTGCTCGCTGGAGCGCGGAAAATAATCCGTTTTCGCGTGAATCCTCCTTTCTTTGCCACTACATTATGTAGGTAGGCACCTTCCATCGGGCCACACTCTTACAGCGAACATTTCTTTTGTGGTTGGTAGGTAATAGCATTTTCGAATAAAGTACAAGAAATGATGTGTGTCTTGTTGCCAAATCCCTACAGCAAAAACAAAACTGTTTCTGTAAATTACCAACTGCATTATTTTGCTGTTTACTTCATCTTATAATAGCGTTTCAAATTAGTTTTCCGTCTCTGGATATTGAAGACCCTTCTGAACGACTTAGTAGTAGTAGTAGTAAATAGTTGAATTTAACTATTAAATCTGCATGAGTTTTTCCTACGCTAGAAGCTGAGTGTTCATCGTCATTTTCATAGATCGTCGTGGGAGATATAAATTTTCTATTGTCAAGCACCAAGTCTGGCAGTTCTCAAGTTCAACCATAATAAGAAAGTGCCTAAAATGAAGTTGTGAACAATTCCACCACGAGAATGCGACAAGATTAACTTACTTTGTCAATTGAATAATGTTTTTTTGTTGATGTGATTTTCGAAATTGATTTAGTTTTGCAGAAGAAAGAGTCCTGAGTCTGACTGATTTTTTGGGGGAAACCTTCTTTCAAAACAATGAAGTCAATTCCAGGGAAACGTCGTTAGCTGCAGCTGAGCAACATCCAACATTAGGATTTCACACCTAAAACCAATAACTTGAAACTTGGAGCTCTGTCTCCACCACTGTCCGAATCCAATCTGGCCGGCGGTTTTGTCATGGGAAATGTAGGCCAGCTTTCCGAGCTCATCCCCATCAAAACCACTGCCATCACTTTGAAACAACCAATCTAATTTAGACGAACGCCCCTCTGCGAGCTTCGACCCGACAGTTGCCTCAATAGAACTCTATTTCCCCTCGTCCCTGTGTCATCCGCGGGATTTTCATTCACGCCTGCATTCCGCGGTCGGGGGAATACGCTCCTCCGGATGAAGAACTTGCCGGCAGTATACAATGAGTGGGTTAATCCGATTAATTGCGTATTACCGACTCCGGAGAGGATTTGAAACAACCGAGAGACAGTTGGAACTTTGTTGTCACCCTCACGAATTCGCTCATATTCTCCCCGGTCTACCGGGTTTAAAGGCACTTTTCAATTTATTTAAGACTAGATACTATCGTAGGTGGAAGGAACAGCCCCAGATGTCAATTGAAGAACAAAATCACCAACTCCGCTCACGTGTGTGGGTTGTATTTGATGTGACACACTCGCAGAAATGTTTTTCAGAGTTTATCAGGATGATTAGAGGTGTGAAAATGAAGGAAACTTGAAATTCCTCACTCATGCTAATTGACCAACAAAACAAAAAAGAAGAAAAAACTCCAAAGAACGGGTAATTAGATAAAAATTTGCACACGTTTATTTTAGGAGGTAAGAAATGAATGTAAGGTAACTAGTTTTCCTATTATTCATTCGGCTATGGTAAGAGCACGAAATCTGCTAAAACCTTCGGTGTGATAGCCACTTTATTTATGTCTAAAATGAAACTTCAAAGAAAATAAATTGATGAATAATTAGGAGAAGGAGAAAACTATTGGTCAAAAATGAGATTTTCCGGTTTCTTTATTTTCCTGTATGATCTCTCTAGGGTTATCACCATCCTTAAATACTCTGACTTCGTTGGAGTTCTGCTGATTCCTTCTTGACCATCTGATGCACATCGACAATACACGAATTAAGAAAGAAATATGAGCTATCAAAATTTAAGTTGGATAAATCTTTCTTGGTTCACCAATACGGAAATCCAGACTGAAAAATTCCAATGTTAAAAAACGGTACACGAAATTCTTGTCTACAGGAAACAAATCTGGTGGCAGGTGATAATGGGAAATTTGATAATTAAACCACGGAATTTTTTTTAGTCTTTTGTTTATATGAGTGGAGAAGGGATTGGTTGATTTGAAACCCGTATAATGAGTATTTACTCATCTTAAAACAATTTTAAGAAACCTCTGAACGTACTAAGGATGTGATTACGTTATGGGAAAGTCAGTCTTGTGTTGCCAACATTTGGACAACTCGTTAGCACGAACGGAACGAATTAATCTAAATAATATATCAAGTGCTGGGAAAATTTAGTTTATATAGTGCTAACCGTTAGTTAGCTGGAGTTAACTGGACTCTGTGAACTCCGTGGATTCATTCCTAAATAAACGTATTTGATCGTTTGCAGTTGGGACAACTGTAGCTACGATAATAAGAATCTACTAAAATGTTGGCGTACACTCTAATTTCTTCTACGAGTTTCTTCCTCGCAAAGTTGTGGTAATGTCACATTTGCCATAGCGCCCCACCTGAGAGTTACTGTACATATAATACCGTCAAGAAGCTAGAACAAAAGTTTTCGAAGTGGCTGTAAAGGACTAGTGAAAGGACCTGAGCGGATCAATATGGTCCAAGCCCCCTTTTCAACACTTGAGTGCCCTATTGTTCCAAAAGACATTCAACTCGAGTGAAATTTCTGTTTAAACAACCTTTACCAGAACTTTGCCTACCACCTTGTACTTCTGCTAGTAACGTGCGGAAGTCAAAGCTTGCTTTCGGCCAAGCTTTTAGTGCAATTATGCCAACACAGGTGAACGTTAAAGTTTAGTATTGACGTGATATTTTTATCTACAAGGTGGGCTTTTATGTCAACGATATAACAAATTTATTGCTATTTCGCTAGATAACCTGCTACGTAATTTATACTACTCCTTTCACCGTATCCATCCAGTTAGATATCACAGAAACAAAAATATGTAGTTTATGCATGTAGAAAGTAATGAAGAAGTTATACAATACGTAGGTATGCAGCGTTGGAGTAGTTTTTCTTTCATGATTTACCTGTAACAAAGACATCGAACACGTTTTTTATTTAATTCAACTACGCCACAATAATCAAAATAACACAGGAATGGTTCCTTTAAATCCTACTCATTTTAATTTAAATGAGAACGAAATGGCATGCTTCCTTGGGTTATCCTTTCGGTTTTCCTTTAGTGTTGCTCTAGGCCTCACCAGGACCCCATGTATGGAAGTGTTTTTTACATTTCCACTTGAATTAACGGATTTCAACTCTATCCATCTAGATAACAAGCTTCCTATGCGCACATATGTTTACCTTATATAAGTTGTATTTATTTTCTGATTTAATATTAATTTTAGTTGTATTTATGGGCCGATGATAAGACATTTTATTTTCAAAGTATTTGTTACTATTATCCTTGGCACATTGGTATCTTATAAAATTATTTACTACAATATTGATGGTATCTCGGAAATTAATCGCTACCCTAACGGGTTTCCCAATCCTTCCATCCACATCACACCACAACACCTCCCTTCTTGTTCTGATATCTTCTACTGAAGAAGCCTTGCATCAAAAAAAAAATTTTTTTTGAGCATTACCTATGCACTTTCTTTAATTGAGCATTTGTTATCTTTGAATTTCAAGAAAAAATTAAAACCTGTATGAGCGGTAATTTAATTTCTTTGACAAGCCTAACCGTCTCAAGCAAGTTATGAGATACCGATTCAAATAAAATGTTCCTAGATTTATATTTTGATTGAAAGTATTTAATAAATAAATACCTAACAATCAATAAATTTTATTAATTTTTGGTTTCTAATGGTGTTGCTGTTAAAGTTTTAAAACCTTTATCATATTTATGACGCTCATTGTTACAACCTTATCAGTTTTTGGCTGTAATATCCGACTGTTTTGGCAATAACCAATCTATGTATATTCACAGGTTGTTTCGTGACCACCTTTTGTTGAGTCCAAACACTTATCTACACTTGAAACTAAAAGAGAGGGAGAGAGATAAAATAGGCTCAGAAGTAGGCAAGAAAAACGAACTCCCAAACGAAACAGACAGTCGAGGTTCTAGAATATTAAAAGAGTCTGGGCATAAAAAAAGAAAGAACTGTGCATGTATTGTTAAATGGTAAACGTATGACTTGGTGGGGGGCGTTCCCTGTTGTAAAGGCGGGAAGTTTGGACGGTTTCCAGGCGAGGTAGACAGGAGTCCCTGGAGAGATGCCACAGATCCAAAACAATTAGCCTGAAGGGGGTTAGAAGGGAAGTGGAGTGAGCGGACCAGCTTCAAGAGAGCAAAAAGGCGTCGAGTGCCGTGAAAATCAACTGAAAAAACAGAGTGAATCGTAATACGGTCCCCGCTCCGGCAGGAAGAGATGACTGTGAAATGAGGGGGGGGGGGGGGGGGACTCCACTGGTGCCGGAGAACGCTTCTTCTTCATTATCCTAGTTCAGAGAATAAAATGTTCCAAGGGATATTCTAATCAAAAGGAAGCAGTACGAATTTCCTGCCCTTGATAACGTTGGAACAACTTCGCTCTATGCATGAGGGGTTTCCTTTAGCGTGCAGTACAGCCACACGAGGTATGCAACTAAATGCGTATGCGGATGCGAAGCTACATTTGAATAAATGATTAAACTTCACATGCTGGTGCGGTGTAGCCGGCTGGCAAGGTTAATCCCATACCTCAATACAAAGCATTCAATGGAGAGTACGTACACACATGGCTGTTTGACAAGGATTATGTAACTTAATGATCAATAGAAGCACTAAATTGAACTAGCTCAACAATGGTTGAAGCTCTGAAGCGTTGAACGCAAAAGGAATAATCTATTTCAAACATAAAAAGTGTGGAAAAATAATGTATTAATGACATATTTAGAAATAACGATCTAAACAATATTCAGATGCTTTTATTCCTCCTCTAATTTAAACCCCCAAAGTTCGATTAGAACCTCAAATTTGACTAGGTTGTTTCCATTTCTCCATTCTATTCCTTACTGTTCACCAGCATAGAAACAACTTTATTTGACAAATAATACGAATATGAAATTCCCAAGTCACAATGTTACTAACCGTACTTCTCCGAAACGGCTTTACCAATTTTTACCAAATTTTATTTGCGTATACAGTAGGTCTGAGAATCGGCTACTATCTATTCTTCATACCCCTGAGTGATAAGGATTGTTCACCCCTTGGCGATTGATTGACGAAATGTTTTTTTTTTTTTTTTAATGACATTAAAAATACATACAACCCTCAATGTTACTTTTTTTATCACCAACCCCTATTTTTCATAGACATTTTAGTAATCTAAATCATTATCATCCCACTCGATAGTGTTTTTAACTCTACTTCGATTAAAATTTCCCTTAGCTTATGGCAAATCTAAAATTTTTTTAAAGAAAATAAACATTTGTTTCTAATATTAAACTTTAATTCTTGATATATGCCTATCTTAGGTTCTTAAAATTTGCTGTTCCTCAACTGTTGAGTGAAATGCCACACTAACCCTATGTCACTTCTAAATAAAGAGCCAGGAGTAATGATGAAACTGAAGGCGGTCTCCTGTTTCACTCACACAACAAGACTTCTCTCACTCCCTAAACAGTTTACGGCCATCATTATCGTTTCCGTATCATGCGTAGTAGTGACGTTTCCATATTAAATATGTAATATAAATTTTATATGATAAGATAAGAATTATGTAAGTACTTCTTTTAATGGAAGTTAGTCGTGTGTCATCATAAGAGCTTTAATCCTTTATAGTTCTGCGAGAACCTGAGCTGCGAGTCCTCATTTACATAATCAGTCTAACAGCATTATTACGATAAATCTATTTTAGTCAGTGGACCACGGAGATCAGTAATATTAGGGCACGTCCGTCACATAGGTAAAGCCGAAATAGCAGACACGAAAAAAGCCAATTAAAACCAGCCGAATGATAAGAAGTTAGCGAAAGGAAAACGGCAAAAATAGCACGGCTAAAGCATGTTCTATGTTGTAAGGGAACTTACCTGGAAGACACATAATTATGCCAGTGAACGGGAGTTGTGCAGTGACCAAGGCGCAAGGGCCGGGCCATCCTCAGGTAGCGAAAGGAGAATGAAGGGATACGACCAGGTTAAAAACCCGGACACCGAGCCGGGACTTCACTTGTTCAGTGAGCTCTCTCTCAAGCTAAAAAACCTTGCCTTATAACTGTTAAACCCCCTAAATTGCCGTTATTGTGAGATGGTTATAGTAGGTACAACTTTTAGCCTTTTCCTTGGGTAAGAATCTGATGTACGCAGAAGTTGCATTCTGGAAACAAAGCTCAACCTACTCTCTTCACGTCAGAGATACGAAGTCTGATACTGTAGACATAGGTCTGGAATCATCGACCTCCTAAGCTCAATATCTATCCTATTTCAAGTTGGAGTGACTTGTACGCGGACTATTAGTCACAAAAACACCGTCACCTATAACTTATCTTCCACCCTCTCTGTCGGCTTGAGCCTGATGCTGCAGACGTACCGCCGACTGGAATCATCGGTTCACACTACAGAAACTTCCTAAATACTCCTTGCCAACTCCAGCTGATCCGCTTACCAAAAACTTTACAAGAACCACTATCTTCCTTCAGAAGAGAAAGTGAAATAGTAGAGGAACGAAGATAAGTTCCCTACACATGTATTTTCAATTTCAGCCGCAGGCTCGAAGCAGTAAGCATCCGGGGGTCCACGGGCCTGGCTTGCCGCCTAGCGCCGAGTTTCTTTGATTCCTATATTTTATTAAAGCAATTTGATTGTGAGTGCAGAGGAGCCTTGATGACAGAGAATTTATCTAATTTTTCACAACTTGGAGAAGTACACGAAGTCGAGAGAACGAAACAAAAACTAGGAAAGTAAGAGAAAATGCATAATTAGTTTTTTATACTCAAATAATTCTGGTTGAAGTAACACTTACAGTTGCACTCGGTATAATCTTTCCCTCATCAATTTATCGGTGAAACCCGAATGTTTACACTTCCTCAAAATTGAAGGGGACGAAGAAAAAACATAAAAGCCTTAAGAGCTCGGAAACTCTAAACTCGTGTGTATTTGCGAAGGCCACGCTTTCCACGGTTCTTTCCCCTTTCTACGTTTTTTGTATCAATATTTATGATTACTGAAACGCCACTTGTTGATTTATGCTTTGAAAGAGCGAGGAGGAGCATTAACGTAAAATGAAGTTTTACATGGGAGGGTGGGAGGCTGTCAGCAACATGCCCATTTCTCACACCATTATTTATAGCACGAAATGCACCCCGTTACACGACGAGGAGAGAGCAACATAAATAAAACCCACTGCAAATGTCGACGCAAGGAGAGTTCATTATTTTACCCTCCGATCCCGATACATATCTGAACATCAGTCTTGTCATATTTTAATCTACATCAAATGTTTCACGTTCGATTGGAGGAAATCCTGTCTGTATCCAGCTAATTACGGTTTCAATGCGGTTTTGAGTCTGATGGACGGGCTTGGATGATCAACCTACAGTTTTCGGTTGAATGTTTGATTATTAAACCATCATATTTAGAGAAAAAGGAGTATGCATAATACCAGAATTGAATTAATATGTTTTCTGTGCAGGTCGATGGTTTACATCGAAACTTGATACAGACACATTGATAATGAAAATTTTCTGTTTGAGAATTTTCGGAAAAAACAATTAATAAAATTATAGGTACGGCTCGAAAAAAATTGGCTTTACAAAATCTCCTATTGAGGCTCGTTTTCGTGCTCAATACACTTTTTTTGAACGGAATCGTGTGTTTCATTCTCATCGTCCAATTTTTAGAGCACCTACTCACCACTGTCTCCGACGAAAAGAAGATTCTAAGATTTCATAGCTTATTTAAATAAATATCAAAAACAGTAACAAAAATCCAGCTGCCAGAATATTTGTCTTAATCAGAACCTGATAATGCCTTCAGAGACGATTGACTAACCAAAGTGTCCTTGAGAGGTTCTACTTCAAGTTTCAAGATGATAAGGTGATTATAAAACAAATTAGTGGAAGTGAATCGGTGAATAGAGCCGGCGATTTAGCCTAGAGAGGCTGAATTTTGCTTAGTCTGAATTAGATTGATCCAGCGAAAATCTGATTGATCTCCAAGTGTCCTAGAGAGGCTCTGTTTCAAATAACAGCATGGAAGCAGATCAGTGCAAAACAAATCAGTGGAAGCAAACTGATATACCGATGTGCGTAAAATAGTCAAAGATTTCACTTAGGCAGAATATGATCAGGAATCTTTAAAACCAGGTCAACCAAATAGAATGTTTCGGGATCCTCTTCTTTTTTAAATATGGATTTTATCCATTAAATCGTCGCATATTCCTCTGAAGTGTGAGCCAGAAACGTCGGGTTCGGTTCATTCCTTATGAGGAAGTGAAATGACTAGGCTAAAACCCGCACAACTGAACAGTCGTGCGGGTTTTGAGTGTTCAGCCGCCTTAAAACACACCAGCCAGGAATCCTCGTTCATGAATGAAGTGTCGCGGTGGATTGAGAACTCTTCACCCACATGAATATTTATATTTTAATAATTCGTAACCTACACATTGTTATGGTGAAAACATACAATATGCAAATTATTTAAAATATTGGTTCATCTATAGCAATAATTATTTCTAACTTAGAACATGTGAAGGATACCCATGTTTTGTAGAAATAACTAACAATTTCTTACCAACCGCTTATGTTTGTTAATCGTAGATTTAATCTCGTAAAATCGGATTAGATTTATGCATGTGTATGCATGTTTTTTTTCCTGGAAGAACTAACGTCTTGATGAAGTTGTCATATAATTTGTATAGTAAAAATTTTCATAGTATTTCTATCCCGTGAATTTATTAGGATTCATGTTACGTAGTGCAGTGGAAGATCGAAAAGTGAGAGACCAATTAATCTCTTACGGACGCCCCTGCAATATTACCGGATTTATTTTTATAATTAGGATTTCTACCTCCCGATTACAAGTGTGATAAGTAAAGCAAACATTGGTTCGACTTCCATTTAACAAACAATAATCAAAAGCAAAATGTAAGCGATAGTAGCCAATAACAGTCGCTTTCCATCCAGTTGGTAAATATCTAGTTTATTTTCAAATCCTAAATCTGACATTTCTTTCCACACCCATCTGCGAAACGGAATTCAAACGAACACAAAATGCAGCGACAGCGCCAATTTGTCTATTCCGGACTGACCTAGTTAACGCTCCATTGTGACAACCCGCAACGAAACATCTGCTGAAAGTGTTTTCAGCCTTTTGAGGCCACTCTATCGAACGCAGATGGTGGTTTTCAACTGAAATGCGCTGTAATGACGGTCCGTCAGTACTGCATTCTGGAGCGATAGTATACAGAGCAGAATCAACAAATCATACTCAAGATAATCAATATGTTTTTTTATGACTTGAATCAACCCATTCTCTAATAGTCATTCACAAAACATTAAAAGAATATACTGTTGTTATATGTCATCCTGAATCAGTGATATTGAATGTAGGTCTTTCAGTCAAGGTTACCTAGTGGACGATTTCACTCCTTGGAAGGTCGATTGTAGATATTCACGCTCAGCCGACAAATCAACAGTTCAAATTATCATAATTTCCCAGCGATGATTTTTTGTTTATTTATTATACTTCATTATCATTATTCATTCATTTATTCAAATGTGGACTCTTAAATTAGCACACTTCTTGTCACGGTCTGGAAAAACCGTTCCAAATAATTTAGCAAACATTTGTTACTTTGGTTCGTCATAACCCCCAAACTATAGCCCCACTCTAACCCCCTAGCCCAGGGGTCTCTAGCATTTTGGTTTATTATTTTCAAGGTGGGCCAAATTGAAATTTTTCCCGGAACGCGCGGGCCGAACAATATACAAGAGAAAAAAGAGAGAATCGCGAGCGGAGAGGAATAAATTAAATTTATTGAGAAAGCTTAATGGGTAATATTGCAACATAAAAGGTGATCACTTCAACGTGAGGTTTGACATTGTTTATTGCACAAAATACGTTATCTGGCTCAAATTCAGTCGTTCCTGTAGACAGACTGGCCTCCGAATGTTCATAACTTAAATTGGCATTGTATTTAGACTGTTAACTTCATTCTCGAAAAGGTTTGTTTGCGCAGATAGGTAGAACAGAAGAGTTAGCCTGGAAGCTGTCTTTGTAGACGTCATTCGACATCATTTCAATGACTTCCAGTTGTAGACCAGGAGTTTCTTTTACTATCTCAGTGAAAGCGTTTTGAAAAATCTTAATGCTTGAAGATGCATCCTCAAAATCTTGAAAATGGGTCTCAAACTGGACACAGGCACCTGCCGACCAGATTTAATGCAAATTCTCTCCGAAACTCTTCATTGTTTTCGGATTTAGGGTTTTTGCAGGTTGGAAAATGGACCAACTTTTTCATTGCTATTTGTGTTTCGAAACGAGCCATATCAAGAAATGATATTGGAGTATGAATCAGGAATCAGGCTGGTCGTTCCTTAAAGTTTTCGTCCCGCACGTGTTACGTCCTCCATCAGAAGAAACAATTTTCCCACCTTTAAAATTAAGACCCTTTTCCAAAACGGTGTTTTCACTTTTTCGAGTTGAAAGGCTCAAGTTGCTCAGATGGCGTTCAAAAAGCTCGGCAAGCCTCATATGGCCCGCGAGCCGTGGCTGGAGACACGAACCTTATAACCCCCAAAAAAATTCTTTCACTGGGGTTTATTACAATTGGCTTGCGTTCATGATTTGCCTACTAAGCATTTTGGAGTGTGTGTTTCACAGGATAGGGCAATTATTGAATTTCAGGAGATACGCATGGAGCACGTAAATCTGTTCTCAACCAAAATACCTATTTGGATTGATCAATTGATCATATTTGTGTGCCTCCTGAAATTCAATAATCGTTTCATCACGTGAGAAACACGCACACTCCAAAGCTTAGCTGAAATTCAAATCATGAACGCAAGCCAATTGAATAATAAACCCCAGTGAAAGAATTTGCAACGTTTTTATTGTTTATTAAAAACATCTAAAATCAAGTCCTTTAGCACTCGTTTTGCGTTAAAACTTCGCCAAATCCAAATTTAAACGATGTAGCCAAAGGTAGACAGATGTAGAGGAGGCACACAAATATCATCAACTGATCAATCCAAATAGGTGTTTTGGATGAGAACCAATTTACGTGGTCTATGCATATCTCCTGAAATTCAATAATCGCTCTATCACCTGTAAAACACGCACACTCCGAAGCTTAGTAAGATTCAAATGTGAACGCAAGCCAATTGAATAATAAACCGCAGTGAAAGAATACTTATTACCCCAGTAATAATATTGAATATTAAACCCCAGTAATAATATTGAATAATATTTATCTATATATTATCAGCGTTCCATGCATATCAGAGTGCTTCAACCCGTGTATCGGCTACTAACTACCCTACAAGTATTCACATCGGCTATCACTCCAGCATCCACATTCACTACAACTCGACGCTATCGGCCGGATCTCACTAGGTTACAAACAAACAATAATAAACCAAAAAACGCAAATGTTGGCACCATAAATCGGGCCATACATCGGGAATGGTTTGACCTACGGACCTGGGAAAAGGGGCTCATTTTTTCCCTGACGGTATGTTCTTCAAATAGTTAAATATTTAGGCCGATTCGACTTGTTTTGAGGTTTTAAGGGATCAACTTTGACAGCCCTTAAAGGGCACTTTAAATTGAGTCCTCAAGAATTGGGGCGTCGTCGGACCAAGATGGATTTTTCCTGAAAATGTAAGATTTTTTGCTCCTGCCGTTTCGGAGATATCGTGCGTACGGTGGACGGACGGCAAATTTTTTATTGCAGATTCGGATTCTACACCCTTTGAAACGTAAACCATGAAATTTTCAGGGGGGTTAGAATCAGAGCGATTACAATGGTTTATTATTGAATAATAAACCAAAAACTTAAAAATATGGGAAAATGAAAAATTACGATTCAAAAATCGAAGTTTACTCCCTTAAAAATATTGGCAGGTAACGCACACAGTGCAGGGACATCTTTATGTGCAGTTTTTGAATGATCACACTTACAAACAAAATTATTTTTTTTAAACTGCGCTTTCACAGTAACAGTTTTTAGGATTTCGATTTGTTCATAGTCCAATCCAAGATCAATGTTGGATCCTCGAGGCTGATTTCATAAACTTTGATCAAGAACATTCGGAGAAAAGCCTCTAACGGCTTAAGCTGGAGATAAGGTTTTTTTTATCGGTTTATTACGAATGTTTGTTGTTGAGAATAATAAACCGAAATTTCTGATTGAATATTCATCCAAGGTCCGGTATTTTCGTAATTGATAGTACGATAAAAGTAGCAATAACTGGTACATTAACATTTTTTCAGAAGGTTTAGATGGTTTTGAATATGTTGAGAATGCTGTGAATTCATCCACCAGACGAAGATTACGGATTTTGGTGTCATCAGTGTTCCAATAACCGAAATGTTGATGGATGTTCTGACTTCGTTCCGGAGTGAAAAAGAGAAAAAAACGTCGAATAAAAGAGAATATGAGAAACCGAATCCTCCGTTCTCCCCTTTGGCAGTTTTCTGTTAAAGATAAGGAGTAAATCATTTCCTCTGAATATAGATGGGAATTATACCGGAGGGAGAGGATCAGTTGAGGTGGTTGGTGAGGGAGGGGGTGGATCTAAAGGGGTATTCGAAGCACGTCGTGATGCCCGGGGTATCTGCCCCTCCGACCCGGGCGTCCGCTCTGCCGTTAGCGTTATCCACCGCCCTCCGCCTCCGGACGGTAACAGGCGGGTTTTCATCGACCTTCACGCGAACTGCGGTGGTATTAGGAGTCGGTGCCACCTGACGACGTCTCTATGAACGAACCTCGGTCTGGTTGAGGAGAGTCCATTGGCGATACAGACGGGTCTGAAAATCCCTTTAAGGAATCTCGAGCCTTATGCGAGGGGTGTTGTTATCCGAGCGTGATCTGAAATCTCGATGTGAAGATGTGTTTCTAGGACGGACCGCGAGTAGTGAAAAATTGATCAACTCGGAGGTGAGTGGCTTTGGATTAGAAACCCTGTGCAACGCTCCTGTAGAATTTATCAAACACGCACACGTTCCCCAATGTAACAATGTACCAGAATGCCCTACGTTATATGAAAAAAATTAAATCACTGAGATCCACCATTTAAGGCTTAATTTAATAAAAATAAATTGTATGAAAGTCAGGAGTTAACTCTCAAAGGGTTAACTCGAGTAGAGAATACTGTGATACCAATGTCACTGTTCCCTACTTGATTATTCTTTTTCCTCTTTTACTTATTATTCCTACAAATCAAACTTATGAACGGTTTTCGCATTAATAATTGAATTTTATTCTTAAGTGATCAAGTTGAAACTTGTATTATTCTTGATCCCAGCGAATTCAGATAAATAATATTTTTCTTATCGAATTTCCTGAAGTTTATTTTATTTTATTATTATTTATTTTATTTTTTTTTTTTTGTGTATGTTCCAATAGATGAACTAAATTTGAAATTTGAATAAGATACAACCGAAAAACTCGCAATTGCTACTAAGGGTGCCTCAATTCACCTCAGTTCGTATATCCGCTAAATGAAACTCGCAAATATCCATAAGACCTTTACTTACCTGATTCATATCATTACGTACCCGAGAATTGAACAACTTCGCATCTTGTACTATTCGACCATGGAGGACGTCTTGTCGGGGGGAAACATTGTTTTAGGACTCGAAGCGAATGGGTAAGAAAACTACCGCTATATTAGGGCCCACGTAATAATTTTAACTAATTGGGTTTCGTCGATGGTCTCCCTAATCAAACTGTGTTTTCATTTCCATCGTCACGTCATCAAAACTGTCATAACTCCCTCAATTTTGGAGATAGCTCAAATTTGATGACACCGTTGGAAAGAGCGTTAAATTTTCTATCTATTTTATTAGAAAACCTTTTTGTCTTGCATTGAAGATGTGCAATTGCTGCGCAAAATGTCAGTTATGTCGGAACCTTGAAATCGCCTGTTTTTCATCTCGCCTAGAAACCCCATGAATGCTTGACGCAGAACTTTGTAGGCCTGATACAACGTGCGCCGAAATGTCAGCTTTCAAACGGTGTAGTCGTTTTGGTTTTTAAAAATATTTTTAGATATGAAAATGGTGTTTAACTGCAAAAAAAACGTGAGTATTCTGTTAAAATTGAGGTTTTTCTGAAAGTCACGACAAAAAAAGGTTGGAGGCGGGATGTACGTAGCTTTTCGAATCGAATGGTGACAACGCCAGGCCTCTCAAGAGACGACTCAAGTTAGTTTTGTCGGATGCATAAACCCATTCGTTTGTGAACAGCGTCTACGGCATTTCTAAGCTGTCCGGCCAAAGTCAAGATTATCGAAAAAGCCGAGAGACGGCAATTGTTTGTGTTCATTTACGATTGATTGCGATGAGATGCATTCATCTTTTTGCTGACACTATGGACCGTTATCAAACCAGGCTTCTGTATCATTACCAACTCTTCCCTTTTGTCTCTTTCCTCGCTGTATTTCCTTCAGCGTGGTTTCCCTATTGCATATTCCGATTCATCATGGTGCGCTATAGCTATTGAACATAGCTGGTAGTAATAACCAAAACCTTTGTGAGAAAATAGGATTAGTAGATTAAAAAAAATATAGTTTACCAGATAAAAACTGAATTTGGTGAGAAGCAACAAATTATCAACGTTGCGACACCCAATGCTACGGCCAAATCAGTTTGAGGTTGATAAAACACGGCGCACAAAGCAACCCCTCCTTCAAGACCGAGCGGTCGTGCGGGTTATTGCATACCGTGGCCCCTGACCATGACAATGCTTCCTCCGTAGCTTTCCCAATTTTCAAACACAAGGTCTTTTTTAGTTATGCACAATCCGACTCCTATTTGTTCTACAACTCATTTCCGAACAAAAATGTCTCTTAGCAATTTTTTGCTCACCACTATCAATCGTAAGTGAACACAAACAACTGCCGTCTCTAGGCTCTTTGATTATCTTGACTTTGGGTTTATGCATCCAACAAAACTAACAATAGCCGTCTCTCGGCTCTTCGATTATCTTGACTTTGGCCGGACAGCTTAGAAATACCGTACACTCTGTTCAAAAACGAACGGGTTTATGCATCCGACAAAAGTACCTAACGTAAATCGTCTCTTGAGAGGTCTGGCGTTGTCACCATTCGATTCGAAAAGTTACGTACATCCCGCCTCTAACCTTTTACAGTCGCGACTTTCAGAAACACCTCAATTTTAACAGAATACACACGTTTTTCTGCAGTTAAACACCATTTCCTTAACTAACAATATTTTTAAAAACCAAAACGACTACACCGTTGGAAAGCTGATATTTTGGTTCACGTTTTACCAGGCCTGCAAAGTTCTGCGTCAAGTATTCATGGGTTTCTAGGCGAGATGGAAAACAGGCGATTTCAAGGTTCCGACAAAACTGACATTTTGCGCAGCAGTCGCACATCTTCAATGAAATACAAAAAGGTTTTCTGACATAAAATAAATAGAAAATTTAACGCTCTTTCCAAGGGTGTCTTCAAATTTGAGCTGTCTCCGAAATTGAGGGAGTTATGGCAGCTTTAATGACGTAAGATCGAAAACACGAAAAAAAAACTTAAATCGCGAATGACTCGGAAACGGGGCCTCTGGCAAAAAATTACTATGAAGCATTTTTGTTCGGAAATGAGTTTTAGAACACGTAGGAGTCGGATTGTGAAAAATTTAATTGTACTGATACAATCAATTTAATAATTCATACAAAAAACAAGCGTAAACACCACGACAGAAAAAAAGGAATGCAATAGAATGGTTCACAGTTTAACATGCTATTTCAATTTTCAATAGATAGACACTATGTAGTCAAGAAAACCATGTGGAATTAAACAAAAAAGCAGAAAATATGCAAAAAAATCAAGAAAGGTATTTTGTTGAATGCCTCTAATGTTTTGAGCAAATAAAAAACAGCTACATAATGTATCTCATCTATAACTAATAATACGCAACAACAAGTATTCCTAGCGTTTTGTTAGTTATAGTTCGTTATAGTTATCTCCTTCCGCACACACGATTAAAATAATTACATGTTGTCGTGAAATAAGGGATGATCTCATTTTCGTTAACATCTAATCATTCTCATCTCATTCTAGTTAATACGAACGATTGTAGTACGAAACTAAATGTAATGACCACAAGGTTTAATTAGTGCAGTGCACAATACGGGATATTTCCCAAAATCTCAGTTTCGGCAGTAAGGCAAACTGTAAGGTAACTGCGAAACTATCAAGTAAAGGCAAAATCACAATTTTCTGTTGAAGTTTAATAGGGATAGATACTTGGAAACATTTCTTTTATATTAATGAAATGTGAAACCAGACACGTGAACAGCAGAAGATTCGTGGACATATCGATTTTACGGATAACGGAGGTTAGCGAACTATTTTATAGGAATTCTGAAATTCAAACCCGAGCATCCTCGATGAGAATGTAAAGTCACTCAGCTCTCTAACAAAGTGGTAGGTACATGTGCATATTTTAGCAATGACCTAACTCTCCAAAGACTTCAGAAAAAAAAACACGTGTTGCTAAATGTTTTACAATTATTTCCGGGTAAGTTAGTAAAAAAATGGAACTTGGAACATTTTGCATTGCACAGAAAACGTTCACCATTCATTTTCAAGTTGTACTTTCGTACTTAAACCACAGCCATTTCCATGTGATGTCGGAAATACTACAAACACTACTGCAAGGTTACTAAACAATTTTATGTGCCGCTTGTCAATTCCATATGGCCACAAAGTAACTCTTGGTTACAACTAGCTGTATCAAGTAGAGTGTCAGTGTTGACTACATTAAATAACTGTTGATATTAATAGTTTTTGATTAATAATATGGAATTGTATGTTGAAACGTCACACGCGTTATAGATGCATGTAAAATGTTTCTTTAATTTCAGCCATAGGCTCTTAGCAAAAACATCAGAGGGCTTAAACCCTGTCGAGAAGTTGCGCTCCAAGTTCTAATAGTACAATTCCTTTCCACGAGGATTGGCGATTTTTCATCATAATTCTTCAAAAACCAATTATTTTCATCATTATCAAGTACATTCCTAAAACCGCAGCTCAGCGTTCGTGATTCCTGGTGTGAACGGTAATATTCATTAATTTCAAATGTCTGATACTTCAAATTCGTTTAAATGGTAATGAATGTGGGCCCAAAAACACGTAGATAACTTAAGACAAACTAGGTTTAATAATTGCTCAACAGTGATCTAACAACGAAATACTGTAGCGTTGTATGACAATTTGCATCATTTTCATTACGTATTTGTGTACTCCTTAATAGTTTTTTTTAAATGATTTGTGGAATCAGATAAATTTACCTTATTTGGAATACAATAGTTGTTTTCAATCGATCATCTTAATGGTCGTAGTCCTTTCGACCTATGACACAAACCCGACACGGAGGACCACATGGCTCATCTCTCGTATGGAAATCCAGATAAACTCCCGTCCTTCTGATTCACCCTTAACCCCCTTTTGTTTCCACACGATGGGGAAGACCTGAGGACCTCGTCCGCCAAATCTCTTGTAATCCCTCTGCCCGCTGGCCCCTAGGAAAATCTTTTAAGCTTCACTCGCTGGAAGGAACGCGACAAAAACAAGTCACCTTTTCCCCCTTTTCAGCCGAGAGCTTTTATATTTGCATAACTATTTTCTGTCCGCATTAACTTAAAAAATACCGCCGTTGTCCCTCTCGCGGCGACGGCTTTTTACATAATTCTCCACTCCCCCGCTGCTGTCCTCCACCGATGCGCCAGCTACTCTCTACAGTTTTCCGTACTAATTTCGTAATGAATTAGAAACAACCCAACCTCCTTATCTTGGCGAATCTAATTATAACAAGCCTCCGGAACGTAAAATTACTGCCGGCTCGGGGGATTACAGAAGAGGAACGAGGCAAGTTCTTCATCTAATGAGGAGTATTGTCGCCATTCGAAGGCCAACGGCAGGGCCTTCAGTGAAAGGAATCAATAGAGGCGGCTGCCTGCATAATATCATCTAATCCCAAAGTTTTAGTATTGAACTTGGACTTAATAACTACCTAATAACTGCACCAACTTCTACCCCTTGTGCAAAAGAAATATAGCAATTATTTCATTAGGTACTGGTATCAAATGAAGACTCATGCATGTAAATATAGAGTGATAGTAAAAAAACGAACATACAGTACACACATAAATTATACACGAGTCAATAGACTTTAAATGAATGTCTTGTTGCTTGAATCAGGGTTCCCACATCATTTGTGGGAAGAAATAATTATAACGACAGAAAAATAATTGAGAATTGTTGACTTCACAAATCAATGTTTTAAAAAAGGAAGATTTCAAGAGATACAATTAATTAAATTTACATCAGTTCGTCGTGCATCTGGAAACATATGCTGAATCTACTGGTTTTCACAAGTCAACGCATCATTTCCACTTTTGGTTTATTATTCAATAATAAACCATTGTAATCGCTCTTGAAAGAAAAAATTCTGAACCCCCCTGAAAAATTCATGGTTTACGTTTCAAAGGGTGTATAATCCGAATCTGTAATAACGAATTTTCTATCCGTCCGCCGTACGTCGTACGTACGATTTCTCCCAAACGGCTGGAGCAAAAGATCTGAAATTTTCAGGAAAAATCAATGGTGGACTGACAACGCCCCAATTCTTTATCCAGCACTCTCACATAATTTAAAGTGCCCTTTAAGGGTTGTCAAAGTTTTGTAAAATCCCTAAAAATCTCAAAAAAAGTCAAGGCGGCCTAAATTTGGACTTTTTTGAAGAACTTTCCATGAGAAATCGAATGAGCCCTTCTCCAGGTTCGTAGCTCAAACCATTCCCGATATACGGCCCGATTTATGGTGCCAACATTTGTGTTTTTTCGGTTTATTATTGTTTATGTTTTCATCGCATTAACCTAGTGATGTAGTGGTGTAGTGATGTAGTAATGTGAATACTGGAGTGAACTCCTAAAAGGCTTTGTAGCCGATACACGGGTTGAAGAATTCTGATACGCATGAAACGCTGCAAATTCTTTCACTGGGGCTTATTATTCAATTGGCTTGCGTTCATGATTTGAATTTCTACTAAGCTTTGGAGTGTGCGTGTTTCACAAGTGATGGAGCGATTATTGAATTTCGGGAGGCACACAAATATGATCATCTTATCAATCCAATAGGTATTTTGGTTGAGAACAGGTTTACGTGCTCTATGCATACCTCCTGAAATTCAATAATCGCTCTATCACCTTTGAAACACTTACACTCCAAAGCTTAGTAGAAATTCAAATCATGAACGCAAGCCAATTGAATATTAAACCCCAGTGAAAGAATTTGCTGCGTTTTTTCATCGGATGTAACTTACCAAGTTATCCGTTTTTGTCCTAAATTGGAATAAGAAAGTTGTGAGGTCCTACTACCAGCTGATGGTTAGGAATCTAAAACACTCAACCGTTGCCGATAAATTATATTAACGTCATATTTTTTGTTCATTTATGTTTTTAATGTCATCTCTCTCTGCGTTCGCTAACCAAGTAATACCTCATGATTCAATATTCAACAGATACTCACTTAAAAACTGAGAAGCGAAAAAATGCAACGAAACGGAAAATGTTGTATTCCCCGCCTTCAAGACCTCAGCATGGACGCACTGTACATTCTTCTGGAAAAGTATCCAGCTAGCTGCAACTCAAGAGTGCCTGGACCTCTCGATAATTTAGGTAACATTTGACCTTAGTAAATGGCTGAACAGATTAAAACGCTTCAGATCGCTGTCGAATATCATTTAACGCACTAAAGAAGAGAGATCACCTAAACCCTAAAATATGCTGAATGTGATATTCGGTATAAAAGGTAGTTATTTATGCATAATCATTCGTATGAACTCTCAACACCACAATGAGTTAACGTTTCACAAACAGTGAATAAAATATCAAGAGACATTGAATGTAAATGGTGAACTGGATTCGTTCAGACACATTTCAAAATTAATTCCCAAAAGTTGGAAAAAAAATCAGTCTGACCGGTCAGCTGTGAAACAAAACAAATAATCGTGTACGATTACAATATTTACAACATTTAATTTACCATTATGAACCTTACTAATGTCCAAATCAAGTATGTAAAAAACAAGACTTTCCCGCTGTTACAAAAATCTAAGAATTTTTTTTTTTTCATTTCAGAATTGATTACTTGAAATAGATATCATATCGATATAATCAACTAGTCCAACTCTAATTATTTGTATCAGAATCGTTGAAATCTTCGGAGGAAATTCAATTCCTTTCAGTCTTAAGTTAATAACTCTCATGTCCTAAAACTAGAGCGCTACGAAAAAATCTTGATCAGAGTAGGATAGTTCGAGGGTCCATTGTCCCAATTGAATATGCATGTTCAACATTAATGCATTTTTTATATATAATTTAATAACTACATAATATTTGGAATATTATTCCAAAATGAGGAACACGTATCCACCAAAATCCCGCCAAACAACAGTTTTTGTAAAGCATTCTTCATATGATGATGCTAAATTTGAAAAACTTTTGTAAAACTTTGGAGGTACTAAAAAAACGTCATTTCAACTACAAAATAACTGGAAATGACTTGTACACACTTTTCTCAATACATTGAGAAACTCTCTGTTACAGCTAACAGATCTCTTAGGAAGAACTACATTAAGATGAATTGATTAGATAAAGATGTTAAACATTTCTGATCAAACTAATTTTTAACATTGAAAATGGATTGTGTTCATGATTAAAATACTGCTGCGTTTCTTGCCAAATTTTGTGTTTTGTGACGATTAACCTCTTCAGGACTAATCCTATTAGGATTACTATGACTAAATTAATGCAAAGATACGATTTGAACTGTTAAGCTGGAGACTTGACCGAAATGCTCATGGAACGCGCTTATCACACAATGCAGGCCTGGACAACCATGTGGTATCTCTTCCTCACCCCGAAGATAAAGCGAGCGTATCTCCCTTGGGACACAAAAGTATGGAGGATTGCCAAACACAAGTGCAGGGTAAGTTCAAAGACTTGTCTTAAACGTATCGTTTCAAAGTGTTCTTATTGTGCGATTCAGAGCCACGGGTACCTAATGCAATTAGTTTCCTCTGAGGTGACACAATTTGGATTTTCAAAGCAGATTTCAAGAAAGTACTTAGCAATTAATTATATATTCAGGGATTCATTAACACAATTTAACTATCAAGTAAGAAAATCAAGTTCAAAATTTTTACTCAATCCTAGTCTCTGACCATTCGTTCTTGTTCTAATTTTCTATGGTCCCAAAACCATCTTCAAATCGATGTCCCAAAACCATTCGATGGGTTTTTTTTTTCATTTTTGTTTCAATCATGGAGATTAATGTTTCAAATAATTGATGAGTAAGGGCGTATTATTAGCATCTAGCTGTGCCAGGAAACATTTGTCTTTAAATTTACATTATTATTTTGAAAAAATAATATCATAAGTCAATGAAATAATATCATTACAGTATTAGGTATCATTCTGTTTTCCAACTTTTCCCCATGAATTCCGATTGAAAAGCAGAAGAGTTTCAAATCCACAAGTTAAACAGAGCCTCAGGATGGGTGAGAGGAGCGAAACCTCGTCTGTTCTCTGAATGGAAGGGGAACACAGAGTTGATTTGCTCGGGGTCCAAAGAATTACCAATGAGAGGGGCCGAAATAAAGAGCTCAACATTTCAGAGAGCTTACATAGGAGCACGCGTAGACGTCCGCTCACCTACTATAGTGCGCTAGAATCACCAAGACACACTCTTATCCTATTATCAGTTGATTGTCCCCAACCCTTGCGACTGAACTGTGTTACCTGTAAATACGCGAGGAATACAGTAAGTGCTTTAAAACGCGAGTTCGCTAAATTATCGGTTGACCAAAGAGGTGTGCTTTTATTGAAATCACTGCAATAAACCTCAATGGTAAGCATAAATCGTTCCACGATTCGCAAGTTCAACCCTCATTACTACGAAAAAGGATGTACCTGCGGATGTGAGGTAAGCAGTAAATTTCTCTGCTTCCCTTGTCTTCTTTGCTGCGATAATACGAATGGGTTAAAGATGGAATTAGATTTTTTATTCCTAAATGCTTCTCGCTGGGCAGATATAAATGTCACTGCTGCAAAACACGGTTTTATGAAGTTCGACAAGGTTGGTTTAGGAGTTTTCATACCTATTAGTGAACTTTTTTCAAAGGTAGAATTGAGTCGTTTGTTTCACGTTTTGAAGCCAAAAAGCGGACAACATGGATCTCCTTTGCATATTGTTATTTGAAATTTGTATGTGGGCGAGAAAAGCTCATTTTTGTCTCACGTTCGGTTTGTGGTTGTCCGTTACGGTCTTGGTGCACCTCCACGATTTCAGGGCAGGAGCCGCCATTGACTTCAAGGCTATCGGAAAAAAATTACACACGAGACTGATCATATTAAGGAGCCTGATTATACCATACCCGCATCACCGTCCGGTCGTGCGGGCTCGGTTGGAGTCTTATTATACCTGCGTATGTCCTTTTTACGTTTGTATTTGAATGATATGGATAAAAAGAGCTCGAAATTTTGACATAATGAAGCAAAATAGACTACAAAAGGAGAATCGTTCCTTTATTAGCATTTTCCAATCAAGTCAGATAACTTTTAGCCACTAACTCTAGTAGCGATTATGTACTAGGTACACATTTTGAAAATGTGGTTTTTATGTCGAATTCGTCCTAGGAAAACCATGCTGCGGTACGTTGAGCATAAAACATGAAGTGATGGGTATCTGTATATTCATTTTTAATGCATGAATGAATGAATGAAATATGTCATAGGTTACACTCATAGGTGTCATTATATAGAACAGATCAAGTGGCATCAGATTCCACCGAGCCTCATGAGCAGTAAAATCGTATATGTAAAACTTTAAATTTGTTTATTTGTATCTATGTATGTACGTTCCCAATTGAAGACAAAACTGTCACTATGATTTTGACGCGAGCGGTCTTAAAATGATGAGTAAGTTCCGGCGAACAACAGGCTAGATCAGAACCACACATCATCACTGAACACACTTCTGCTTAATAAACGGTGGTATCGTTCGTAACCGATTTCTTTGGTTCCTGAACTCTTGTTATTATATTTGCTACTCACTAAATCGTAACAGTTGGAGAAGACACTTCATCACTTCATCAACTGAATATGTAATATTTCGTGAGAACCACGGGTTTCCCGCTAGTATCAGTATAAACTGCAAAGTAGCGATTTCAAGAAAAACTAATAAATACATTGTGAATATTATATGCATATGAAATCATTATGACATCACATTACAAGTTGGTACCCATTCAATCGTTCCCGGACATTTCGAAAAAGAGCGCAAGGGATCGAGCACTCTGTTGGACTTACTTTTCCCTCCGCTTAGTCTAAATAGGTAATAGAAAACAACCCTGTTGGACTCCTTCTGGGTTAGGGAACATATTGAATATTTCAACAGGTCCTCATTTCCTTAATAGCCCAGTCCCGCCTCACCGTACGACCAAAAGGGAGTTCGGAAGCTTGTTGGGTAACTGCTGCAAAAATGGTAGTGGTGAGGAAGAGCGTTCCAGCGGGGAGGGGGTCTAAGTGTTCGAAGTTTCTGCGATGATAAATTTTAATCACTGGGCTTTTATGGCACTTTCGAAACGGTTGCTCTCTTTCACCACTCACCTACCGACCATTTAGTTACCTATCTTGGAATTGAATTGGTCCATCCTTGGCAATCCCAAGTTTATGATGAGCTCTTGAACCCTTCAATCTGGGGATCTACAGCTGAACATAAATTGTGTGCATAACCTTAGTTTAAAATGTGACAATTGCTACGAAAGAACCACTAAAATTCTGGTCATGGAAACAATGTTTAAGGGGGCTTGGTTTGATGGGTTCTAGTAGACAGAGAGATGTTGCGGAGGTATGTTTGCCCGGATAGCGAGATTGTACATTACTGAATAATGATAACTTTCCCCCCCCATCTCCCCCTCCTCCATCTAAAGCAAGTATTGGTCTCGACCCTAGAGGGTATGGGACAACCCAAACAAAAGGAAAAAAAGAACTGCAAACTATCCGTGTGAAATCATTCAAAGAACGAATCTAAGACAAAAAATATAGGTGTGTGTTTGTGTGTCTGATGCATGATGATGTTGATGGTAAAGATCTCTGACAGTGCTCTTAATCCTCCATTTCGGCCCAATGGGTGGAGTGGGCTTCAGAGGGCATTGAGGCCCGCGACTACCGACATTTTCATGCCGTCCGGATGACTTACTAGCCACCGCGGTGAGGTGTTCCAGAGGTAGTCGTGGGGCAGTAGATACCCTTTGCTGTGCCTGTCGGGGTAAAAATGAGAACCTGTATCAGTGGTGCAGCAGTGTCTAAGGTCGTTCTCCGTCATGATGCGGTTGCCAAGCAGAAAACAGGTGCACTGTCATCCAGCGACTGGGGTGTGGGGAGAGAGAGAGACTGTGTCATATACCAAGTGACCAGGGCAAGAAGCCAGATATCTTTGCCACTAATGTCGATGGGACTGCCATAATCCTGGATGTCCAAGTTGTAAGTGGCAGCGTGGACATGGAGCAAATCTGGAGGGCTAAGAAAAGTAAATATGATAGGAACGACCTGCGGCAAGAGGTATCTGAGATAAAAGAAGTGGCGCCTGACAACATCAAGGTTATGGCTGCAACCGTGTCATGTCGCGGAATGTGTTGCGGGAAAAGTGCCACGGAATCCTAATGGCCCGGCGTCTTTTAAACTTGAGCGTCCTCCTGTTTTGATTCAAACGGTTGTATACTTAATCCACAGTCGATATGTATATCTGTTTAAGCTATTATTGAAGAAATAAAAACGGATAACCACCAATATGTTTTACAGTACCATTGATGGAGCGAGGAGGCGTTCGTATGAGGGTGTCAATAAGTAAGGCAGGAACAATGATCACAGTCAGAGCACTAAAATGTGAGCGACATGAGCGACTGATTGATATCTGGCTGACATTAAGCTCAGTTCATTATCTTCTCACAATCCCTCGCTCTTTTAGCCACGCAGCTAACGATCAAGCTTGGTTGGGGAGGAGAGTTGAACGTTACCCATTAGCCTACCTGAAATTTTTCGCTATTGCACACGTCAACCATTAAGGAGGCCTCTAAGGCAAGACGGGAGTGGTAAGATTAGTGAAGTCTTAATAAAAAGACCCAGAAAACCGATAAAAAAAGAAGAAAAACCAAGAACCACCGCTTTTTACATTGAAAAGTGAGACTCCTGTAAAACATTTGTTCTTTTGAAGTAGTTCACGAACTCGCTCCCCATTACTAAGAGGAACGGTTTCACGAGGCTGTTCCAGTACGGATCAGGTGTTTTTGCAAAACGCCCGACAGCAGTGAAATTCGTCGAACCTCCAAATTGCAAATTTTCTTGGTCATAATACTGTTCTCCGAAATCGGAAAGGAATAAATCCATTATACTTCATCAAATTCAAAGTTGCCCTTTTTTGGAACTAAACTGCAAACTATCAGATAAAAAATCATTGCTAATCGAACTAACCAAGAACTAAGTTGGCTAGTACGAGAAGTGAATTCCAATTCCAGCCAGCAGAAGTAGTAAATGATGCTAAAAATTTTGTATGAATTGGTAGTATACTCTCATTTGTACACGTATAAACCGCCTCGTCAAATCGTCGTTCCACCTTCACTTCCAATGAGTCCGGTTCCCAAGGAAGGATTAATAAGAGTAGGAAGCAGTACTGAAATTGAGTTCAGGTTGTAATCGTTCCAAATCGTTCCTCGGCCAAATCACTTTGAAAGTTATAGTTCCATTCGGCACATCACAGTCCTATTTTATTCACTCAACTGTTTGGTTCCTATACATACTACTTGGGGAAGTTACCGTCCTAACTGCTCCTTCTCACACCAGTAATTCGATATGCTGGATTTCATGCTAAAGAGAGGGGAATGGAGTAAACGCGAAACTTTTTCGTTTATTGTTATTTTATACAAAATTGAGTAGAGAAATGAGCTATATTGAAACCATCGAGATTATTACAGTCCACAAACAATGTGCTTTTAAATTGGAATATTTTTATT
This sequence comes from Creontiades dilutus, assembly GCA_031894815.1. Classification (NCBI taxonomy): domain Eukaryota; kingdom Metazoa; phylum Arthropoda; class Insecta; order Hemiptera; family Miridae; genus Creontiades; species Creontiades dilutus. The sequence goes on from JAVIWC010003095.1 coordinate 438,936, forward strand.
CAACAAAACATCTAAATCCGTTCTCGTTCTATCTGGGGAAATCAGGGAAGCTTGAAAAAGACAGCGGAAGCGGAGATGTGTTGACAAATAGTAGGCAATCCAACTGGGGCATTGATCATAATCATAATGGAATGATTATATTATACTCATTATTTGTCGTTCTAATGTATTTCTCGGAGTTTTCGAAGTTCTCAAGCATCGATGTGGCTATCGACGCGAAGTTTTTATCACAACGAGGAAACACGGTTATTATGGCAGAGGGACATAAATAAACATGAGGTATCCCCTAGTGAGGAATGGCAAAGCGAAACTGCCACAGTAACTTCCTCTTTTTTACGCTCTACCTTCCCCAGTTTGGTTCACAATCCTCCCAATTAGATTGTGTTTTGATTACTTTTGCTGCAGTTGAAACCCAATCCCTTTTTCTAACACCAACCACTTCTTTCACTTTTGTAATCCTTGTTACGTAGGACATACCTCGCACTTCTGCCTAGAACTTTGGATGACTTGTTTTAATGTGAAAACGAAGCAATGAGAGAATCACAGTTCATGCCACTCGCCATTCGACTGCCGCGCAATAACATGTGGAGATTTTTTGTTGTTGTTCAGTTCCTCTCTTTTTATTTCCAGAACCTGCGCGAAGTGCTCGTATTTACGAGGAACGTGAAGTTTAAAACAATGATACTGGACCTACTCCCGGGGATGCTGACCGTTCTGGACCTCCACGGAGATTTATTCTACCGCGGTCGGCCCCTCCCCCGTGGGACCCATAATAACTGGCTAACGGAGGCAGAAGCGTGGTTAAGGTTGGTCAACCCTCGACCCACCGCTATAACCCCCCTCCACGCCTAACCCCTCTTTACATCCTTCTAAGCATTTTTAATCACTGCCTCATTGCCGCTTTCCCGTGATTCATTTTTCCCACACCCCCGTAGGTTTTCATTAAAAAGCTTTGCTTTACGTATGGTGACACAGTTTTATACCGCTACCAACATTCATCTATCTGTGAAAAGTCTAATTATTTATCTAAGTCTAGTTTATTTATTTTATCTATTTAGATTCAAAAAGTACTATATCCTTTAAAGAGTACCACACTGCCTACAATATTTTGAGCATACTCGTAAATTACTATATCCATTGTCTTATAGGATTTTTCATCTTTCAAGCCATTTTTGAAGGGTTTTCAATGATATAAACCGTATTTCTTTTATTTTTGTTCATATCAGTTTAAATAGAAAGAATGTTGGCAATCATGGTGAAACCTCCGAGGTTGCTTCCATAACATTGTCATAATCAAAACTGCCAGTCACTGCTTCAATAAAGCTTGTATTTAGTGCCGTGTTTTTCGTTAATTTCAACTGAATATAAAGTGTGCAATGTCAAGCAATTTGTATGAATTGAAAGAAAAACTAATTATCTTTAGAAAAAGAGAGGAATCGAGGAGGAGGTGGGCGGCAGCTGCCTACAACTACAACTGCTACAGCTTGGGAATGTCGACGATCTCCTTGGAGATTCGTGGGAGTCACCTATGAAAAAGCCCAGACAGGAGGAAAAGATTTGATTTCAAAACTCACTATACCCACTTTCTTCGGTTTCAAAAATTGCTAAACGCCACGTTTGACTCCAAAAAGTACCAGGTATATCCAAAATCGTGGAATTTCAAAGCTCTACCTAAATAAATTAACCTCTCGAAATAACTTGCTTCCTTTTGCGAGATTTCCAATATTAAAGTGGAATATAATCAATGAAAAGTTTTTTTTTTTTTTTTAAGAAGGGCAATGTTTCGGCTTGTAATGTTTTCCGTGAATTTCTCGCTTATGACCAAAACGGATACAGTACCTTTCGTAAACAAGCTCCTCAATCGTAAAATGACAATTTTCCAAGATATTTCTCATGAGAATCAGTTTCGCGGTGTGGGCTTCGTATTTGTAATAATGGATCTTTGGTATATTTCAAATGAGTATATAAATTTTGATTTGATTGGAAAAAACAATGGGGTCATAGATAATAAACCCCAGTCCAGTTTATTGTGAAATTTCAATATAATTAGTAGCTGATCTAAAACCTAAATATATAAAGATATAAATATTTGACTGAAATAATGAAAAAATATGTATTTATTAAGATGTCCAAAACGATTGGACGATTTCATCAAAAAGATAACTCCGTGAACAGCAACCTTCATTTGTCCCTTTGTACGAAGCAGTAGCTGATATCAAAACCTATAGCTCACGAAGCTCTTTACGATACGGCATGGGTCATCCCGTATCAATATACTGTTTATGGACTAAACGTAGGAATGTACAAGTAGAACAGCTGCAATTGAGCAAGATAAATTAAAACTCAGACCTACACATCACTTGCATCACAATTACATTCCATACGATCTTCAAAAAATCGTATTCAAAAGGAACTCTTGAGACAAAGATCCACAGCAACTATATCAGCTGATTCGATCCTCATATGATCCTATTATGAAGAAGTTTCTTATATTGTACGTGAATTCGTGGCATAATACTTGTTTTTCTCAGCATTTTTGTATCTTTTGAATACAACATAAACAAATTTTGAGTTTGCTTTCTTGTCGTTTAGTAAACACGGATCAAAACAACATAAAAAGGAGAAACCAAAACATCAGAATGTATAATGTAGTCAATTGCTATTCGAAATGGGTGCTTTCTATTCCTTCGAGCCTTCCCAAGGGTCTGAGAGATCCGCTCTTCCATGCATCAATCGCATTGGAGTTATCACTACAAGCTTCCTTCTTCGATTACCGCATAAAATTTTGACATTGACATTTTCTTCACAAGAACTCATTCAGTTCGACTCATGGCACAAAATGGTCTAGGCTGCACAAGTAGAATAATTGACACCAGAATTGAAGTCTTGTTCGTTGGACTGTCGTATCATACTGACCATTGCATCTAACTGCCATGGAAAAACGCCAATGATGTTCTGATTTCTAAATTTGATACATACATGAGAAACCATGTTGTGTTTTACACGAAGTGATACAATACGATGTCCTGTCTGGTTCAATACAACACCATGTTTTCGTTGATTCATTCCCTATACAAGGTGCGGTATTGTAATTCCGAGAAAAACTGTAAAATGATTGGAATACTTGAATACGTACTTCGGGAAGGTCCCACAGACTTGGAAATCGTGGATGAAATACAATTCGGGTTCCCTTCCGTTATAGGAACTGGAAAGTTGCGGTTTCTGATTCCGTAAAACAATGATCTACTTATACTATGTCTACCCTCATTAGTTATTATTGGTGAGTCATCAGTTGAGTGGTACCTAGCAGTTGAGTGGATCCAGTTGAGTTGTCATCTGGGAGATCGGTGCGGAGGAACCTTGTTCGACATAGTGGAGGATGATCCTCTTGATGAGAGGGGGAGGCGGAGGCGTCGCTAATCCGTCGTGATCCGGTCGGACAAGGGGCGTACGCGATCGTGCTGGCGGCCACGACGGTATTTCAGAGCGGATTAGCCGCTTCCGACCCTCCGAGACGGCGATGTATCTAGGAGGAAACCGCGTCGTTGTCAACCTCCTTCCCGAGACTCGCCGCTCTGACCGGAGCTACGGGGTCTCGCTGTGATTCATTGCCAAGTAACAAATTTAGGGAATTTAGCGAATTTAGGGCTTATTCATTGAAACTCGTTTAGAAAGCTTGATTTTGATTCATTCTTTTCAAAGGATCCTCAATTTTTTCAGGATTTTTAAAGGAAAAAATATACTAAATCCCATCAATGTTCGATTTCTCAAGTTTCAAGACGTTTAAAATCCGAAAATCGAAAAAAAGGAAAATCCATTCGTCCGTCGTCCGGAGCTTTTCTCTGAAACTACTCAACGGAAGTTAATGATACTTGTATCACAAATCACATTTTGCGTCTAGTAGGGACTGAATTCTCGGCATGGTAAAATGTGAAAACGAAGGGCAGAAGTGTCGAAAGTTTGAATATCGGATACTTTTTAAATAACACTATTGTGTTTATGTTTTTTATCGTTGGATGAGCGTTTAAAAAATCGAATGTATTCACCCGGACCTAGGTAATGTTCATCCGTTCGCTCTCTCTAGGCGCTTCAACATTGACCGAAAAAACGTAAACACGAATGTGAATGTGTTTGAACATGGTAATAAAAGAATCATGTTAGGATCACATCAGCTGATTTAGTTCCTGTGAAATTTTCTTTCGAAAGTTCCTTCTGAATACGAGTTTTTGAAGTCGTATGTGATTTAATTGTGATGCAAGTGATGTGTCGGTTGGAGTTATTTTATATTGCTCAATTTCACCCGGACCGCTTAACGTTCATCCGTTTGCTCCCCTACAGACTGGATAATTGACAGAAAAAAACCTAAACACGAATGTGAATGTGTTTGAACGTAGTAGTAACCTGCTCCTAACTGTTCTCATAGTTTCTACGGTTCGTACAGTGACAACCGAAGGCTTTATAACCTTTAGATGGAGACTAGTTCATTTTTTGCAGGCCTTGAAAGAAAGAGGTGCGCCCTGGAGGGTGCATCATGAACTAACAGTTCAACATTGATCGAGAACAAACGGATCTCAGCCATTTAACCGATCCGCATTGGGCACAAATGCGATTCTAGGAGGAAAAAGCCGAAAATTATTTCTCGGAGCATTATTATTTCTGTATTTCGATATCCTTTCTACGTAAATCACTGATGTGTGTAATACTTGTTGGAATACTGTGTTAGGCGGTGTAATGGAGCCAAATTATGAATTGAGCTATGTCAGAGAACTCTTTTTTTGCGATAAAAATTAAAATTTGATTTCGAATCTTTGTCTGGAGAACTCATTTTCAAGTAACTTGCAAGAATGCCCAGGGTGGGGTGACGGAACTGAAAATAAAAATGTACTACATTTCTGAACATAATTGAACTTTCTTCAATAAGAAAATATATGTGGTTATTTTCGGATTCGGCGATGACCAGACGATTTAATAAATTTAAAGAATTAGTTAATACTAATGTTAAATATAAAGTTTCCTATTCATAAAAAATAAATGTTCATGCTCGCAGTTGGCACAATTACCGCCTCATCGGCGACATTAGCGCTTGTAAGGAAGCTCTGTCATTCTGCGTATCTCATACCCCTCCCCCCACACCCACCGCAGAGGGCCCCTTTCTCCTACTCCCTCCAAAACTCCGACCAATCAAATCGCTTTAAGGCTCGTGCTGAAACACACAACTTCGAGCGAGTCTGGCAACCTTCGGGAGCTCTCGTGACTTCTCAGTGGCGTCCGATTTCGGTTCAAAAAAACAACGACAGCAAACGATTTTCAACCTTAAGGCAGGGTTTGTAGACGTCAAAGTAGTTGGTGGTGCGTTTATTGTGATTACGGTTTGTGAGTTTGTGCGGCATTTTACTATCTCCTATGTGAGCTGAGTAATACAAATATTCGAATTACCTGATTTCAACAATAAAAAACGTGAATTTCATACGTCAAAAACACCAATCAACAGGTTTTCGACAGGTAATTTTTCAAATTTCCCGGGAAAGGGAGTGCCCCCTAGATCCCCCTCCCCACTTCTGGTCACTAATCGCATCCACGGGCGATAACCTAGCAAAAATGTCAAGCCTCGCCACAGCCTTTAAATGTAATAAGGGAGACACAAATCAGTGAGTGCTGGATTTCCTTAAAGAGAAAAACCAAGACATGTACTTGCCCCAGGAATGGAGTGAGTGCGGTTTCTGATTGAGTTTTAGCAAATTAGCTTTCCTTTTGGTTGTGCCCTGTGTAAAAATGTCATTAAAATTATTTTTTTGATCAGGAATTGCTGGTTATAATGATGAAGACATTTTTGTGATTCATTGTGAACCCCAGACTCAGGGGTTCAGGTTTTCTGGTCAGTCAAAGTCGAGCTATGGTTTTTGAGCACGCACTTGCCCTACTTCACCCTAATCACTAATCTTAATTGTTTATGTATACTCAATTTTGGGCAGTTTGTCATATATATCTGTAATATGATAAAATATAATTTGTTTTATCTCATGACGTGGGATTTGACTGAAAACTAAAATAAAAAAAAAGGTAGTTTTTCCTTCTTTGTCCGGTTCAAACGCTATTTGAATCCACGTTCGGAACTTGATTGCAGGGTGACCCGTTCTTTTGTCACGCCCAACACTCCAATCATCTCGCCAACATTATATTCGCATTGCCGGTCATATGTAATTAGCAAACATCGTGGGCAATGCAATTAACCCTTCGAGAGTTGAATCCTATTAAGAGCGATATAGAGAGCGATCATCTCCCTCGGGTTCCATTAGCTGGCACTCAGCGGCGCAAACACACTTCCCTTCTCTGCCCTTTGCCCGACCATAGCGGACCTCATCCCGGCTATGTAATTCGCTTCGATAACCAGTTTCTGAGCGTCCACCTCGAGATATCCATCCAAATGGAGACCCGCGTTCTCTGAACATCTGCGATCCTTGATTGAAACTCGGGCGTCTGAGTAAGTGAGAGTAATCCAATACCTCTTCTGATACGGATAATAGGTAAGTTGTGTTACCGGCTTCGATAAGTTTTTTTACGTAGACGGACAAATTTTATCATTTCAGTAAGTATGGATCTAATTGCACCTTACTCTTCCAGTACCTGATGTATAAAAAGAAAGTTCTGTAAAAGACTTTGATCAGTATTTTACCTAGAGGGTTAAATGTTATCGTCTCAGTAAGTGTGGAACTACACATACCTTACCCTTCTAGTACTTGACGGAGAGTTTTGTAATCGACTAACGACTTTTAAAGTGAAAACCGTTATATGTTTTCATCTCAGTAACTATAGATCCAGTCGTACTTTCATCTTCCAATGCTTGATGGTCAATAGGAAAATTGGCATCTTCAGTGAGTAGTAGGTTGTACGTGGCAATGGGAAGCATAACAGTGATACCAGCCAGACGATGGATGAAGATTATTCAGCACCATATAGATACTTTATTGTATGATAAAGATAACTTTTAGTTAACCATGTAAATTAAAATTTCAATTTATAACACGAAAATGTTGAGGCAGAAAAATTATTCCATTCAGAATGGGATTTACACATGAAATTGATAGGGTTGATAACACCATGCTAAATAGTCTATTGACTTACATATTAGGAGTATCCAAGAAGGAATGGCAATTGCAAAAAGGTATAATAAAACTTTGGAATCCTTTTTCACTGTGTGATGTGCACAGGATATAATTAGCAACGTCTAATTGTCAGAATTCATAAAAGATTCAAGTAACTTTTCTTAATGACAGTTTTTCAAGCACACCTATGGTAAATTGTGTTGAAATTTGAGCACTTTGGATACATAGATAATAACAATTTTCTCAATTTCATAGCATATGGCATAATTGGTAATATCCCGGAGAGAAGAAAAATTTGTGGATTGTTACATTTGTCTGCGTTGTTATAGCTTTAAAGGAATTTCTTTAAATTTGCTTTTTGAAATCAGCAGATCTTGAAACGACAACCACAACATTTGAGAGGAGATTAATTTTTTTCTTGGAAAATAATAAACCAAAAGGAACTTCCACATGATAACAACAAAAATGGTCATAAAAAACTAAAAAATAGCATAATCTTGAATGGCCATGTAACCTTGGGTACATTCGAAAAGCCCAATCAACACTCCGGCCGTTGCCATGTTCGTTTAAATTGTTTAGGTAGGGTCCTTCGGACGGAAAACTGTCGGTTTAATCGAAACGCGATTCTATTGACGCGATTTTCTCAAAATGAATCCCATATATATCTCGAACAGTGAATTTCGAGGAGATTCGTGACGTCAAAAAAGAACACTGCCAACTGGGATAGAACGATGTTCTTTTGATCCGCGAGACAATAACTTTCACTCGGTCGGCCGACGGAAAAAAGATTTTTCTCCTCTTTGAAAATGACTGGCTTTTCAAACGTAAGAGAGCGTGTTTCATTTAGGAACGGTCTCGGGATTCGAATGATGGAACGCCAGTGGAAAAACCCGTATGGGCTTGATGGATCATCGTATTATACAGGAAACCATTGGCGGAGTAGGGCTCGTACCTAGCGTGGGGCTCCGCTAATCGTGAAAAACGTACAGTCCATTGAATACAAGCTGGTGTGCAATGTACAGATGTATGCACGTCCTGCGATTGGACCCATATTCATCAATAGGAACTTACATGTTTCGGTTGATGCATACCCGGATTTTCCTGAAATTAGTCGTCCATTCCATAACACTGATTTTAGTAAAGTTTTCATTTGTTCTCCTCATCATCATGGATTTCCGCAACAACTTTGTTTCTTCTGCCACCCGAACTCACATAAAAGAAATATTGTCAAGTTACGTCGTTAGTATACCATCCCTAAAAGCACAGAGTTGCATATAAATTAAATATTGAAAATAACCTACTGCCTGGCATGCCAAAATTAGTTCATGAGTGTGCATGTTAATAAACTAATAACAATGAAATTCATTAGGAAGTGCACAAGTTTCTGATATTGTCACGGAAAGTTGTCCCAAAGTAGCGGCAATATCTCAAGTACCAAATTAAAAAACAAAAAAATGAAGGTTTAGTAAAATCATTTAATCAACATTCGCTAAATACTTTAGCTAGAAGCGTGTATGTTTTTTTTTTGTTTTCCGAATGCAAATATTCTCAAACTGCTGAAGGCTGAGACTGTCTTTCTGAGCCCTCAGGAGTTCAGGCTGGGAGTTAGTCTACATTGCTGTTGACTTTCACTTTATCGAGCAACTTTTGTTGTGGTTTGACCGAGCGACCAGACTTACTTCAAAATCCAGCTCGTCTTCTATGCATAATGATTAGGTCCAAACAGAAATCATACAGCTTTCAGGACTCTTGGAATTATGTACCTCGGTGAGGCTTCTGGAGGCAGCCGTGTCGCAATAGGTATCTTGCGTGTCTGTTGTAATCGGGTGTAATCTCGTGGTAACGGGTAGAACCTAAATCATGATTGTAGCAGAGAACGTAGACTCATGCTTCCACCTTCCACTGTATAATGATACTTCTCCAGCAGAAAGCAGGTGGTTTGTCATCCAGCTCCTGGGATGTGGAAAAAGCAGCATTTACAAATGTATAAAACAATGTTTTTCTTTTGTGTGTGTGTGTACTTTTTCATCTTTACTGTTGTTCCCCGTAAATCGGAACGAGATAGCCGAAACCGTGTTTCAAGCTTCAAGCTCTGCACCTCATGAAAAACAGTAAGAATGCTTGAAAGTGCAACATTTATTGAGATGGTTGAGTTCCGTCAGCTGTAAAATGGATTTTTGAGCTATACTCAAAAACTATACATGAAAATGGCTGAAAACGGCCAAAAAACGGATACATTTCTGATTTGTTGCATGATTCTGCCTAATTAGACAGAAGCTCGTCAACAATAAACTAGAACATTGACAAATTTATGCAGTAAAACGTGATGCAAAATGTACTGAAATTTCATTATTATCTGTTGGGTGATTGATAACAAAAAGCAAAAATTATAAAGAATACCTACAGATATCAGAAACTTCACATGTAATACCCATTGCTAAAATATGGTTCAATGTTCGTCCATGGTGATTAGTGAGGCCATTTATACAACCTGAACCAACTACTGGCGGAAACGAACAAAAACTTTCGTGAGTCAAGATAGAGGGATCGCTATCCTATAATAGAGAGAACGGGCCGAGTAAGAAAACATCCCAGGTGCGGCGGTAGCAGGGATTTATTGATGTAGGGACCAGAGGCGGTCGGGGCCAGGGAGCTTTGGCAGATAAGGCCGATCCATTTTGTACTGACTGAAATGTGCAATCAATATAGATCACAAGGATCCCTTTCCCAAGGGCGGGTGATGTATATTGTATACTTAAGGGCAGGTCCTCCTCAGACAAATCCGACTGTTTCTAGCAGCCTAGGCCCCCCATAAAATACACTCTCCGCTTCGACCCCTCCCAACCAATTTCCCCGACTCGAACGGGCACTTGGTCTCTTTGTTCGGTAAGAAGATGAAAAGTAATCGGATCAGCGTCCACTGTGTTGTCACTCGGGGCAATCTCCTGAAATCCAAAGCTACAATACACCTGGAGAATATAGAGGTCAGCTGAAGCAAGTTGCGTGGTTTATCGCTCCAATAAATAGATTGTGTACTTTCAGTTCAATGTGTCCGTATGGTCGCTCACTATTTTTAACAATGAATCATAGCTATCACAAAGAAGAGAAAACGTTAACCCTTCTCCATAAGAAATATTTGATGATTTACGTTTCAAGTCGTGTAGCGTCCAAAACTAGCCAAGTTAAGACTTTTCTGAACATGCATTCATTTCTGCTAGCAGTTCACAGTTCCACTACCAATGGTAGACTGTATTTTTCTAACATTTCGACCAAACAGCGAAAAACCCTATGTCGCTCCTTGGACCGGATATATGCATAACGAAGTTCAACGCCAGAAAGAAGCTCATTTCAATATTTCAAACTTCCCTCTTCAGGAAGTAACAACAGATCACTGGAATTCGGCAATTATAACTTTCGAGCCCACCTCACAATTGAATTTGACCACTGACCAAAAATTGTGAGTATTTTTGGTTGAGTGTCGCCAAAGGCCAATGTGCCCCAGGCCCTGTGAAGCACGAAGTGACACATCTGCGCGGATTCTTTCGGGATCACTCCTCTCGGTAAATGTCTGGTTAGAGGAGCTGCACTGTGCGTGACGTTTCACTTGACGGGACAAAGCAACGATTCCAATCAAACGACCGATTTCCAGTGGTGACCCGGCCCCGCGCCCGTTTGTTATTGGAACGTTATTTTGCCTCTCGTTCAGCACTAGGAAGCAGATGCAAAACTTACTAATGAACACTATGTGTATTTTCAGATTCAGTTTGAATATGTTCAAGTATTTTGAATCCTCGGTGTTTACAGTAACCACAACTAGGTAATTGTTTATCGCGATATAAGTGGAGTATCCATTTTCTGAACAGCATCCATTTTCCATCATTTCCAAACATCCGTTCTCTTTCAGTCTGTGGGTCGTACAGGAAGGTCTGACACACTGAACCCATTGAGCCTTTGAAATGCATTAAAATCGATAGATACCATTTCGATAGATTGTACCTGTGGACAACTTGTTGCAAAATAGTGTAGGTCTTGAATATTTACGCGTAGGTGGATATTGCAGATGAAAAGTACCTGCAGTTGAGAAAGAATGGCATTAGTTATGTACAAGTAGTTACTTATATGTACTTAGCACATATATTCAGTAAAATAAAACTTTTAGAGAACATTCAAATTTTTCATGTATGTCATGAAAATACGACAGAAAATCTGTGTATTAATGAGACATGAATTGCATATGAATCTGAACATTCTGGGTTACCATTGGGTGAATTTAATTAGATATACGCGTGGGATATGGGCGGGGATTTTGAGCTCCGAGTACAAAAGCCAGATGGTTCATTGTACATTCATGAGAGATTTTAAATTATTGGTGGGGAATTGGAACCCTGGTGAGAAGATCTCATTGAGGTTTGCCCCAGGGTTCACACTAAAGAAGCCGTTTCATCTGTCTGCTCACTCAGTCTTCATATGGTTGGAATTTCCCTGATCTCTGTGCGATGTATATGAAATTGTAGGGGTGCAAAGCCAGTAATGTGGTCGGCTAACTAGCCCATCAGGTACTTTAATGTTGGGTTTAACCATCATGAGTTTAATGTAGACGTGTCCTTCAACATTGAACCATCTCCATGAGGTCTGTTGATTGATCCATCAGTTAAAGATCCTTATGGAGGATTTTGATGAATCGACTGCCGGCTAATGCCCTACGGAAGGGTTTTGGGTACCTACCCATTTTTTCCAAGCTCGTCATACTTTTTGTTACCAATTATTCCTTGATGTTTATTAAATGATGCCAACCACTCCAGGCAAACCGTTCTATGTTTGGGAAGATTGTTTGCATGTAGCACCGTTGTACTCGGAATGAGATGGTTAGAGCCGTTAATGTTTTCATTAACGATTGGCTATAGGAGAGGATTGGGACGTGGGCTCTTTTATGTCTCCTAAGGCTCTCCACAGCTGCTGCCTCGACTGCCGTGGATTTTACTTGGAATACACAGGTGTGCTCTTCTAGCGGTACTGTGACATTCCTCCTGCATTTAGGCCCATGTACTATTATGTCATTTCCTACTTCCTATTTATACAGATCAGCGAACAAGATTATATTATTTTATTATACTTTCGGGCATGAAATTGTCCACCATGTCGAGCAGTAGTTGTTCTATCAACTCCAATATAAAATGTATCCTTAGTGGTGAATAGTCCGCCAAGAGCCATTCCATTTCAACCTCAGGGAAGATAGCATATCCTCGCCTTATCTGAAGATACCCACTAGGGGCGAGCGTACTAGAACATCCATGGTTTAAGTCAGTGTGTCTCACATTGTTCCTGTGATGGCTAGACATCCATGGTTAGAATATGTTGAGCTCCAGCTCTATAACGCTGAAAGGCCAACCTAGAGTGAAAAGGCATTCAGAGAGGCCCCTCAGATCGCTTTTCTTGGCAAAAATTACATGACCAGTTTTTTTTTTTTTTTTTTTTTTTTTTTTAAAGATTAGACCCTGAATACCACACTAATCCTCTATCATCTATAATATTATCCACAAGGGTGAATGAAAATAGTGAAAAGTCAAAATCTCAAAAACTTTTGATTCAAAGGGTTGCTTTGCCATCATCCGTTCACTCACCAATCGCATGGTTGTCCTTAACTGAAATGAAAGCTTTTAAAATGGATACAATAAAATATGGACAGACTACAGGAA
>JAVIWC010003096.1:0-45054 GCA_031894815.1 Creontiades dilutus
AAGTTTATTGAGAATAACGTTACTTATTTCAACATTATTAGAATTGCATTCACAACAATATCGTGTACCTATTTACCATTTACTTAGGCACGCTAAACTTAAGGTGATTTACTTGCATTTACTAATTTATTGTCATTATTCCATTTTTGTTTGTATCGTATGATTTACTGGTTAATAAACCACGTGTTTGTGAATTTGTTGATCATTTCTCTACCTATTCCCTGCAGAGTAGTACTGGATTCAGGTTGTTTATCAAGCCCATTAGGAGTCAACGACCCTTCAGGTCATTCACTTTAACTTCACTTCTTACTTTCTCTCTCTTAATCGTTCTTAAAGCTGTTGGCCGTTGGCCGAGTATAATTGAGGGGCTTACAGTAGCAGATAACGCCAGAACAATGCGGGGAATTCACTTTTCGGTGCCATGAAACAATAAGAAACAGTACTTGAACTTGTCTCGAGCTACTACTTGTCTGTTCGAAAACGCGAATGTCGCTCAATCGTAGCAGCTTCGGGGTGTCACCATTTGATTAAACATAATAAATTAATATTATTAGCAACCCCTAAGTTCTCAAGTCTTGAGAAAGTTTTCTTCCGTCTAAATTTGATTTTATTTTATTATTAAATTTAAAAATGATATTGAGTATATCGTTGGAATGGAGAGGTTTGGGACGAGTTTTTCTTGTAGCGTGCGCCTGAATTAAGCTGAGTTATGTGTACCGTTCGCTGGTTTAAAAAAATACAAGATTTTTACGTTTAGACAATTTATCACTTTGATGAGGATTTGTGACTAAAATCAGCATATTTTCACAGGTTGGGTCGTTCGCTAAGGGAGATGCCCGTTTTAGTGTCGTAAGATCAAAACCTCTTGCAAATCTTGGAATTGAAATATCTCGGAAAAGATGCCTTTAAAAAAGTTCTAGGAAACACTTTCTGTTGGAAAAAGTTTCAGAATCCACCCACACGAAGTTAGCAATCAAAGTTATTAAGTGTGTACACATTATTTTTACCAGTGTACAAGTAAAGGATAGGCACATCAAAATCTATATTTTTCTAAACCGCAGGACACCATATACAACCCAGCCGAATTCACGCGCAAGTTAAAAGGAAAACTTGTCTCAAACCTCTCCTTTCCAATGATATACTCAATTTCAGTTTCAAAATGTAATAATATGATATATATTATATACCTTCCACAATTTAGGTAAGAAAATTCGTTTACCCAAGCATAGTTACGAGGAGATTCCCCCAAAATCAGTTCATTTCTTTTCTGAGCGAACAGTTTTGCTCAGGAAATAAAGCCCAAGACTGTTGAACTAACAAATAACTCAAACTATGTTACTGAGCGATTCCAAGTATTAGAACTCGCTCCAATACAATCTCTGCCAACAACCTTTACTTAAAATTGAATATTATACCGCTATAAATGTTTGACTGACTGAAACGTACAATTCAGGATAGGAAATGAAAACTCCTTACAGAATAAGATTTATATATTAGGTAGGTACATAGTATGAGTCATAACACCAATTTTAATTATCAATATCAATGACAAATAACTGCGTTTGAGGTACATGTATGAAAACAAGTTCAGTGGATCAACTCGAGCTTAACAATACCGGTGAACTGATAACACTCGATGGCTTAATTTACTTTTTTTACAATTTAATTAAATGCGTGTTAAATGTTATCTTCAACAACTAGACAGCTCCGAGGTAAAACGATCCGCAAACAAAGATGATAGTGCACTTGCTTAAATCAGTTTTAGGTTTCACAATGCTAACGGGTAATGAGTGCTCAGATAGGGATAAAATCTAAAATACGTCGAAGCTAGTGTTCACAATGAGCTTATACCACAATTCTCTTCAATAAGTACTTGTTGTTTTCAAAAGCTGGACAGGTTGGATGGAGATTTGTCTTCCAACATCAAGGACTGTCTCACTGCATATCAGTGGCCATGTAAAATAGAACGTATGCTGCTTTTGTGAGAACCCGGTCTTCAAAGATTGGTTCTACTTTGCTGTCGTCAAAGTAGTACCACTCCCCAGTGTCTTTGTTCTTGCAGCTTGCAGTGTAATGTCCGCCGCCCATACCGCCATAATGATTGCAGACTCCAATCAGGTTGTACACGCTTTGGGGGCAGTCGCGTTTGATGAGGTACTTTCTGATTATATCCAGGTTCTTCAGAGGACAATCTACCATAGTGTCAATCTTATCCCAAAATAATCGGCGAGTGTAGGAAAATCTCTTCAGATGGACTATCAAGATTTTGGGAAGATCCCACAAATCGAATTTTTCCGTTTCTGGTGCTTTCTGCAGGTTGGGTAATACCACGCATCATCTGCACCCAGTTTCTCACATGTTGCAGTGTTCCGATTCCCTCGAGCTGAAATACGGTTTATCAGTAAACAAGTGCACATTTTCCTCAATGTAGACCTCTTTCAACATTTTTAAAGAAGCCTATTATCAGGATATTTCTGCCAAAATATGAATCCGAACTATCATCCAAGTCAAACAACTCGGACAAATCAAGCGGTTTCTTTTCAAACTCCAAAGGAGTAGGAACAGTCCTAATTGTCATATTTTGTGTAAATTTAAAACCAAACGTCTTTCATGGTTTGGGTTATAAAGTCAGCGCTGTCAGTATCCATCATACTGTGGCCATTCAAAGCTGGGATTTAAAATGACATTTGCAACTTATCCAATAGAAGGTCATGGAATTCGTTTTCAGTGATAGGTTGTCTCGGGACACAGATGAAGAAAGGCAAGCCAAAAAATTGAATGTCATCCAACCTTTCAGAGGTTTCGTTAACTTTCCACAGACAGACAGGTATGAGAATTTCTCTATCTTTTTGGAGTCATTGGAAAGAGTAGGAATTTCGTAGACGTGTATGTAATCCCGATCGAGAAGGTTATCCAGAATATCGTCGCTGCTGTAGAATTTATGCAAAATGGTTCCTATTCATCTCAGCAACCATCAATGAGCTCGGGTCGGTTGAAACTCTTCGTGCGACTTCAAAGCAAAGATCCTTTACAAGACACTGACGTGGGAGGCTAATTCTATATTTGACTATCTCCTTACTCCCTTCAAATGGTATAAAGGTAATCGAGACAAACCTATCTTTTTTTTTTGCGGCAATGGGAGGGATAGATTGCAGAATGGATCGAATGTGACAGATAACTTCTTGCAGTCTGGACATACCACTCTCGACTTGAGTAGGCCATGAAATGTGTCTACGATAATGGAATCATTCCTCTTGCGATGCCGGTTCCAGGCTTCTGAGGCGAGGATTTCATCTTCACGGTCTGAATCGTCATTGATGGTGGTGTACGGTTTACGTTTAATTCTATTCAAATCTTCATGAAGCCCATCCAGCAAGAAAGTTAGAAGTTCCTGCGAATCATGTTGTTGGCAACCACTGAACACGGGATTGAATTTGCCCAATTGAATTTTGAATTGAATCGGACTGGTGTAATTGTGATTCCCAGACCACATTGTTCCTATCAAATTACCAAACGCCAGAGCAATTTCACCTCTCATTCCCAAAGGATTTACCCTGTTGAGTTCTTCAAGATGCCTTCGAGCTAAGAAATACTCCGTAACAGGCAGTTACTCATACACTGCAACACACTGTTCATGAAACAAGTGTTTCCCAAATTGATCAGCCCACAAACGCCTGGTTGGTAGGAGGTAGTCATTTTAGAAACTTTGGCATTCGAATAACCCGACAAGTCATTATCGTTGGTCAACAGCTTTTTCTTAATGAACTCGTCACTTTTATCACTCCACTTCGAATTTGGTTTTCTAATTTCTATGATACAACTACACCTCTATTACCCCAACATACACGTCAGACAGTATTTTATCCATTTCAACGAGCTCTGGCGAGGAACCAGCGACCTGGAACCACAACCTTGTTTCCATATTCCTATCTATTTCGAATTTTATTCGAAGTTCCTCTTCGATTCTTTTCATACTTGTATTACGACTGAATGGAATAATCACTTCGGGTTCCATGAAAAGTCCGTGCTGCATCGCAATCGTACCAGATAAAGCTCTACGATCAAATAGTTGCTGGAAACGTTGATCACCTTTCGAGGTATGAGTTTGGTTGTTAGCACATGCCATACCATTCGACCAACTTCATCCACATCGCTTCTGGGACAAGCTCGTAATCAGTACGGTCGACAAGGTTCTCCTTGAGATTATTGTCTGAATCTAATAAACTGCGGTTATCTATGGTGCCTGGGTAAAAATTAGCATTACTGAAAGAGCCCTCCGACATGCCCAAATATAGTTTGAGACTCCTCATCCAATCTGCCGCCACAAGATACCATGTTTCCTCGAGTTTCAGGGTTCTCTTCAGCTGATTTTGTAGCTCTTCTTTCTGTTCATCTTTGCTTGGGGTTTGATCCTCCTCGCCCATTCTACAAGCGCTGGTTTCCACAGCAAAACCAGGTCAACGCCTGATTATATTATGACTGTAAGAAACGATAACCTCACTACGTGTACACTTCACGAGGTACTAATAACACGACCAACACTAAAGAATCAGGCTTCCCGTTATTGCGTCCAACAACATAAATCAAGAATTATCATGTGCTTACCGTTTAGATCGATATAATTAGCGGGTTTGATTTGAAATCGGGAAAATATCAACTTATGATGAGGGACATGACTACCAGGTTTAGGTTTGCAAGTGCTTGGGTTGGTTTACTATGAAACCAAATTTAATAGTCCATCGAAACAGTTGGCGTGAAATTATTACGTGGAGGAAGAAGCAGTTCCATACAAGTGTGAACAGTGTACTTCTAGAATTTGGTAAAAACGTTGAGCGCTCAAAGACAACCTGCGCCACAATCAATTGCACCACAAAAAATGTCTATATCTTCTCCTTGTAAATTATATTTTCAATTTACAAGATTGACGGTATTGTTCCAAGAACACCCACAGGGGGTGTAGGGTGTTGTGTGTTAATTTTGTCATCGTTCGTTCAGTGGTTTGGATTGCAAAGTTTTACTATACCTACATTAATTTATTTAAAAAAATTAACATGGAAGGTAAGTGTTCAATAATTTTTTTTTTTTTTGACACCTTATAAAGATCCATTACTTTTCGGTCGGTACATAATAAATTACAAAGCTGCACAGAAATTACTAATGTCAGAAAAATCCTAAAAGTTTTATAGTTAAGTAGAAGTCTGATATTGGTCCTCTTTTGGTTGGTTCCTCATATTAACTCATAATGACCCATTGCACTGGCTTTGCCCAATTGCCGTGGAACTTGTGGATAAAACAAAACATTTCAAACTGTTTGATTAGATCAGGCTCCAAAGAATGAACCAATGTGAGCACGCCAAAAATTTCCAAGCCCACAAATAGTTGTCCACAGACTTGGTAAGAATTCTAGTGGGCTTGGTTCACCAAAACACACCCTTCCCTCATTTTCAGTTGATTGTGTCCAACCAATGTGACTAAACTGAAATATGCAATGAATACAGTAAGTGCCCACAAATGTGAGCTCAAGAAATTGTAGGTGGAGCAAAGAGTGATTATTTCTGATGCAGGAGGCCCAATGCCACTATTAACAGGACTGCAAGAAACCAACAAGGCAAGCAAAAATTGTTCAATGGCTCGCAAGTTCAACCCTCATTACTACGAGAAGGTGGATTGGCTCTACGGATGTGAAATAAGTAATAAACTTTTCTGCTTCCTTTGTCTTCTTTAATAACAATAGGAATGAAGCTTGGGTTAAAGATGGAATTGGACCCACAATGATTCTTGACATGCAGATATGAATTTCAACTGGTGCAAAACACATTTTTCTGAGGTTTGACAAACATTTCGAAAATTTCATTTTTTAAAATGATACCTATTTACATACCTACCAGTGAAGTTCTTCAAAAGGTAGGGTTGAGCAGTTTATTTCACGATTTAAAGCTGAGAAAGCAGACAAGATTGATCTTCATTGCATATTGGTAGTTGAAAATAGAATTTGCCTGAGAGAGGGACAATTTTGTCTCCAGTCACCTTTGCGGTTGGTTCTTACAGTCTAAATCAGGGGTCTCCAAACTATTTGCCCCAGGAGCCGTATCATAATGCGGAGGTGGTGTGGCAGGCCAACAGGGGGTTAGCCCCCAAGCTAAAGGGGGGTCCGGGGCCCTCTCCAGAAAATTTTTAAAATTAGACAATTGAAAATAGTGTCTGTACGCACTTCTAGACAAATTCGAAATAAGGCCTAATACAGGTACAAAAATTAGTTTTTAGTGATTAAATATAAATGTTTTAATACTATGCATATTAGTTTATCATGGTTCAATAAGAAATTATAACAAGTACGGGTAGCCTTTTCTTTCTATTCTGGCAGTAGCCCAATTTATTCCATTGGTTTCTGAAGGCTGCAGGCCAAACAAATGCTTCTGCCTTAGTTTCCCCCTGGCCCCTGGTCTAGATGCACCCCCAGGGTCACAGGGCAAGAACAGCCACTGCAACAAGGTGTAAAGAAATGTTAATGAGACAACAATCAAACCTTCTTGAAAATCAAACCAGGCGACGCGAAAGCGTTTGCCGCGACTAGCTGGGTACCGCGCTGTTCTGTGAAATTGTGTTGTTCGTTCTCGCTAACAAACCGCGTTGGTCGCCAGCTCGCTCGCATTCGTTTTCCACATATGACACGGCGATAAGCCATGGCAGCTTTATCATGGAACTTTAGTATTGGAGCATTACACCGTGTCTTAGGCCGTGTCTTACGTGGAGAACAAACGTGAGCGAGCTAGCGAGCGACGTGATTTTGACGAATCACGTACGAGTCCAAAACGTGTCTTACATGAGGTTACACATCGCGTTAGTCGCCAAGCGGGATACTCCATATTTACAGATTCCTCCAGTGTAATTTTATACCAGTTTCATTTTATAATCGGAAAAATGCCTTCTTTTCCCTAATTTTTACTACCAACGAGATCAGTCGAATCATTTGGCATGACAAGTGAAACACAACAGGCAAGAAGTCACAATCGTGGTTTTAACTCGGTAATTTCTCTCCGGAACAACTTTTGTCAATATTTTACTGGGAATTTATCAGGTAATTGAACGTTGTATTTATTAACAATAAATAATTGGTTAAATGGTGTTTTAACTTAACTTACTTGAAAAACTTGTCTCTTTGCTTACACCATTCCAAGTAGGTCTGCGAGCCTCCTGTTTTTATATATCTTGATTTTTTGTTCCACAAAACTTCTCTTTTTCACACTTCCGATATTATCGCTCCCATGATAAACATTTAAAGCAAGCCACGAAGGCAATAATTGACTAAAAAAGCAATATCAAAGACGAATGAAGAATGTCAACAACAGCAGGTTAACCTACAAAAACGTAAACAAATAATAACGCGACTACGCGATTGCGCAACAAAATTCAAACCGATTTGAAAATCAAACCACGCGACGCGAGCGATTGCGCGACGAAAGCGACTACCGCGACGTCGCGTTGCCACGTAAGGCCGTCCGCACACGGGTCGACGCTCGAAGCGGTCGACGCGAAGCTCTCGATGCTCGTCTCGCACGATCTGTCCGACTCTTGCGACTGGTCTCCGCACACGGGTCGATTCTCCAGTCGTTTCGCGCCCTCCAAAACAGATTGAAGTCATCATGTTCTGGCGGTAGCATAGTTTTTTCCATCCATATAAATTTCTCCCGCGGGTGACCGAATCCTTCTGCAGGCCGTATTTTGGAGACCCCTGCTTTAAATAATAAATCAAGAATAATAAATTAATAAAATTGATCAATAATAAAGAAGAAAAATTCATCCAGTACATGAATAATGTTTACATATGATGGATTGAAAGGGAAACTGGGTGAACATTTCCCCCCAACATGCATTCAAGTGTCAAAAAATGTATTGAAACTGTCGCCAGAATAATGAATTGTGGGGAATTTCATGATAGAGCTATGATAAGTACCTCCATGAGACGCACGAACCCCTTGAACCTTAGGATCCTCGTTGTGCCTTGCAAGTCGCATGCGATTCGAAACAAGGAGATGCAAAACGCGGAGATTGAAAACGACCCGTGACCCCGTCTGAGGCCCTCTATGCTACTGCGCAGGAAGTTGAGATGAGACGAGACTGCAATCGCGTCGACCAGTTCGAGCGTCGACCCGTGTGCAGACGGCCTAAGCCTTTAAAGGTAGGGGTTCTCCTATGTTGAAAACTCGCTCATACGCCATTAATTCATTATCCAGGAGAAGCCAAAATTGAAAACAACACATCACTATCATGTAAACGTGTTTATTTGAAGTACCTACCTGAGAAAAAGTAATACTTTTTTACTTAATTTATAAGAGGCAACCAAACAGTCTTCAAAATATTCAAAACCAGAACTGAAGTGTCGCTTTAACACTTAAATTGTATAACCAGACAACCAAACAGTCTTCAAACCTCCTAAGCGCTCGGCCATCTTCGGTAAGGCTCGGCTTCGTCCGTCATCTTTCAATCTACGTCCTTAGGTAGGAAATGACGTAATCGGTCTGTCTCTGTAGAACCGTGCTTAACTGTAGGGAACCAGATATTTGCCCTTCATGAAAAAAAAAAACCATTCAAACCTGGTCGGCTTACAAGTAAAATTCACTGGAAGTAATTTTTTGAGTTTATTTGCTACTTCTATTTTTTTTATTCCCGATCAATTGGGGTGGTCAGATTTGAAATCCAAGGAACGATTTCCTAGGAGAATTCAAAATAGTTTTTCACTAAGTCAGCATTAAATTTAAAAAGAAATACAGTCAGGAGAAGTTAATTAATTATTCATTGAAAATACTTGTAAAAGCGTATACCATTGAGGTTCACAAGGGAAAGAGTATGTACGAAAAGAGCATATACATTATGAACCAGCTGCAGAACAAAAGTTTCAACCCTCTATTCCAATTTCTTCCGATCATATATCGGGAAATTTCTTCCCCTGCATATAGTACTTTGATAAGGCAAAACTTTTGTATCACACTTTGACGCATTTGAGGTGGTTTATAAACACAGAATTTGATGCAAGAGAATTTTTTTTTTTTTTTTTTTTAAAGGAAAAACCAACTTTACAGTGGACGAACATTGCAGTTTTGGAATCTAGGCACCTTGAAACGTAAAATGACAATGTTTGAGAGAAAATAAATTTTTTTCGATCCGATCACATAGACTTATTAGAAATAATAAGCCAAAATGAACTCAAATGGTAAAATTTATAGAACCTCGACAATTTTCAGCTTTTTCTTACGTTTCTGGGCCTAAATGAACCACAACTAAGAGAAATAAACTGGGTAGAATGCGAAAAAAATCAAGGGTTCGATTAAGGAAAGGATGACAGAATTCTTCTCTCAAATTAAGAAAGAAAAAAAAACCAGACAGAGGAAGATGACGGACCCGATCTGTGAGCGCCATTTGTAGTGAAGTTCCCTTGCGTCAAGACCCCCATCTGTGAGCGGTAGTTGACAAGTACTGTGATCGTGATCCCTGTGCAAGTATTCCGTGATCCCCCGAGATAGTGACTCTTATTGCCCTCCCCCTCAAGATCGCAAACCGTGCATCTCTCCACCACATAGTTTGTACAGTAATGAATCTTAGTTCTATTTTCTATATGCTTTTGTACCCCTGCTGTTTGTAGGTATTGTCTCTGTGATCGCCAGCCTTTCTTACCCCTTCTGGGTACCCGAGATCGCTGTGATCTCCCGTAAGAGCATAGTGTACCACAGACATCACCGCTTCACAGTGATCGTGCTTGTGATCGGAGGAGATCCCTCCAGTATACCTTTACATTGTGATCGCCATGATCGCGATCATGCTCTCATTCTAAATGATCGCTTAGGTCTCAATAATTATACAAGCATTCTAGTTCACTTTCAGCCTGATACTCTTTGCAATTGCTCTGGTCATAGGACTTATACGAATAATTTCTCTATATTTTCTTGCCATTATTTACTTTGTTGATGCCTTAGTCTTAAGTGGAGATAACTTAGACACCTAATTTTGACGTATCATTTGTTTCCATATATTTTACTGTTCTTGTATTTTGTACATGTTTATCTACTTTTTGGTTAATAAACCACGTTATGCAAACAGGTGTTCTTTTGTCACACTCCTCTTCGCTGTCTGATAATATGCGGCAGCTGCTGAACGCATTTGATCCAGAAGCTCGTTGATCTCGCGCATTTTTTCCTCTAGTTGGTACTGGAGCTTGTGGATCGTGCTACGGGCCTCCTCTAACTGTCTTTCGGCTGACATATTTTGGATGCGCTGGCGTCGCCAAGTGGGCAGCATCCCTGCTAGGTTGATGGCGGCGTTGACTGCTGCCTCCTGCATTAATTTTAACATGGCCTAGTTTGGGTTTGAAAACATTACGTCTGCGGCCGTACCTATGTTTTCCAAGTGGGTCAGGGCAGCTCCTTCCTTGACCCTAATCATTTTGGGACGCTCGTCTAACTCCTCGTCGAACACCTTATCGAGGGCTTCGTGGAACGCTTTCCGAATACGCGGTACTGACGGCAGTAGGGAAACTACTTGGAACTCTGGGGGAGTTCCAGTCTGGGAGTCTCTTCCTGCGGTCTTCTTGGCAGTGCCATCCTGTGCAGAACAAAAGGGGAATTAGTCTCTCTTACCACAATTAATCAATAAAAATATGTACATTGAATATTTCCTAAGTCCTACCTAGCCCCTGCTGTGGGAAATTGAAATCTATCTTTCCTAGGCTCATAGGTAGGTTAATTTTTAGGTGTAGCCTCAAAAAATAACACAGAGTTAACTCAGTTAAAACTTCTATTGGTAATAATGAATTATAATAACAATACTTATGTAATTTGTACAACAATAAACGTATTTACATTTGATTCTACACTGCTTTTCTTCATTTTCATGTCCTTACTGGGTAAACCGTTGCACTAGTGCACCTAGTTCTTCTATGAGCCTCCTACTAGTGGGGTCCAGCCAACCCGGTCCCTTACGTTCTTGAATTACCCCAGCCAGGGTCCCAGTCGCGTGTAACTTTTTATAATCACGAGGGGGTCTAGGCCTGAAGGCATATCTCAGCGCAGGAGAGGGTTCGGGTCGCGGCTGTTCAGCATGCACACGGCTCGGTCCAGGTAAATCCAGATTTGGGACAGGTGGTGGTGGTTTTCTTTCTTCATCCCAGGCTTCCCATCAATTATGGTCTCCTACTACGTCCTTTGTGGGCGGAACGGGGCTGGATGTGTCGTCGGGAGCATTTTGGAGGAAGGACCCATCTGGTACTCCTTGGATGAAGGCTGGCTTTAAATGATTCAAGTGCACCACCTGACGTCAGTCTCCCCCTAAGTCACGTATTTCGAACGTAACATCAGACGGTTTAGCGGTAACATACCATGGTCCCGACCAAGGGCTCCAAAACTTCCTGCACTCATTAGGTGGTAGTTGTAATGATTTCAGGTAAACTGGGTCGCCTAATTCAAAAGTACGAGGTGTACGGCGATCATTAATTTGCAGGGATTGTTGTTTCCAAGCCTTGTCGAGACAACGTCTTGCTATTCTCTTTGCTTCTTGCAGCATTCTCAAAGATGATGGTCGTGGTGTAACAGCGGTATCTTGCCACGGTGTGGTATTCGGGAGTCTTAATTCTCTTCCGTATGTGAGATAATTTGGAGTATAGCCCGTACTTTTATGCGGTAAGGCACGATAAGCGGCCAACACTAAGGGAACCCAATTTTCCCATTCTCTGGTTCTTCGCACAAGCTTGGCTAAAATGTTCGCAAAGGTCTTATGAAATCTATCGCATACTCCGTTGCCTTGAGGGTGGTAAGCAGTGGTTTGAATTTTCTTTATCCCCCACTGGCGGCACAAAGTCTGTATGGTCTCAGAAGTGAACGCAATACCTCTTTCGGTCACTAAACGTTGTGGGACTCCATGGGTGGGAATATAGTGTCTCACCAGGATTCGGGCTACCGTGTCTGCGGTAGTGTTACTAACTATGTATGCCTCAGCATATTCAGTGAATTGGTTGATAATCGTAAGGAGATATTTGCTTCCACTCGTGGAGCTCAAGAAGGAGTCGGAATGGAAGCAGATAAGGTAGAAGCAGTAAAGAATTTTCCCCTACCTCAAGGAGTGAAGCAAGTGCAAGCCTTTTTAGGGTTGGCAGGGTTTTATAGACCATTTGTGCCAAGATTTTCTGAGATTTCAGCCCCACTTACGCAGCTACTTAGGAAGGGAACACCCTTTGATTGGACTAATGATCACACCCGCGCATTTGAGCAGCTGAAACAAGCTCTAATGTCAGATCAAGTTCTGATATATCCCAATTTGGAGTGTGAGTTCATCTTAGCCAAAGATGCGTCACAGGTAGCACTAGGAGCGGTGTTATCTCAGATTAAGGAAGGTGAGGAGCGGAACCAAATTGATGCTAAAATTTAATCTTTTATAGCGGAAAAGCCCAATGTGTGTTGCAAAAGTAGTTATATCTCTAGAGTCAGGACTAAGTTCAATTTGGTGAAATCCTTTATTCAAACCAATTTTACTGAAAAATGTTGAGCCCTCTACCAACGAAACTATTTCATCTATAGTTGGAGTGGGATACCTTTCCCTACGGATGGCCTTATTGGGCGCCCTCATGTCCACACAAATCCGCAATGATTGATCTTTCTTGGGGACAATCAAAATTGGCGACACCCAGGTGGTGGGACCTTCGACTTTTTCGATAATGTCATCGGAAATTAGCTTCTGGATCTCATCCTCAACTCTCTTACGAAGGTGATGAAGGATTCTCCAAAACGGAGCCACAACCGGGCTCACCCGACTGTCAATATGTAACTTCAGCTGGAAATTTTTTAGTTTTCCCATCCCAGTGAAAATTGTAGGGTATTTGGTAAAAAATTTTGATGGAGAATCTAGGCTAACATTAAGGGCAAGTGACACTATACCAAGCTCCTTGGCAGTCTCATAGCTAAGGAGAGCATCACCCGATTCGACCACATAAATTTTTGCGTTAGCTGATTTATTCTTGACTTTCATGTTAGCTGAAAATTTCCCACAGATTTCAACACGCCGATTTTGGTATGCTTTCAAGGAGGAAGAAGTTCGTTTCAATTCGTGTCCACTATAAATTCTATTTTGTGTCCTAGAATTTCTACTCTAGTTTTTGCTCTTGCCATGTTAACGACTTGGAGGGAGACCTGAGATCTGTCACTTTCTTGGTCAGAATCAACTTCTACGTTGTTGAGTTTCTTATATGTCTTCTTGGTTGAGAGTTTTTTCGATACTTTCTTCTTGTTGAGCAATTCTAAATTTGGACAAAATCTACTTTTTGGAAAATGATTTTTCTCGCCACAATCGGAACACACTTTGTCCTTTGCCGGGCACTGACGGTCCCGTTTGTGGGGCCATTCCTCATTACAAGCAAAACATTTTCTTGGAAAAGATTTGTCGAGTTTGTTGACAGAATCTTCGGAAATGTTCAAGGAACCCTTGAAAGATATCATTTGCGATTTTATAACTTCTTCAGTCTCACCTAGTGTCAAAATCTCTTCAAGTGTCATTTCTTTTTTTAGAATCTCTTTACGAAGGTACTCAGAATTAGTGCCCATTAGAACCTGAACTTTCAATTCTAAATTTAAATCGTTAAATTCACAAGTAGCAGCCAGTTGCCGCAAACGTACACAGTAATGTTTTATAGACTCGGACGGCTCTTGTGTCGCCAATCTGAACTTAAAGATTTCATAGAGGACATTTCTCTTTGGTATGAAGTAATTGGCAAGAGTTTCTTTTGCTTCATTATAACCTCCACCATCTGCTGGGAGAGACCGGTAAATTTCATGTACGTCCCGACCTGCGTAATTTAACATAAGCGCTCGTTTCCTCAAATTGGTTGTAACGTCTGCAGCGACCAAAAAAACTTCGAATTCATTCAACCAAGTCTGCCAGCGCGTGGCTAAATTACCACCTTGATATGGATCAAAAGGTGGAGGTTTAATCACCCAATCCATTTTTTAGAATTTTTAGAACAAATTTGCAGATAATACTCACGTACCTCTGTTGATGTGACCTAGGTAGGTAGGAAATAACTTTCACTGACCGCGCCAAAAATGTAGTATTTTATATCATTATAAAATAAGACTTTGATTAAATGCAGAACAAACATCAACTATTCTCCTATTCGAACATTTTATAAAATCCACAACTAGTCGTCACCAAGTTACACAGTCACTCAGCACTGTTATCATAATTAGTAGAGTAAGCAACTAAGTACCTAGGTACTACAATATTCTGCAGGGAATAGGTAGAGAAATTAAGAACAACGAATTCACAAACGAGTGGTTTATTAACCAATAAAACAACATGCACAAAAATATAGAAATGATCAATGAAAAATTAGTATGTTGAATGTATAACTCTTAACGTATGGCGTTCTTAAGCTAGGTACAAATTGTGTACAAAAAATATGTGGAAGATAAACGCCTAATAGTAGTATTGCATTTTAGATTAGTATTCTCTGAATGGTAGGAACGTGACTGGTAATTATAAAGAAATAACGTCAAACCAATAAACCGTGAAGCGGAAGAAAAGATAATACCTGGCGTTATCCAAGTGGACCACACCCTGAGGGGGTTTACGTTGACAAACCTAATTGCAGCAGGTATCAAGTAAAATGCGTAGGACACTACCTTAACGTGATGGGGTTTTACAGGCCTGTCTTGACTAGGGGGTCCTTGGCGTGGCGTGGCCTGAGGTCTACGGAGCTGCGAGCCAAGCTGGCGTGATGTTGGCTTGGCATGGCGCTTGGCGTGGCGCGGCGCTTGGCTTGGGTGGATAATGAGCCGTGAGCCGAGCTGACGTTGGCGTGGCGTGGCTTGGCGCGAGGATGGTGGGTGACGCAAGCCTAGCTGGTAGCTTGTCGGCCGGTAGCTTGGCGTGGATGGTGAGCTGAGTTGCAAGCTGCACTGGAATGGCGCGGTTGACTGGCACGGCGCTCGAGTAGAGCAAGCCACGAGCCGAGCTAGGGGCACGTGGAAGGCTGCGTGGCCCAGGAGACAGCGCGCCGAGATCCTCAATAGGTCCTAGGGTGACCTCGGACAACAGGACGTGCCAAAGGTGAGCTGTATCTGCAACAAAAAACAGAAAATAGCGCGGCGCGAGACGCGAGCTAAAGGGGGGCGTTCTACGAACGGATGAAATAACACTGGGGCAAGAAATCTGCCTACTCGACACAACAACTTAAAGAGAAGATTCCAACTTGAGAGCAGAGAAACGACTGGCTGCCGGTGACTAGTCGGGAGCCCTGAGGTGGGTCAGTCCCCCCTCCAATTTACCTCCCTCCCAGGTCTAGTTGGTAGGGGCCAAGAGGGGGAACAAGTCCGCTGTGCAGGGGGTGGTCCCGCCCTTCCCCTCCGTCCGTGCCCTCTCACGGGATGCTGGGGTGTTAGGGGGGTGAAAATCTTCCCTGCCATATCCCTTGGGGGCGGTGGTGGTGGCCAGGGCCCTACATCCTTCCCCCTTCCGGTGGCCAACGTCACTGTTGGCTAAGTCTCCTTCGTCCAGGCTAGGCAGGGGAAAAACCTTTTGCGGATAGAGTTTCTTAAATTCCGCTTCGTATCGCTGGCGGCAACAGCGAGAACATTTAGAGCTATGTTCCCCTTGGGGTCGCTCGCAGGTTGTAGGAAGGGAGTCCCCGCAATGGTATCTCTTCATTAGACGTCCAAAGAAGTCCTTACAAGCGGGGCACTGGAAGGTCTGAATGCATTTGGCAGGGCGCAGGCAAACGGGGCACATGGGACCGTGAGCTGGGGTCCCGTCAAGAGCGATTTCCATTAACTCCACCTCAGGCTCAACTAAGAGGTGCTCCTTGCGCGGCTTGGCGTGGCACAGCTTGGCGTGGCGCGGCATGGCGTGGCGTGGCTTTGGCGTGGCGCTTGGCTTGGGTGGATGATGAGCCGTGAGCCAAGCTGACGTTGGCGTTGGCTCCATGTATATCTCCTGAAATTCAATAATCGCCCTATCCTGTGAAACACGCACACTCCAAAGCTTAGTAGAAATTCAAATCATGAACGCAAGCGGATTGAATAATAAACCCCAGTGAAAGAATTTGCAGCGTTTTT
The DNA here is from genome assembly GCA_031894815.1 of Creontiades dilutus. Lineage (NCBI taxonomy): Eukaryota > Metazoa > Arthropoda > Insecta > Hemiptera > Miridae > Creontiades > Creontiades dilutus. Next base: position 16,092 of record JAVIWC010003096.1, read on the forward strand.
TTTAGATCTTTTCCATGTTTTTTTTTAGATCCGAAAGTGAGGCTGGCCGTTTCGGTATTTACTACCCTTAAATAATTTTTTTTTTTTTTTTTTGATAGAGAAAAAACATTTATTGATCATTATATGGGGTGGAATGTTGGAATAGTTGGGGACTCTACAATCGGTAGAGTCACAGGAAACCCCAGCTGTCGGAGGAACTTTTCAAGATATACTGCTTCTTTGACGCCTTCGGATATATAAGGCTACTGTCCTTTGCTTCTTAGACGTCCACGAAATCGCTGCTCCTGAAAGTTTGAACACATATCCGCTGAAAGAATGGCGATCAACCCTACAATTTCCCCAATCAGCATCCGCATACCCAGTCAGCTCTTCTTTTCTTCCGGAATATACAAGCTGGCGATTCATCGACCCTTTCAGATATTGCAGAATGCGTTTTGCTGCTTTCCAGTGAAGTTCCGTATAGCAACTGTTGAACTGGCTCAGGTAAATTACACTATAATCTATATCTGGCCTAGTTCCAATGGCTAAATACATAATCGATCCGATCAAACTTCTGAACGGATATTTTGCCATTTCACTCGGTCTTGCATCTGTTGGTTCAAATTTGACATTCACATCCAACGGAGTCGATATCGGGTTACCTGTTTCCATTTTGAATTCCTTCAAAATTTCATCTATGTATTTCCTTTGATTAATCTTCAATTTCCCATTCTCGAAATCATAATCAAATTCCAAACCTAAACAGTAATGAATTTTTCCCAAATCTTTCATCCTAAATTCTTCCATCATCTTTTTCTTCAAACTCTTCAATTTTTCTTGATCTTTCGATGCCAGAACAATGTCGTCAACATACACCGCTAAAATTACTGCCTCCTCACCCTTGCCCGATGTGTACACGCAAGGATCTGATTCTGAAGGTAACATTCCTATTGCTTTCAGCCTCTCGTCCAACTTCAGGTACCATTGTCTACCCGACTGCTTCAGACCATACAGTGACTTTTGTAGCTTGCAATATTTCTTCCCTTCTCTAAATTCTCGCAGCATCCTCCACGCCGCTTCCACAACCTCATTGTCATTTTCGTTCTCTACGATGTCCATTAAAATTTGTTCAAAATCTTTCGGTGGTTCCATGTAGATATTGTAGGGACGCGAGTCCCTAGAACTCGTTGGTTACGTCATGTGTTTTTTGTGTTGTTGTGTTGTGAATTCGTGCGACAAAAACATTACGAGAATAAAACCCCGTTCAAACTGACCGTTCCACGTATTGTTTTCCTAACATTGGTGGCAGCGGTGGGATCATGCCAACACGTTCTGGCCGGGAATTTCATCCGCCGGCACCCGCGCCGCTACCAGTACCACAGGACGGTGGAGAAGAAGAGGAATTTCACGAGGCTCAAGAAAATGCGGAACAGGAGGGCCCGAACGCAGCTCCAGCCGAGCCGGTGAGTGCAGCAGAGGTTCTGGTGTCCGCTGCAGATCTGCCAGCAGTGCCTATTACTGTTAACGGAGTTCCTCTGGAAACCCGCCAATTCGTTGTCGACCAGGTGTGGGCGGTGGGAGACACAGTTAGGAACGAGATAAGCAAAGTGTACGGCACTATGGGTGCACTGAAGGATGCTTTGGAGGCTATACAGGTTTCCCTGCGGGCTGAACCGTCCACCCACGCAGATCACACGCACCGAGTTTTGCAGCAGGTCACGCCCATGGCGCCGTATTCGCCTCACGGCAAGGATACGAGACCAAGGGCCTTCGACGGGACAGGCAACTGGGAGTCGTACTACTGCCAGTTCGAGATGATAGCGGCGAAGAATCGTTGGGATGAATCGACAAAGGTCACCGAGTTGGGGGCGGCGCTTTGCGGACAAGCCATCACCGTACTAACCCAGCTGCCTCGACCAGTACAATATGCCAGATTAGTTGATGTGCTCAATACGCGGTACAGGGTCGGAAACCGACCTGAGTTGTATTTGGCTATGCTGCACAGCTGCGTGCAACGGGCTGGTGAGGGAATTGTGGAGTTCCACAGAGAGCTCAGCGAGCTCGGTTGAAAAGCATGGGCGGGGGGGGCCGATGCCTCGGTGGAAGGCATTCTGGTTCTACGCTTTATGGAAGGACTACACGACGCCAGTATTCGGGAACGCGTGATGATGGTGTGGCCGAGGACCATGCAGGACGCTCTGACGGTAGCATTGCGCATGGAGGCTGTGTCGCAACTTCCCCGGCCGGTGCCAAGCAGGGTGGCCGGAGCACGTGAACAGCTGCCTGAAGGACGCACACAACAGGTAGGCTATCGGTGCTATATTTGTGACAGCCCCGGCCACGGCTTCTGGCAGTGCCCTTTCCGTCGCAATCTCAACCAGGGAAACGGCAAGCGGTCAGAATAACGGGCCAAGCCATGACCGCTACCAACGGCCCACCAAGAGAAAGTCAAGAGGAGGAGGTCAGTCGCAGGGCTACGTCGTCGGCGGCAATTTTGCTACGGGGCTCGGTGAATGGAACGCCCTGCAAGATGGTGGTGGATACAGGCTCATCGAAGACAATCGTCAGTGGTCACGTTGCTTCCCTGGCCAAAGCCATGATCCAGAATAACAACTCTGTGTGCATCCGGTCCATCACAGGCGACAGGATCAGAATTCTCGGTCAAGCCGAAGTCGTTCTGGACCTAGGAGATGGCCGGGCCTGGCAGCACACTGTCCTAGTGGCGGATGTTTACGATTCCTGCGTCTTGGGTCTCGACTTCCTGGAGGCACATGACTGTTCCATAGATGTACCAAACGCTGTTGTGACTGTTTGGGGTAGCCCGGTGGTGGGGTTAGGACGGTCCAGCGGCCTGCTCCTGGATGGGTGCATTGTGGAGGAGCATGAAGAACCCTCAGACGATAACCGGGAGTGCCAGGAACTGGGTTTCTTGGAAGACAGGTGTTTAGCAGCGGCTGACACACCCGACGGGCCACCAGGGGTACCGGAACACGTGCAATACTTATTCTCGACGACAAGTGGGACGTTGGAACACGGACAGCAGCAGCAGGTTGCCAGTTTGCTGACAGAGTTTGCCGACATCTTTGCAAGTAGCAGCGCGGATTTAGGAAGGATTGAAGGGTGTAATCACACCGTGGATGTGGGGTTGAGCCATCCGATTCGCCAGCCACCGAGGAGGCTGCCGCCCTTCCGCTTGAAGGAGGTGGATTCCCTGGTTTGCGAGATGGAGTCCAAGGGCATCGTGGAGCCATCTAAAGCCCCTGGGCTAGTCCGATTGTGCTAGTCAAGAAGAAAGATGGGAGCACTAGGTTCTGTGTGGATTACCGCAAACTGAACGATGTTACCAAGAAGGACTCGCACCCATTCCCAAAGATTGATGAGTTGGTCTGTGACCTGGCCGGAAGCAGCTGGTATTCGACCCTTGATCTTCAGAGTGGTTACTGGCAAATCCCCATGCATGAGGGGGATAAGGAAAAGACGGCGTTCTGCACACCGTGGGGCCTGTGGCAGTTCAAGGTGATGCCTTTTGGGCTAACGAACGCACCAGCTACCTTTCAACGAGCCATGGCGAGGCTATTACACAATCAGATTCGCTTGGGGTGGGTGAAGGTATACCTAGATGACGTCTTGGTACACGCCAGAACCTTCAATGAACAAATGAACTGTCTCCGGGAAGTTTTCGAGGTCTTGCGGGCAGGGAATGTCAAGCTCAACCTGAAGAAGTGCAGGCTGTTCTCTCGAGAGGTCTCGTATTTGGGGTACAAGGTCTCGAAGGATGGCATAGCAGCAGAAGACCATAAGACGGAAAAGGTGAGGAACTGGCCCATCCCACCGCTGTCACCAATGTTAGGAAAACGATACGTGGAACGGTCAGTTTGAACGGGGTTTTATTCTCGTAATGTTTTTGTCGCACGAATTCACAACACAACAACACAAAAAACACATGACATAACCAACGAGTTCTAGGGACTCGCGTCCCTACACTGCTCCCCTTCCCGCAAAAGTGGTTTACAGGGGGCCAGCTTGTCGGCGTGCACCACTGTTGCTCTTTCCCTGGGAGGCTTCACCTGGTAGAGGACGTCTGAAAGCTGCTTCAGCACGTGGCACGGGCCGACCCAGTCCGACTGGAGCTTGGCGCAGACCCCTATTCTTCGCTTCGGCCAGTGATACCAGACCTGGTCCCCAGTCTTGAACTTCGGCCGCACAGCGTGCACATCATACCTGCGCTTGGCCTCGGAAGATACGCGCTGCAACTGCTGACTTGCCAAGCCCCTCGCCTCCTCCATGAGATCCTGGAGCTGCCGTCCGTACCCAGGAAGCGAGCAGGAACCTGGTGCAGGGCCGGTCAGCATCACCACCGGTAGGCTGAGCTCCCGTCCTAACGTAAGCCGGGCAGGACTGAACCCGGTGGAGCTATGCTCGGCAGCACGAAGAGCCAGAAGAACGAATGGCAAATGGTCGTCCCATTCCCGCTGATTTGCCCCCACCACCTTGGACAGCATCTCCTTCAGCGTTCTGATGAAGCGTTCCACCTGACCGTCGCTTTGAGGCCGCATAGGCGTTGTTTTTGTTTTGTGAATCCCCAGCAGCTGCACAATGCTCTTGAACACGTCGGCTTCGAAGGTACGTCCCTGGTCGGAATGCAACTCCCTCGGAACTCCAAACCAAGCAATCACCGTTTCCACAAGCCCTTTTGCCACTGTCTCCGCCTTTGTATCCGGCACAGGAAAAACTTCAGGCCATTTGGTGAATGTGTCCACTACCACCACTGCATGCCTATGCCCCCTTTTCGTCGTCGGGAGTGGTCCCACCAAGTCGATGCACAGGCGCTCAAACGGAACCCCGGAAATGTACTTCTGCATAGGAGCCTTCTTCATGACGCCAGATTTTCCCTTCCTAGCGCAAACGTCACAGGCCTTACAGGCCAGCTTCACATCCCCCGTCATTCCCGGCCAGTAATACCGCACTCGAATCCCGGATAACGTCTTCCACCGTCCAAAATGGCCCAGTCCGTGAGCCTGCTGCACCACTTCCGCCTGCCTCTTCCTCGGCACCAGCACCTGCTCTTTCATCCACCTTCCTTCACCCCAACGACGCACCAGAAGTTGACCCCGCAACGTCAGCATGTCATACATGGCCCACAACGTCTTTGGAACTGTGCCATGTTCGACCACCTCTTGCCATTCTGGTTTAGTTCCCCGTTGCACTCAGTGATATACCACCCTCAAGTCCGGATCTTCAAGCTGATCAGCTACCCAATCTTCGTCCCGCGACTCCAACTTCACCAGCCGTCCGTCCACCACCTCCTCGAACCTTTCCTCTTGACTCACACAGTACCGACATCCGAGCTGCTCACACGGTCTCCGTGATAACCCGTCAGCATTGGCGTGCTCCTTTCCCAGCCGATGCACCACTGCGAAGTCGTACCGAGAAATTCCCTCCATCCACCTTGCCAGCTGTCCATCCAGCTCCCGGAAGTTTCTCAGCCACTGCAGTGATGCGTGATCCGTCCGCACCAAGAATTTGCAGCATTCCAGGCCGTAGGATTTGAAGTGCTTCAATGCCAGGACCAGACTCAAGAGCTCCTTCCGCGTGGTGCAATAATTCCTTTCGGCTTTGCGTAGACACCGACTGAAGTAGGCCAATACTCGCTCCTTTCCATCCTGAACCTGTGACAGAACAGCCCCAACCGCCTTGTCCAAGGCGTCGGTGTCCAGTATGGAAGAAGTTTTTCCTGTGCCGGATACAAAGGCGGAGACAGTGGCAAAAGGGCTTGTGGAAACGGTGATTGCTCGGTTTGGAGTTCCGAGGGAGTTGCATTCCGACCAGGGATGTACCTTCGAAGCCGACGTGTTCAAGAGCATTGTGCAGCTGCTGGGGATTCACAAAACAAGAACAACGCCTATGCGGCCTCAAAGCGACGGTCAGGTGGAACGCTTCATCAGAATGCTGAAGGAGATGCTGTCCAAGGTGGTGGGGGCAAATCAGCGGGAATGGGACGACCATTTGCCATTTGTTCTTCTGGCTCTTCGTGCTGCCGAGCATAGCTCCACTGGGTTCAGTCCTGCCCGGCTTACGTAAGGACGGGAGCTCAGCCTACTGGTGATGATGCTGACCGGCCCTGCACCAGGTTCCTGCTCGCTTCCCGGGTACGGACGGCAGCTCCAGGATCTCATAGAGGAGGCGAGGGGCTTGGCAAGTCAGCAGTTGCAGCGCGTATCTTCCGAGGCCAAGCGCAGGTATGATGTGCACGCTGAGCGGCCGAAGTTCAAGACTGGGGACCAGGTCTGGTATCACTGGCTGAAGCGAAGAATAGGGGTCTGTGCCAAGCTCCAGTCGGACTGGGTCGGCCGTTGCCACGTGCTGAAGCAGCTTTTGGACGTCCTCTACCAGGTGAAGCCTCCCAGGGCAAGAGCAACAGTGGTGCACGCCGACAAGCTGGCCCCCTGTGAACCACTTTCGCGGGAAGGGGAGCAGTGTAGGGACGCGAGTCCCTAGAACTCGTTGGTTACGTCATGTGTTTTTTGTGTTGTTGTGTTGTGAATTCGTGCGACAAAAACATTACGAGAATAAAACCCCGTTCAAACTGACCATTCCACGTATCGTTTTCCTAACAATATTTTCTTCTAATTCCCCATTTAAATACGCTGTCTCTACGTCCATCTGTTCCACAATCATTCCATGCCTAACAGCTAAGGCCATGATGGTTCTCAGTGAACTAAGTCGCACGACAGGAGAATATGTTTCGTGATAGGCGACGTTTGGCTCTTGAGTAAATCCTTTTGCAACTAAACGAGCTTTCCGTCTCTTTAACTCACCACTTGCTGTATATTTATTGCAAAGTATCAATCTACACCCCACTGCTTTCTGATCCTGTGGCTTTTCACGAAGTGTCCATGTTTTATTTCGCAATAAAGAAGAAAACAGCAGCATACCACTCATGTGACTCTGGTCCCGCAAACGCTTCACTTGGGTTGACTTCAGCAGCGCATGCGACCTCACACATCTCAGTTTCTGCCTCTCCAAACACATCACTGTTTGTTCCACTGGTATCTTCGTCAGCCAGTTCTTGTTCATTGTTCTCAGAATTCGTACAGTCAGTCTTGTTAATTTTTGGAATCATGTTGAACACTTTCTTCCTTCTTCCAGGTCCTTCTGTCATTTTCACGAGCTTCGGCCTACCCCGGCCCCGGACCATTTCAAGTTCTGTACTCTCTTCTCTTACAGGAACGCTATTATCTGACTCACAATTTTCGTGCTGCACAACATTTTCAGTCACAACTTCCTGCTCGTTGTTATTTCCACTAGTTGTTGTTCTTACATGCACTTCAATTTCGTTTTGTTGTTCCCTTTCATCTGTTCTTCCTGACCTCTTCACTGTTCCCAAATCAATTTCAAGGTGTTTTAGCCCGTCGAATTCCTTGGCTTCCACAGTTTTCTGATTTGATTCATCTACAAATCTCAAATCTCGGGTCACACAGATCTTTCTCTTTTCCACATCCCAAACTCTATATGCTTTCGACGTGTCAGAGTATCCTACAAATACACATTCCCTCGATCGTGGATCCAATTTGCTCTTGGTTTTCGTCTTATCCAGCAAGAATGCTTTTGACCCAAAAGTCCTAAAATATTTCACGTTCGGAGCTCTTCCATACCAAAGCTTGTACGGAATCTGGTCATCATTTCCACTATTTGGACACCTATTCCTCACATGCACAGCTGTCATAACTGCTTCTGCCCAAAATCTGTGTGGCAGTTTCGATTCGGCCAACATACATCGAACCATGTCCAACAATGTTCGATTCATACGTTCGGATAAACCATTTTGCTGTGGTGTTCCAGGTACACTCAATCTCCCAATCCCACAACTTTCCAGGTACTCTCTGAATTCTTTCGAATCGTACTCTCCTCCGTTGTCTGACTGAAGAAATTTTATTTTCACACCTTTTTGATTCTCTGCAAATTCTTTGTATACTTTGAATGCCTTCAGCACTTCGCTCTTCGCCTTCAACAATACAATTACGCACCATCTGGTTGCCTCATCTATAAAAGTCACATAGAATCGCGAACCACCAATCGAACTCGTCCTCACCGGTCCCCATACATCAGAGTGTATGATTTCAAGCGGTTTCACCTTTTTATTCGACTTTTTCGGAAATTTTGTCTGAGACATTTTCCCTAGAATGCATGTCTCGCACGTTGGTTGCTTCTGGTTTGGATTGAAATTGACTCCTCGCACTTTCTTTGTTTTGACCATTTTCTTCAAGTCTACTTCATTTAAGTGCCCAAATCTACTATGCCAAACCGATAAATTGCTGAGTCTCCTACCATCACGCGTGCTCTCGTCAATTGCATTGGCTTTTTCTTCCACTTCTCTCACGTAGTATAAGTTGTTCACTCTCTTCGCAATCAACACCTTCTGATGTTTTTGGTTGTAAACGATCTCTCTATCCCGAGTAAATACTACTCTCAGTCCATGATCCGTCATCTTCGAAACACTCAATAGTCCAATTCTCAAATCTGGTACATACAACGTCTCTTTCAATTCTATCGACCCAGTTTTGTCCTCGTTTTGTGTCTTAAATCTGACTATTCCTTTCCCTAGTACGTCTGTTGTGCAAGTATTAGCTAGCTTAAGTTTCATGTCACTTACTGGTTCAAGTTCAACAAACTTTTTCGCATCGTTGCACATGTGACTGCTGCATCCACTGTCCAGACAGAATCCTAGGTTGGTCGTATTCGTCATCTGACACATCATAGAAGTACCCATGCTTTCTGGAGAATCATCTTCTACTGTTCTTGCCTGTTGACTTTTAGATGAACATTGAGAAGCTTTATGACCAAATTTATGACATTTGTAACACTTAAATTTAAACTCATTCTTTTCGTTCTTTTTATACTCAGGCTTTTTAGATTTTTGAAATTTCTTCCGAGCAAACAATGCATCTGAATCCTCGATCCTTTCACACTTCTTTCCCCTAGCTTCCGACTCTTCAATGATTTTTGTCCTAAGCAAATCGGGCGTCGGCAATGTATCTCGAGACTCAATCGCACACCTGAAATTTTTGTACTATTTTTGTATAGAGCAACATGATTGAAAGTAAATCATCATTCACTTTTATTTCCTTATCTGATAATTTATCTACTGTATCAAAGAAATTCATGACATGTTCTCTCACATCGTCCCCAATTTTCATTCTGTGCAGAACTAGCCTCTTAAGTAAAGTAGCCTTACGTGCAGGACATTTTGATGCATACACCTCGTGAAGTTTCCTCCAAACTTCGTTTGAAGTTTTCAAGCCTTTCACTATCTTAAGTTCCGATGGACTAATACAAAGTATGAGATCAGACTTCGCCTCTGCATCTTTTTCATCCCATGCAGCTGCTCCAGCATCGTCTGTCGGTTTTTCTCTCTTACCATTCACATAGTTCCATCCTCCGGACTTGATAAGTAGTGCCTCCATGTGCATGACCCAGGTATCAAAATTGTTCTTACCTAGTGGTTCAACTTTCATCACATTCGCACACATATTTCAAAGAATGATTTCTTCACTCGAAATTCAGCCTTTTTCTGGGCCTAATAACCTAATATATTTTACGAGCGAATATCAGATTTGAATTCCAAAGCAAGACTCAACTTTTATTTAGCAACACAACAATATACAATCAACACATGATTTCAGGGAGAAGTCTTAAACTGGATTAACGACTTCCAATAGGCTTCACTTCCAAGAGGGTAATATATATATAATGAGTGTATTCTCTCTTGGATTCTCAAACAAAGACGATGTTGCGTTTCTCTGTAAGAACAAAAACTTTATTGATAATATGTTTCATATGAAAATTGAAAATATGTAAATTGAACTATATAGTTCTTAAAAGAGTTGACGAACCTGGAAGAACAAAAGAAACAACAAAGTTTTTAGTCCAGGTAGCTTCTGTGAAATCACAGGGTAGACAGTTAAAGAATTTTTCACAAACCATTTCGAATGTTCTCCAACTGGTTTTTCTGTTGCCGTCATGGTAGCACGATGTCAACCATTTTCAAATTGTAGAGGTGTTCACTTCCGAAAGAAACACTTCCTGAGTGAAGCAGGCGAGTGTTATCTTTACATCTCCCCCCTTAGAGAGAAACAATTTCGAATAATTATTGGTAACATTTTGAAATTGTTTATGCTTGTTAAATGATGGATGTGTTTTCAATACTATTTCTAACATCTATGTTACCATTTCTGAAATAGTTCCATGTAGCTTCAAGCATCCATCCACAATGTTTTCATTGTGTGCCTAGTTCACCCAAAAATTATTATAATCTTGGTAACATAGATAAATATGTTGAATCAAGATATATCTGTATTAGCGTATAGAATATTATTTCTATCTTGTGAATATCTTCATGTTCATTTATGTGTATCTATTATGCATCTTGAACACTGTTATGTTGGCAGTATGTTTATCTACCTATGAGCGGGTAATTCTGAACATCTATAAACCTCTCTCTCTTACAAAGTGCCGATTCCGAAATTATAACAGTGATCTTAACACATCATCTTGTCTGTGTCTATCTAAAGAACCCGTTCTACTGAATCAGGTGAGTGTATCTGTGTAATATATATATTTGATTATTATATTTGCAATGAGGTAGTAATTTTGATGATCAAAGCCAACTTAGACTCAAACAACTAGCGTCTTTTGAATCAATGAGCCGACAATGCTTGTAACACTGGGAAAAGTTTTCTAATCTGGTAAAGGTTCGATTCTGCTTTTCTGTGTCCAGTGTCCACTTCGTAGATAGAATTTGAAATCTTCCTCTCGATTTTGAATGGTCCAATCCTTAATTCATCCATCTTCTTCCTGTTGAGTCGGTTCCCATTTTCCACGTATACTTCGTCACCCACTTACAGTCTATATTCTTCTCTATGTTGATAGAATATTTTCTTATTATAATTAAGTGATTTGATAGTATTCTCAAGTGCATGTTGTCTGTCTGTGGTTAAATCCCTTTTTGTACGTACCGTTTGTAGCTTTGATGGTAGGATGTTTACCGAATCGCCTTCCAAAAGGTATTTTGGAGCAAATTTCGTGACTGTGTGTCTTGTTTCATTGTACTTCTCTACCCAGTTACGTGCAATAGTAGTCCAAGCATATTTTTTTCTCGCTTGCATTAATTTTGCACCTTATCCGGTTCACTAAAGTTTGATTCAGTCTTTCATTGAGTCCGTTTGAAAATGGCGTATCAACATCTGTGAAGACCAGCCTGATATTTCTTCTTCCAGATATTGTTTAAATTCTATTGAGTTTATGCCTGGATATTGATCTGTTAATATTATGTCAATCTGATAATCTTTTTTTACCTTCTGCACTAATTTTATGAAATCTCTAGCGTTCTGATTTTTTGATATGAGAATATAAGCATATCTTGTAAAATGATCCACTAAGAGATGTAAATATTTTTTTTGTTGACCTTGACCCTCCAAATCCTCCGATGGTGTCAATGGATGTAATTTCAAATGACCATGAGGCCGGGCCTGATTGCGAAAGTAACACATATTTGGCTTTATCCTTCATTTGTTTTTAATGCAAATCTCACAAGTATCACACAATTTTTTTATGTTTCTGATAATATTCTTGGCCGTGTTGAAAGGTGTTATCTTACTTATCATTTGGTTCCTTCCAACGTGGCAGTACCTATTGTGGACATGTTTTATTAGGGTCTTGCTAAGGTCTTCAGAACTCTTAACTTTTAACCTTTAACTCCTGAATCCTCAAGCCCCGTTGCCGCCTGGTGGCCTGAGCTCCTCCTCCGCTCGTATGTTCTGCCAGTGCTGAACACTTTTCCACCAGAATTTTTTTCAAAATTATTTTTTATGACAAGTTTGATGTACTAGTGATGTAAAAAACAAAAAAAAAAAAAAAAAAAAAAAAAAAAATTGGAAAATTCGGACAAAATTTTTTTTTATTTTTTGGATGGGGGTATTTCTTTGTCACTTTCTAGAATCTGACGTAATTCTTCGTCAGTTAACACACGTCGTTTCGTTCTGGTACTCGAAAAAAAAAAACAGTTCTGGATAGAAATAATAAAAGAAAACAACGAAAAATTACGTGAGAGAACAAGCAAAACAATAGTTTAAAGGGGCGGTCAAACTGGATTGATAACAGGGGAAATCACAGTGGTACCTAATGCTCGCTAGTGCATTCTTCCGAACAGGCAGGACAACTAACAATATTCTGAAGTGCACGGGATCGCCACCTAAAAAAAAATTGGGAAATTCGGACAAAATGGGAAATGGGAAATTCTCGTTTATATGAGAAAAATAAAAGCTTTCAAAGATCGTCGGAAGAATGCAACTGCACCCCGAGATAACTCGGGGTTAGATCGGGTGACACAAAACTCACAAGGTTAACATTTTTCTTCTTTTTCCTCTCTTTTGGTAGTAAATTTCCTGTGTAAAATCAGCCTATAATTTCACAAGTTGAGATTCTGTCGTTGGTCTCTTTTTATGTTCATTAGATTTATCAAGTTTACTACTTTTAAAATATCGTCAGTATTTTCATCTGGTTCTGAAACTGGATTTTTGCTTAGACAGTCCGCTTTGATTTCCCTGGATTATATTCTATTGTAAAATCATATTGGGATAAATAATGCATTAAATCTCCTAGCTCCTCATCAGTCCTAGCCTTTATGTTCATGTTTTTGATCAGAGTACACCTTAAATCTTTTTCCTTCAAGCCATTGCTGCATATATTCAACAGATTCCTTTATGGCTAGACATTCTAGGTAAATCGCCTTTTTCTTCTTCTGACTTTCCGTCAGTTTCTTTGAAAAATAGGCAACTGGTTTCACATCTCCTTTTATATCTTCTTGTTTTAATACTTCTCCTACTCCTTTGATACTAGCATCTGTGTAAATAAATATAGGTAGATTTGGGTCAAATATACGTAAAAATGGTTCTGAACATAGCATTTCCTTCATTTTATCAAAGGAACACTGGCACTCAGTAGACCATATAAATTTCACATCTTTCTATAATAGGTTGTGTAGTGGGTCCAAGATAATTGCACTGTGTGGTATAAATTTATGATGAAAGTTGAGTGATTGTTGAGTGAAAAAAAAAGAAAAAGTGAAATAAACTTTCATCATAAATTTATGATGAAAGTTTATTTTACCAAGGCATTGTCGTACTTGTTTTTTTGATTCTGGGATGGGAAAGTTCTTGATAGCGGTCAAATAATCTCTCAGTGGTCTGGTTGAATTGTTTTCTATTATATGACCTAAATATTTGGCGGAATTATTCGCAAAACTGCATTTCGAAAATTTTAATCTAAAGCTTTCTGCCAGAGGTGCTTCTAGTAATCGTGATAGGTATACAATGTGTTCTTCAAAAGTTGTTGAGAAAATTAATATGTCATCTATAAAATTAACTACATTATCAGAGAGCTTGTATTTTCGTATATTGTTGCTCAAAATCCTCTGGAAAAATGCAGGAGACGTCTTTAAACCAAAAGAGAGGCAAGGACATTGAAAATGTCTCTGTTGCGTAACAAATGCAGTTTTCATGTCTATCTTGAATCCTCATAGGGATGGACCAAAATGCTGAATTTACGTCTAGCGTAGAAAAATATTTGCAGTTTACAGATTTCACCATTAAATCCTCAATCAACGGGAAAGGTTCTGATTGAGGGACAACAATCTTGTTCAAATCTCTAAAATCTATACATAATCTTGTTTTTTTATCATCCTCTCTTTTATATGCAAGTGTGACTGGAGCCGCAAATGGGCTACACGATTCTTCAATTAGATTCTTCTTTAATAACCTGGATATTTCTTTTTCTATCTCTTTCTTATCTTCCTCTGTGCATCGGTATGGGCGTTTTGCACCGTATCATTCTACCATCAAGTCGATATGGGCTTCATAGTGCTTTACAGTGCCAACATCATATCTGTCTTTTGCAAAGACTGATTTGTATTTGCCCACCAACTTATCAATTTCCGATTTTTTATGTAAAGTAAGATGGTTAACTGTCATTTCAAATATGTCTGTGTTCATATGTTCATTGAACCTTCATCGATGTTTGGTTTTCTATTTTGTTTTTTTAGCGCATCCTGAATTATTACTTTCTTCTGTGTAATCTGTAACTTCTCATCTTGCACTAATCCAAATGCTTTTATACAATCCAAACCAATTAGAAAATCGTGATTAAAATTTTAATTGTCCACTACTAATACACTGCTCGACAAAATTAAGGGATCACCTGAGAAAAATCGTGCTCGCTGGAATTGGGCGTCAAAAAGTATAGAGATCATTATTTCTCCACCGAATCGGATCTGTCGAAAAGTAGAGTAGTCAAGATAAAAAACCAGCTGAAGAACGAGGCGATCGGACATTCCTAAAGAAAATTACGGAAGAACGCTTTTTGTTTAAAAAAAGTGAAAACGTCGTTTTAAAAAAAACGAGCTGTGGAGTAATCTCTTGAGCAAAAATCAAAAAAGTATAGCTCATTGGAAAGCTCCATCTGTCCTCTTTAATATGTAAAAAAGAAATTTAAAATCGGTCGGATGGTTTGGAAATTAGAGTCAAAAATGTATCGAAAAACGTGGTTTCAAAATGCCACAAGGCGGGACAAAATTAAGGGATCATTGGAAAAAAACACGAAGTCCTTCGAAAAAAGTTTTAATGAAATCAATAAGAAACGAAAACATCACATCAATCGTAAAAAAAAGTTCACCTGATGGCAGAATGAAAATAAAGAAATCTTTGGGAAAAACTGAAAGGGAAACTGCGTCAGTAAGAAAAAAAGAACATCGTAAGGTTCGCTCACTAATACCTTGTATTCCCTCCTCTTGCGTTGATTAATGCTTCAATTCTTCGAGGCATTCCCTCGATGATTCCTCGGATAGTTCCTTGTGGAATGTTGTTCCATTCTTTGACAACCATGTCTCGTAGCTGGGGAATGGTTTCAGGACCTCGCTGACGAATTGCCTGGACGATAATATCCCAGATGTGCTCAATTGGATTCATGTCCGGTGATAAAGAAGGCCAAGCCATAACTTCAATGTTTGATTGCTCTAAGAAGCGACGAACTACAGCTGCGGTATGAGGTCTTGCATTGTCGTGCATCAATGAAGTGGTTTGATGCGCATTACGAATGAATGGAATGACATGTGGCTCCAATATTTGCGTCAAGAAACTTTGAGCATTGACAGTGCCTGTATCGAGAATAATCAAATCTGTGCGTGAATCTGCTGTGATACCGCCCCAAACCATAATTCCGCCACCACCAAAGCTCTGAGTTGCGTGGAAGTTGCGTTGATTGAACCTTTCCCCCGCCTTCTCCACAATCTATCGCATCTGTCAGGAGATCGCAAACAAAATCTGGACTCGTCACAGAACAAAACTGTTCCCCACTCCAAAATTCCCCAGTCAGAGTGCCTGCGCGCAAAATTTAGTCTTGCTATCCTATGGGCTCTTGTTAAACCTGGCGCCCTGCATGGTCTTCTTGCTGTCAACTGATATTCATTCAACCTTCTGTTCACTGTCCTACTCGAAACGTTGACTTGACGATACCTCTGTAGCCTGTTCCTCAATTCGTTTGCTGAAGGATTATTATGCCGGCGAGCATGTAAACAAATGAATCGGTCATCTCTTTCATTAGTAGACCTTCTACAACCTTGCCCAGGCCGCCTCGTTGCACTACCAGTCTGTCTATAGCGAGCCAATACCCGGGAGATTACTGATTGACTTTGATTCACACGAGCGCTTATTCCCTGCTGGGAAAACCCACAGACACTCAACACAATTATGCGAATAGCTTCTCGTTCTGTCGTGTACCTACCTCCAGTAGTGAACGTAAGCTAGTAACCTAGCAACGAGAACGATCAGATGTTCGAGAGCTGATGTAATTTTGAGGTTTTTTTTACTACGTGTTCGATAATATGATTCAGAGTGTGATCTTCATTTAATAAAGTGTTTCATTCGTTCAATATTAGTCTTTGGACTATATCAGAACATTACAATGGCGCAGTCGACGGAAGAACAACTCAGGATCCTTCAAGAAACTGTGAGCAGCCTCGTTCAAGTGGTTACAAAACAAGCAGAGATGCAAGCAAAACACCGAGAAACGCTCAACGCCGGGCCTTCTAGCAGTGTTCTAGAACCGCCAAGATCAAACGGAAATTCAGGTAACCCGGGGATACCTTTTGAAAAATTCGATGAAAACAACGAAGACTTCGAGAGTTTTGTTGACAGATTTGACGCATATCTGGAATTGCGGGAAGTTCCGGAGCAGAAAAAAGTCGAATCTTTTGTCACTGCCATTGGGCCCCGCTTATTTCAGCTCCTTAAAACCCTCCTATATCCCGAAACCTACAAAACTAAGACAGTTGGGGGGTTACAGGCTTTGCTCAAGAATCATTTAGCCCCTCAACCTTTGATTATTCCCTCAAGACATACCTTCATAAACCGTAAGCAACGTGAAGGTGAAACTATAGCTGAATACATGAAAGAACTCCGAAAATTAGCGGCACCATGCAAATACCCTTTTAACATGCTTTCAACCATGCTCCGTGACGTGTTCGTAGGGGGTCTAAGAGACCGTTTAATACTCGACAGGCTATTCGAGCAAGACGATATTTCCCTGGATGAAACCCTAGAGTTGTCCCTTGCTATTGAAAAGGCTGCAATTAGTTCAAGGGGCATTCTCACCAATGATTTAAATGTGAACAAATTGAACTCGCAGAGCTCAAACACAGGAACCAAAAATTCGAAATTCGACCTTTCAAAATCTGATAATTCCAAGCCTAAATTACAGTGCTTCAAATGTGCCGAATTTTCACATTCCTCAAGGACGTGTACAGCCAAAAATCTATTTTGCAGGTACTGTAAGAAGGATAACCATGTAATACAGGTCTGCTTAGCAAAAAAGCATAACTCCACCAAGGTTCATTCGCTAGAAGTAAACCCTCCCGAGGATTCCAGCGATATGGAAACCACCTCCTTGCCTATTTATGAACTAAATTACAGTTCGAACCAACCACTGATGCTGAATGTCGAAATCAACGGGAAATACACTTCTCTAGAGCTAGATACTGGTAGTGCCGCTACGGTGATAGATGAGGATTTGCTGAAGACCATTCCAAAAGTCGGAAAACTGAACCCAACAACCGCGGTATTCCGGGCCTACGACCACGGCGTAATTAAGCCATTGGGTGAGGTATTTGTCACTGCTAAATACAAAGAAAATTCCAAGCCCCTAAAATTGTTCGTGGTTTCTGGCCGACATACCCCTCTACTTGGTAGGGATTGGATCCATGCTTTAAATGTTTTACCGACGAATATTAACCAACTATCTCAACATCAAGACGTAGGACCCCCTCATCTCAAGATTCCATAAGATTTTTGATGTAAATATCAAACCGATAAAGGGCTACACCTACGATTTGATACTACAAGAAAATGCGCGCCCAAAATTTAGAAGGGCTAGGGTAGTACCTTTTTCTCTACAGTCACGAGTAGGTCAGGAGTTAGAACGCCTCGAAAAAGAAGGGATCATTCAGAAAACATCCCATTCGGACTGGGCTACTCCTGTCGTGCCTATTGTGAAACCCAACGGCGCTATCAGATTGTGTGGTGACTATTCTCGCACAGTTAATGACCAGATGGTCGTTCCCCAACATCCATTCATGGGTTTTGACGAAGTTTTGGAAAAATTAGGCGGTGGTGAGAAATTTTCGACCCTGGACGTCCGGACGGCGTTTTTGCACATCCCCGTGACAAAGAGGACCTCAGAAATTCTAACTATAAACACCCATCTAGGTCTCTATAATGTCAATCGTTTGATGTTTGGGATCAGTAGTGCCCCAGCAGTTTGGCAAGCTTACATTGAAGGGGTCACAGCAGGACTTCGGGGGGTGACAGTGGTTCACGATGACATCATAGTCACGGGAAAAACCAACTGTGAGCACCTAGAGAATTTGACATCCCTTTTTGAAAAGTTAGAACACACTGGCATTCGTTTGAATAAAGATAAATGCAAATTTCTTCAAGACCGAGTCAAGTACCTTGGATATATTTTGGACAAAGACGGGATTCGTGAAACTTCCGAGAAAATCGATGCAATTTTAGCTTGTAAAACACCCACCAACGTGCACGAAGTAAAATCATTCCTTGGAATGGTCACCTTTTACGGGCGCTTCCTGAACCACCTGGCCACCCTGGCAACGCCTTTGTATGATCTGCTTAAAAAAGATAGTGGAGGATTCCATTGGACGAGTAAGGAAGAAAACAGTTTCCAAATGATTAAAAAGGAAATCGCTTCGGACAAACTTTTAGTTCATTATAACCCGAAACTACCTCTGATCCTGTCAGCTGACGCTTCTCCCACAGGAATTGGCGCCGTGCTGGCCCACGAAATTGATGGTGTTGAAAGGCCAATCGCGTTTGCTTCACGGGTGCTGAATAATTCTGAACGGAACTATGCGCAGATAGATAGGGAGGCATTAGCTATAAAATGGGCTGTATCTAAATTCGTACAATACCTCTACGGGAGAGAATTCACCCTGTATACGGACCATGCACCCTTGACCCATATTTTCTGCAAAAAGCAGGACCTGCCAGTGATCACTGCAAGCCGACTTTTACGGTATGCCCTTTTTCTTCAGACTTTCAACTTCAACATAAAGTACCGTAAATCCTCACAAAATGGAAACGCTGATTGCTTGTCGAGACTTCCTGACCTCCAACATGTGGAAGAACCAATCAAAGATAATTCCATTTTCCATTTTGAAAGATGGGACCCAGAAATCCCCGATGAAACTTCCCTTTTCTTCTTGGAACAACTGAACACTCTACCAATCACGTCAACTCAGCTCGCAGCCGAAACTAAAACTGACCCTGAAACATCTAAAATTTTGGCGGAATTACGGTGTGGGAGAATTGGCGCATTCCCCGATCCAAACTGGTCCCTTCAAGGTGATTGCATAATGGTTGGGCCCCGAGTGTACATCCCACAAAAATTTAGACAACGAATTTTAGAAGAACTCCACCTTGGGCACATTGGCATAGTGAAAATGAAAGCGCTCGCCCGATCACACGTCTATTGGCCAGGGATTGATAGGGAAATTGAACAACTTGCGAAAAACTGCTCGTGTTGCATTCTGGCTGCAACTAATCCGCCTAAAACCCAAACCCACTATTGGGAATATCCTTCAAGACCATGGGAGAGAATCCACATCGATCATGCTGGCCCATTTATGGGATCGACATTTTTCCTTGTGGTTGACGCTCATTCTAAATGGGTTGAAACATTTATTGTACCAAATACTTCTGCAAATAGTGCCATAAAAATTTTAGAGTCCTTGTTTGCGCAATACGGCATACCCAAAACTATAGTCTCCGACAATGCAGCTTGCTTCACAGGCTCCGAATTTCGCAGCTTTTTACAGAGCTATCACATCTCCCATAAAACCTGTGCCCCATTCCATCCTGCTTCAAATGGACAAGTGGAAAGATACGTGGCGACCTTCAAGAAGGCTCTTCGTTGTCTTCAATCCTATCCAGGTACAACTCAACAGCGTCTAAATACATTCCTATACACCTATCGTCGTTCTCCAAATATCACTACCGGATACAGCCCAGCTTCGCTGTTCCTTGGAAGAGAAATAAGGTCTAGGCTCGACATCCTGAGACCTGACCCCATCAAAGCCATAATTGAGAAGATGAGATCACCCCCCTTGACTACAAAAGAATTTTCCCCAGGAGAAGTCGTTGCAGTAAGAAGCTACCAAAGCCCCAACCACAAGTGGGCCATTGGTCGAATCTTAGCCAAAGATGGTGACTTAAACTACACGGTACAAGTCAAAGGGGAGATGTGGAGACGTCATGTTGACCAAATGCAGAAGGTTGGAGACCAAATTGTCCCGGAACCCAGTTTTCCTCAAACGATCCTTCCCCATCGGCGCACCAACCCCTCGAGTTCTCGATCGCCAAGTCAAACCAACATCGCCGAGCCAACAATGGGTCCATACTCAGAGGTTACTCCTCCTATACCTCCAACCACAATATACCACAATCTTCAGAAGTGACTTCTACACCCGAATCTCCAAGACGTACCCCTTTGACGTCCCAGTTCCTCTCAACTCAGCTGAATATCAGTGTACCAAGTGTATCCCATAGTGCGTGTTCACCTCCAGTGCCCTTCGGAGATCTTCGCGACTCCGAAGGGCCCCCGACCGTTTGAACCTTTAATACTCCCAAGGGGGGAGGGATGTCGTGTACCTACCTCCAGTAGTGAACGTAAGCTAGTAACCTAGCAACGAGAACGATCAGATGTTCGAGAGCTGATGTAATTTTGAGGTTTTTTTACTAGGTGTTCGATAATATGATTCAGAGTGTGATCTGCATTTAATAAAGTGTTTCATTCGTTCAATATTAGTCTTTGGACTATATCAGAACATTACACGTTCACTTACTCCTGACCGCTCCATTGCATTGACTGAGGAAAGGAAAGGCGAGATTACTTCAATATTCTTCCTTGTTGCCAACATTTTCCTGTTAGGATAGGTATGACAGTGAAAGTTCAGACCATCGCTAAGATCAAGGTGTAAAACAATAAAACCGAATATGAATACTCTCTTCTCCTTATTTTTCCATAATTTAAAATTGTAGTCTTTTTTCTTCCGAAAATTAATTTTTTTCAGTAAAATTGTGGAGAAACTTTTTTCGAAGGACTTCGTGTGTTTTTTTCCAATGATCCCTTAATTTTGTCCCGCCTTGTGGCATTTTGAAACCACGTTTTTGATACATTTTTGACTCTAATTTCCAAACCATCCGACCGATTTTAAATTTCTTTTTTGCATATTAAAGAGAACAGATGGAGCTTTCCAATGAGCTATACTTTTTTGATTTTTGGTCAAGAGATCACTCCACAGCTCATTTTTTTTTAAAACGACGTTTTCACTTTTTTTTAAACAAAAAGCGTTCTTTCGTCATTTTCTTTAGGAATGTCCGATCGCCTCGTTCTTCAGCTGGTTTTTTATTTTGACTACTCTACTTTTCGACTGATCCAATTCGGTGGAGAAATAATGATCTCTATACTTTTTGACGCCCAATTCCAGCGAGCACGATTTTTCTCAGGTGATCCCTTAATTTTGTCGAGCAGTGTATATTTATGCATTTCTCTATATCATAGATTTTTATTTTTAGTGTTACTACACATTTTGTTACACACGTTTGATCCTGAATCATAAATTCCAATAACTGGAAAAGTATCATTTAATAGTAACTTGATTTTTATTAATGGTGGCACTATTAGTTTTTTGGATAATCCCTATTCGAATCGATTTCCAATTCAGAGTTGTTAACCGTCTTCATAATAGTTTTTCTATTTCTTTCCTTAAACCAACAATTTTCCTCGGGATGAAAGCGTTTCCCTTTTTTTTTCTTTAAACCAGATGCTGCATGGTTTTTTTTTCATCTACATGTTTTGCTGTAGTATCAGAATGGGTGTTTAGCTAGTATATGACCAGGAATATGAACTCATATAAACTAACTATTTTGTTCAACGAACTTTGTTATTTATTATAAAAGTGAACAGAGTGAAAAAAGGTTGTTTTAGAACGTAAAAGTGAGGCACGTGCGAATCGAGAGAAGTCTGCGCAGAAGATAACCTCAATGAAAAATAAACTTCCTGAAAGGTATTCATGGATCGTTTCCGGCAGGTTGGTGTTCTGATTTGAGATGGCTCACTCACTATGTCACAGCCACATCACTCCCCTCCCAGTGACAACGGGATGAAACTTGGGTGATCAGCTTTGCAGGAAATTTCACATGACGACCAGATCGTGTGACTTCAGGCGCAGGATCTGGAGGTGCTGACACTACAGCTTTGGCTGCATCTGGAACTTGACATGTTGGAGATGGAGGTGAAGCTTCCTGATCTGGATACAGTGTTGGAGCTGTGGAGGTAGAGTCCTGGACAGGTTGCTCCAGAGATCCGTCAGAATGGATAGGTGGTTCAGCGTCATCCAAATTTAGCAGGAATGCTGGCTTCAGTCCATCCACAGAGATGGTTTGCTCGCCGCGAGGAGTTTCCAATCTGAAAATCTTCTTTGTACGATGAATAACTCTGTATGGACCATCATACACTGGTTGAAAGGGCTTGTGGACTGCATCATGCCTGATGAAGACATGTGTGCATGTTGTCAACTCAGGGTGTACAAATATGGCTTTGCGAGAGTTGTGGCGGAATGGAACTGGTCGTATTGTCCTCACATGCTCTTGCAATTTGGCGAGTAATGTTGGAAATTCAGTCGGCAACTTAGCATCATCAAAAAAGTCTGAAGGCAAAGCTACGGCTTCTCCATACACAATTTCCGCAGGTGAAACATGAACTTCAGGAAGAACACAGGATCTAAGGCCAAGTAATAAGGTAGGAAGTTTACTAACCCAATCATCATTGAGCTGGGCACGAAGAGCTGATTTAAGGTTGCGGTGCCACTGTTCAATTGCCCCATTAGCAGAAGGGTGATAAGCAGTTGTCATCAGATGGTTAAATCCAAGAAGTTGTCCCAGCTGGGTGAACAATTGACAATCAAATTGTTTGCCTCGGTCTGTTGTGATAAACCTAGGAACTCCAAATCTTGAAATCCAGGAAGAAACTAAAGCGGTTGCAACTACTGGAGCTGTTATGTCACTTAGAGGTGTTGCTTCTGGCCATCTTGAGAATCTGTCAATCATAGTCAGTAGGTATCTGTATCCTTGTGAAGGTGGCAAGGGACCTACAATGTCTATGTTGATGTGGTAGAAACGTTTCTCAACAGGTGCATATGAACTGGTGGGACTGGATGTGTGACGCCAGGTTTTAGACCTCTGACATGGAACACATGTTGTTGCCCATAATGTAACATCCCGCTTTAAGGATGGCCAACAAAAACGTGATTGGACCAAATTGACAGTCATTTGGATACCAACATGAGCCAATCCATGTAGTGCATTGAATATTCTGTGTCAGAATTCTTCAGGAACAAAAGGCCTAAGTTTGCCAGATGAGGTGTCGCAAGTCAACTCAGCATCATTATCAAGAATGATGGTCTTGAATTTGTAAGAGCAGGAAGTGGAAGCTTTTAACTGTTTGAGCATTGCCTAGCCTTTTCCTGAAATGTGCGGTGAAACCAACATTTCCAATTTTGAGGACGGGCAACAGAGGAATCCTGGGATGTAGAGCGTGGCTTACTGTGACTTCTTGATTTTGATCTGGTTCGTAGCTCATTAACAAATCCTGCAATTTGAGCTATTTGAGCTTCAAGTCTTGAAATTCTGTCACAAGATTGAGTTAAATTATTATTTGGTTCAACATTATCAGGTTGCATAGGTTTGGAAACAATATTAACTGAGTATTGTTGAGGGGAAATCTCGAGTATTTTGTCAGCCATACTGGCTAAATTTTCCAACGAATCTGAACTTGTAGCCAAAATAGCACGCACATTGACTGGGAGGTGTTGCTAAAACATTGTACGTAGAAAATCATCTTTTACTTGACTTCCAGCAAGAGATCTCATTTCACGAAGTAGTTGGGATGGTTTGTTATTCCCTAACTGGACCTCAGAGAGCAATTTGTTTATCCTCCGACCATCAGACTCCTCAAATTCAGTTAATAAGCGTTTTTTAAGGTCAGAATACGGAGTAGACGATAAAGGTTTAACTAAAAAATCTGATATCATATCTGCAATGTCAGGATCTAGTGTGGCAACGACATGATCATATTTAGTGTTTTCACTTGTAACACCACCTTTCCGAAATATAGATTCAACCTGGATGAACCAAACAGTAATGTTCTTTCTCAAAACTGGAGGAACTTTTACGGCAACTCGAGCTAACTCAGGTCTTTGAGTCACAGTACAACCTGTTGGTTTAGCTGGAGTTTCAGCATACAGTGTTGAGTTTGGGTTGAACGGATCGTCCGGATCATCTTGTGATTTATTTTTTTCCGAATCAAGTCCACCAAACATTGTGGCAAGCGATTTGTTTAGAATCGGAGATAATATACAACTTACAGATCGGCGTCCTTATCGGTATCTTGAAACATAAACACAGTTCACTGGTAGTTTTCACTTGTTGTCGGGGTCACCAATTTAGCTAGTATATGACCAGGAATATGAACTCATATAAACTAACTATTTTGTTCAACAAACTTTGTTATTTATTATAAAAGTGAACAGAGTGTAAAAAGGTTGTTTTAGAACGTAAAAGTGAGGCACATGCGAATCGAGAGAAGTCCACGCAGAAGATAACCTTAACCTTCCGGCGGGCGCGCCTTTCCGAGTCACACGAGCGAGCGCGCACCGACCTGCGGTCGGTAACTCGTTTGTACGTGGTTACCGATGAATAAATGGTTGAATGAGTAGGAGAAAGTGGTAAAACTGATGGACACATCGTTTTAATGAATTGAACATTTAATTTTAACTTGAAAAATTAGTTTTACAGCCAAAATCTGCTTAAAAAAAAAACGTAATAGGATTAAATTTTAGAAGTAATCATGAACAAAACAAAAGTGACCAGGTAATTGCGTAATTATTGCCAAACAACTTCATCTTCTTCAGCTGAGTATTTTCCACATTTGACAACTCGTTTAGAATGATTTTTACACACGAATCCTTCGCAAGTCGCACATCTGACAGTGGTCAAATTTCATTTCTTTTTCGGCCACAAATAGCAAGGTCCTTTTCTACGATCCTGTTGGTTATGACTGGGCTCAGCAAGTGACTCATCTCGATATTGTACTAAAAAGACTTGAATATCTTTTGGAAGGTTTTTGAGATGAGCTCTCTGTTTCAACTGGGCTTCCATAAGTTGAAACGCCAAATTGCTCAGGAAGGTACGCCTTCTTTCAACTTTTTCTAGGTTGTTATTGTGGTGTCAAGAAAACGAAAGAAATAAGCCAATTTCCTCGATAAGAGTATTTTTACGAGTTTTTGAAGGAACATACAATTCACCTATGTCATACGAAAGTATGTTTCATGACGTAAGAGAATAAACATTCAACAATAAACGTAAGATATAGTAATAAAGTTTACGATTAGGGGACAGAAAAAATACTCACATGAGTGGGCGCGTGCTGGACGGAGGTCGGCCAAACAGAGATTCACACATTCTAGAATGGGTAGTGAACGAGGATTACTGTGAATAATAGAATTTTTCTAACCGGAAGGTTAATGAAAAATAAACTTCCTGAAAGGTATTCATGGATCGTTTCCGGCAGGTTGGTGTTCTGGTTTGAGATGGCTCACTCACTATGTCACAGCCACAGGTGATATATTTTTTCTCATAGGACTTATTATTTCTAACAAGATGTTCTAATGTCCCAATTGCATTGTAGAAATCTCCTATTTCTTTCAAATTATCTCTGTTCATTTTATCGGATACATGGTGCGGTAAACCAAAAGCTATGAGGTCGATGAGTGTACCTACGTCAATTGATTTCCTTACTTCCAGTAATAATTTTTCTTTCTTTGAAGCATAATCAAGCAATGAACCTGTTTGATTTTTAAAAGCTAGAGCATATCTGATAGGTAACTATCCTTTATTTTCAAATGTCTTGCAACATTTTTCCTCCCATAGTAGTGTAAAAATGGGGTTTCTGCATATCACTGTTATCACCTGCATATCACCAGCTGACTGATAAGAGGTGGCCTTGTTGACGTCATGGTGACGTCATAGCTCAATCATTGTTGCCAACAAAACAGATGGAAAATGTGCATGGTAGCATGGAGCTAGGAAAATTAATTAGATCCATACAATAGAATAGGTTTTTCTCTATGGATATTTTCTCTCCCCTTTTTCCCAAGAGGTGGTAGAGTCTAGGACTTAGTCCATGCGTGGAACTTGTAGGGGGAATTAATTTAGTTCCATGCAATAAAATAGGCAGATACTTCCTCTATGGATATTTGATAATAGAAGTGGGGTGGGGGGTTTCCCTCCAAATTTTAAAATGAAGTTCCTGGATATTTTCAAACTTTCCTCCTCCCTCCCGCCTCCCATCACAGCTGATAGGTAACCTCACATCAGCTGTTGATATCCCGCCTAAATTTGAAACTACCTCCTTTTTTTTTAAATCAAATTAAGAGTATAGTTAACCTGAAATCAGCTGGTAAGAGGTCGGCTATCTTGCTCACGTCACGTCATGTTGACGTCATGGTGAGGTCACCATGACCCCATCTACATTAGTGTTGTCAGGTTATGGAAAATAGTGGTGGGGGTTTCCCGCTAAAAATTCAAATTTGAGTTCCCTCCTTATTTCTCTCCCCCCACCCATAGAACTCTTGGTAACCAATCTAACAATCTGTCATCCCTAACGTCACATCAGATTGAGGATAGAGGTGGGGCCAAAACTCTAAATTAGTATGTGAGGGGGGGGGGGGTGGCAAAAGTTGGGCAATTAAGTCAACGTAGAACTTTCGAGTTTGGGCTCATTTTAAAGCTATTGATTCGGTGAGTACAAATATGATAAAATAAACGTCTCAAATATCTTATTTGTGGGGTGAGCCAACATTTAGGCAGTTGCTTCAATGTGGGATCATCGAGTTTGGGCTCAAATTAGAGCTCTCGATAAGATGATAACAAAAATAACCTATGAAATCGAAATTGTTGAGTAGAGTTTTTTGGAAGGTGGGCTAGAGGAGATTGGGCAACGTCGTCGTTGTCTCTCAGAGTTTGAATTCAAATTGAATGTGGTACCTACTACTACTACCTATGACAGACTGAGCACTTAAAATTAACTCAAATAGATTTATAAACTTATTTTAGAGGGAGGGCCGAGTTATTTGGGCAATCCGTTTAACGTAGCACCTTCAAGTTTGGATTCATTTTGAAGCTAACGATGATTTGAATACGAGTATTGAGTTTTTCAATCGTTCCAAATATTTTTTGGAGGTGGACCAACTTTCTACTCAGAGTAAGCAATTCAGGTGCAGGCTTGTTCAGATTCTCTGATTACTTAGTAATATGAGCCAAATGCACTTTAGGAAGTGTTGAATCATGGAGAGGTACAACTTCTGTTGCGAGCATGTTCGTTCCTGTTCTTTGATGATGCAGCAATATTCTGCTTGTCTTCCCCTCTTCCAGGAAGTGTTAAATTTCATTTTCGAGCAGGCTGGTACAGGTAAAGTCTGCTGACAGAGAAGGCGCCAATAGAGGGGGGCCTGTAGAGCTACACGTGTCAAGGACAACTCCTCCCACTCTCAAGCCTTTGGTTGCAATGAGGTGGGGAGTCCGTCCGGCTCATGGAAGTTCACATTCACTCACAATCGTTCGAAGATTGATTGTTTTCTTTTCCTTCTTGCTGAAACCCTCTCAACACTTGTAAACCGTATGTAAAAACTTCAAAATATGCAATTTATTCATTTTTATCTTGAATATAATTAAATATGTTTTAATTTCCAGATGAACTCGTTTCTGAATAAACTCCAAAAGTCTGCAGCGGTTGTAGAAGTAAGATTGCTGGAAACGCTCCCACTAAATACACCGTATGCTCTTTTGAAAATGGTTTTGGTCCACACAAAGTTTGGTCCAGCGGTCCAAGCTCATCTTCAGGAACTTTTGGAAGAAGCAGGTATATTCAGAGTCTACCTTCCTAGCAGAATGGCCAAAACCGTAAAACAAGAGGATGTTGACAAATACAACGAGGGCAATTTAGTCTATACTTTGGTATACAGAGGGAAGATGGGAAATACCTTTATGATTGATTTTTATTAATGTATTATAAAAGTGTTTTTGTATGAAGAAATGAAAATAAATAAATTAAAAACAAACTAAATATAAAGAAGGGGAGAGGAAAAAAAAGGAGTGTGAATTTTTGAAAAGGTTGTCACACACTGAGCACTGCGAGGTTGGGGCAGTGTTCATTAAAAAATCAATTTATGAAATATTTATAAACAGTAGCATCGGGGATTACCTCATTCAGATTTTTGATTTCAACCGTTTCGTATTCGCGTAAAATATCGTGTCCGATTACTACATCAGCGCATGAATTCGGTAGGACAGACAGTTTGACTTTGGGGAAAAGCTGATTTCCCATTACCAAATGGACAAGACAGCTATGATTGATAGAGCACGACAAGGACTGCGATTCCATTGAAATGTTGGGGTTTTCTGGGATCAAACGAATGTTTAATTTTCTTGCAAACTTTTCATCAATGTAAAATGACGAACTACCAATATCGATTAGAGCTTGAGCATGAATTTCGTTTATTTGAATGTCAACGGTTGACTGGGACCTAGGAGCTAGGAGCGGCTGCCACTACTGGTTTTCCTTAATCCTGATATGAATAATTACTATCAACATTGCTAGCTGTCCCTCGCTTTTTTTTAGACAAACAAACAATGGAGAAGTGGCCAATTTTGCTGCAAGTTTACAGATGGCTTCTTTGGCCGGACATGCGGAACAAAGATGTTTTCTACGACCACAGACACAACACTTAGAATTACTTGATTGAATGAAGGCAGCAGCTGCCTGAATTTGTGTTTGTGATTCATCAAGCGTAGTTTTTGACAGCGTTAAGATAGGAATTGTTAGTAGAATAGGAGGCTGATTGAATTTGTGCCGTCTCTAATGCTACAGCTTGATAATACGGCTGTTGAAATGTTAGATCGCGGTTTTCCAATAGACGTCTTCTGATATCAAAAGAACAAATTCCCCTAATAAAAGCATCACGAATATAACCCTCCCTGTGCTCTTGAGCCGAGGCAGCTTTGAACTCACATTCTTGTCCTAAGTAAATCAAATTTCTGAAAAACTCATCAATTGTCTCAACTGGAGCTTGATTTTTAGTCGAATCGATGTCTGAGAAAAACGTTGTTGTTATGTATATAAATTAAAAGACGCTAATTACAAAATACGTAGAAATGTGCTCATGCTATTTATTTAAATTCAACTCAATTCTAATAACAACAATATAACCTTTTACATAGGTAACCATTTAAACCACTGGTAA